>LR753464.1:174468-219172 GCA_902729485.2 Mus minutoides
GGCAAGACATTTTCTATGCTTTGTTTTGTTTGGTGTGTGTGTGTGTGTGTGTGTGTGTGTGTGTGTGTGTGTTTTAGGTGAGAAGCTGCAAGAGCACACAGGGAGATGAGTGGGACTGGGGCACAGAATGTGAAACTCACAAAGAATCAATAAAAAGTTTCTTGGGGGCTGGAGAGATGGCTCAGTGGTTGAGAGCACTGACTGCTCTTCCAGAGGCCCTGAGTTCAATTCCCAGCAACCACGTGGTGGCTCACACCCATCTGTAAAGGGATCTGATGCCCTCTTCTGGTGTGTCTGAAGACAGCTACAGTGTACTCCTATCAATAAAATAAATAAATCTTTAAAAAAAAAGAAAAAAAAAGATAGTTTCTTTAAATTCCTCCTTTACCATTCATGGTACTGTATGTGTAAGCCCAGCCTTTCCCAAGCAAAGGCAGGAAGATCACAAATTCAAAGTTAGCTGGAGCTACACAGCAAAACCATGTCCCAAAACAAAACAAACATTCCTTTGTTCAGGTGATAGCAACTAAGGGGCTGTCTGACTTGGCTCTTCCCGATCCTAAAGAAAGGAAAGGAGCTGCACTAGCTGCTGCAGAGTAAGGGTTGCCTTCCTTTTATATTACACTCCCCCCCCCCCAAGAAAAAGACCTCATGACAAAAGACTTAAGATGGAGAAAAGTCAAATTCCTAGTCAGAGAGACGTCTTTTTGACTCTTTCCCAAGAATGCTACCCTTAGCTAGGTATAGTGGCAAAACCTGTAAGTCACAGCACTCACAGTTGGAGCCAGGAGAAATCATGAGTTCCAGGTTACTCTGTCTACAAAGTGAAACCCTAACTCAAAAACAAAACAAAGGAAGGAAATCCTTCACCTTCAAGTTGGCCTCCTGCTCACCTTCCCTTGACTCTACACTCCCTAAAAACTGGAACAGAAAATATGGGGAGAGAGCAACAAGCAGCAGCAAAGGATACTCACCATTACTGCCAGCTGCCTATAGGCCTTCTTTAGGTCAGTGTCGGATGCTGTAGCTTCAACCCCCAGCACATGAAAAGGGTTTAGTTCATCTTCAGGAACCCCAGCCATGCTCAAGAGTCGGGCCACTTCCTCTTCAGGCTGGTAGTATCTCCCGCTAGCTACAGGTGCATTGCCCTGTTTCTTAGTCCTCTGCTTGACCCAGGGCAGCTCCTGCCAGCCCCACTGTATTAACCTTACCAGTTGCTGCCACGGCCTGCTATCTTTCAGCAGAGTCAAGCAATGATGCAAGGCTGGAGAATCCAGCCAAGAGAACAGCCGAGCGGTCTTATCCCTCCAGCCTAACCGGTTGCCCAGTCCCACTGAAAACCTCCAGCCCAACTGCAGACATCCCAAAAAGAGGGCAAGAGCCAGGAGGAGGAAAGCACCCACTACCCTAAGAATGCGGATGAGCAGCCCCGCCACACAAAAGAAGCTCTGGCTTAAAAACTGGAACATCACGCGGGCCCAGCCCCCCAGTCTCCTGGCCCAGACCCCTACCCAGACTCGAAAAAGGTCCAGGTCACTGCCTTTCAGCTTCCTGCATGCGTAAATGAGATGGCCACAGGTTTCCACATACTCTCCCACCAATACCAGAAGTTCGATCAGCCACCAGAAGCCTGCTTGTCCAAGCTGACAGAGTTCCTCTACTCCCCACAGTCCCAGGCCTCTGCGCTTATCTGTCTGACTTCGTTTTCGGGCCAGCCGATGACGTCCTGGGGCTTTGGGTTCTCTGCGTCCACTATCCCGAACATCCTCCTTGATCAGAAAACGGTACTTCTGCCTCCGGGACAGGGGTTTCTTTCCACTGGACACACGTGAAAAATCACTGGGAAATTTAAGAGGTTCCTCATCATCATATTCTTCTTCCAACTCTTCATCTTCCCCCAAGGCTGGAGAGGTGCAATGGTGGCAAAGGCTGCTAGAAGAGCCATCTCCTTCCTCGGAGTAAGTCCCTTCAGGGACCCCAGGGCTTCCCTGGCAGTTACAAGCAGATGGAATGGAAAGAAAAGGAGGACTCCCATCCTCCTGGTACCCAGTCTCATTCTCTCTTGAGAGTTCCTGGTCCACTCCTGACTCCTCTGAACCTGTCTCGCTCTCATCAGGGTAGCCTCCTCCTCTAGGTGGTCCTGGACCCCTTGGAGGACCATGGCTTGGATCCGACCAGTGGGCTGGATTTGGAGGCTGTGTGTACTTAGGGCCAGAGAGCTCTCTGAGGCATCGTGTACCATTAGGAGCAGTCTCTGTCGAGTCCCTGAGTCCTGAGAATGAAAGTATTTCGGGGTCCACAGAGGATCCTGTTGTACTGAGGGAGGAACCACCACTGCGGTGGGCTCCACACAACCGTCTTTCTCCCGGGTGCTTCTGGGCCATGACCCCGGGGCTTCCTGAGGATTTTAGGTCACTGCCATCATTGCCTGTAACAAAGATATCAAGTTGAGAATGGTCAAGGATAGAACCAAGAGTTAAACAATCTCAAAATGACATATTCAATGTACCCACTCCCCAGGCAGTGTTAGCTCAATTCTTTGGGGTCGGATATTCGCTAACCCTAACAATAAACGTGAATTAGACCACAAAACCGGCTTGCACCAACCCCGACCCCCTTACTCCCGAAATCTTAATTTTATTTTCTTCTTCTTCCTCCAAGAAGCTAACAATCTTCAATCTGAGAAATGAGGAGGGAGGGAGGGTGCCGCAAAGGGTGTGGTCGGGGAGGGGGGGGAATTACTCTTAGAAAAAAAAAAAAAAAGACTGCCTGAAAGAAGGAGGCCGCAATCTGTCAGAAAAGGGTGGGGACCGTGCAGGGCTAGAGGAAACGCTGAGGGCGGAGCTTCGAGGTGCCCCTGCAAAAGATCACCCGAGAACCCACCGACTGAGTACCAGGGGCGAAGGCGACGTACCGAGCAGCGGCGGTTAACTCCTCCCTCCTCAAGCAGCTGCGCCTGAGGCCAGGGGGAGCTGCCAGGGGGAGCTACAGGAGCAGCTCCCCCGGCTCCGCCTCTCGCTCACGCTCCGCTTCCGCCTTCCGTCCCCGCCACGGCCGCCTACTTCCACTTCCGGGGTCACCGGGGGAAAAGAGGGGAAGGAAAGAGAAAAGCGGGGTTGGCCAAGGCGCTCGCTTGCGCGGCTGGCGCCGAGTCAATCGAGGAGGCGGCGCTAAAGCATCCGGCCCCACCCCTTAAAGGACCCTCCGCTGCCACGCAGGTCCGGCTGTAAGCGAGCTGAAACCTGCGGACTGTACTCCTCGTCTTCACTGCTGAAACGGAGATGAAGGACAGCCGCCGAACCACACACCGTCTTTGGCGTGCAGAGGAGCCAGCGACCCTGCTCGCCCAGACCCTTCCCTGTCGGCTGTCTAGCCAAGAGGAAGAGAAGTGTGTGTCCAGGACTAGCTAGCCCCCTAACGACACGCGACACTTCTCCTGGACTCAGCTGGCGAGCTTCCACGCCGCCGATCCGCCCCTGTGAACGCGGCGCAAGGGCCGGGCCAGGGAATGCGGCTAGGGGAACCTGGCTCCACGGAGCTCAGAACCTAGTCCAGCGTAACAGAACCTCGCACTCATCGGCGTGATGCTTTGCATCTCATTTACATAGTAAGCTTTGGGTCGAAGCCAGCACGCTCCCCCACCCCTACGCAGACCCTGATGGAACCTCTCTTCTGCACTCCTAAAGCCTTACAGTTCTGCCCGTGTCCCTGCCAGGCCCGTCTTGCTTTCCACTAGTATTTTTTTCACCCATAAACACCCCCAACCCAGCACTAGTTAAAAACCCTTCTGCGCATCCCGGATCCCGACCACCCGGTTCTCCAGAAGACAATACTCCAATTCTCTGGGAAGTGGAAGAAACCAAGTTGGACCAGCGGGTGCTTTGGGACCCCATTTGGGCTTTGAAAACGTTAAGTTGTTAATTAATCTCCTTAGCATCCAGAGACCTTCTTAGTCTTAGTCTTGATGGGCATCACAAAACTCTTCATTGCTATGGTTAGGGGGTGTCCCTCGTCCTAGATTAGAGAAGTGGGTAGCCTGGGTTCCCCCACAGACAGAAGTAAAGATTGAGGGGGCCCGCCCCGTGATGTCATCCCCCCCACACACACACACTCCCTGTCTCCTTCCCCCACACACACACCCGCCCCCAAGCTAATTGCATTTAGCTCATTGGGTTTGGGCTCCAACTTGCCTGAGTTTAGGGAGCAACAGAGCACAGTAGCCCAAGGGGGTGCCCGCGGCCAACAGCCACCCGTGTGCCTAGGACCTCTGGGCTGGAATGAAGCTGGAGGTCTAGGGAAGCAATCCCACCCCTTTGCTGGAGAGCCCTGCAGGGTGGTGAGTAGTTAACACCCTTCCTGATCTCTCCTTGTTCAGCGTCCCAAACTCTTAAGCGATTGAGAAGAGCCCCGGGAGGAGTTCTCCAGTCCTTCAGCCTCAGTATCGTAAAAGACAGCAGAAGGAAAGCGCATCCGCACCACCCTACTCCCGCAATGCTAGCCTCTCGTCAGTGGTCCTTAAGGATCAGCATCAAATCCCATTGGCAGCCCAGACGTGCCTGGATGAGAGGGTGGGTGGAACAATTCCCATTTTCTGAGTCTGAGGCTAGTAACAAGTGGGTGCCAAGATGTGAGGAGATATCTGTGGGCAAGGTGCCTGCTTACTCCATGTAGGGCGATGGGATTTGGACTGGCTGTATTCGGCTTTCTTCAACCACTCCATCTCGGCATGAAGCCAAGACTTCAAAATTCGGACAGAGGCTAACTGGGTGACTCTTTAAGTCCTTATTTGAAACTTTTAAATGTCTGTTCCCTCTCTTCCTTGGGGGTTGCATTTAGCTCACAGGTTTGGGCTCCAACTTGCAGGAGTTTAGAGAGTAACTCCAGGTCTGGGGGCTGCCTGCAACCCATGGCCACCCCTGTGCTTAGGACCTCTGGGAGCTGGATGAAGCTGGAGGTCTCAGGAAGCAATCCACCCCTTTGCTCTCCTCAGCCCTGCAGGGTGGTAAGCGTTGTTCTGAGACCCTAAGGTGACTCATCCTCTCTTCTTCCTTCCTCTCCCACTTTATTAACCCTACCCTGTCTGGTTCAACAGGGCTTAGTATTGAATCCCAACTGCAGATGAGAGGAATTGCTTTTTAGTTGGAACAGGTTATTTTTTCAAAAGAAATGGAAGTACAGAATCCCCAAGGTTTGTGGTTTCTGCTCTCTATTCTCTTACAGGTTTGCCAGCCCCTGCCAGTTAGCTATGGATGGATGAAAGGAGATTTCTCTAACCTTCCATTCTGTGACCACCTTCTCGTCTACCATGGAGAAAGCCTCATTGCCTCTGACTATAACATCTTACCCAAGGCCCTTTAACCAACAACTCCCAGAGCCTCCAGCCCCGAGATGTGTCTTGGAACCCCAGGACAGCCTCGACTTGGCCCCTGCCCTTGTGTGTACCCTTTGCTGCTGCTTCGGAATCATCTACTGCTGCTTTGGTGAGAGAGGGCAGGGCCTGGGGGCAGGGCCGGGGGCAGGGGCAGCTGCCCAGGGCCTGGGGTTGGGGGGCAGCCACCCAACACTGCTATCCTCAAGAATGATGCCAAATGTCTTCCTCGCTCGCAGGCTGTTTCACCTCCTCTGTCAGGAGATGCCTACCTTCAGAATTTTCCATCCTGCCTCTCCCAGCTTCCCATCATTCTGCTTGCCTGTACCCTCTGGCTCTCACCTCTGCCTCCATTAAGGGCTTTTCCTCTGTCTCCTACCTCAGAATTCCATTCCTAGTTTATCCTTCCCACCTGAGATTTCAACTCTCCCCAGAATCTGAATCAGTCTGTGGTGATTTCCCATGTACCATTGCTGGAGGACCTAGATGCTGTCCTGCTTTCTTTCCACAGTACATCCACTCTACCTCCTGGTTTCTCTACCTATCCCCTCGGAATTTCTGAGTTCCCTCCTTCTATCACTGGGCTTACACTTCTCTTTCCCCTTTACTTGAGGTTGCCACAGTGTGCTGTACCTGACTTCTGCTCCCTGGTTAGCTGTTCCTCTCCCAGTACACCAGAACCATCCCTGTAGGACCCCCTTTCTGCTTCTCAATGCCTCTGCCTCCCTCCCCAGGCTACCGCTGCTTCAAGGCAGTGATGTTTCTCTCCGGTCTGCTGTCAGGAGCCCTGGTGATCTTCCTCCTGTGCCATAAAGAGCGGGTGCTAGAGACACAGCTGAGCCTGGAGGTGAGCGCAGGCATCGCACTGGGCATCGGACTTCTCTGCGGCCTGGTCACCATGCTGGTCCGCAGTGTCGGGCTCTTTCTGACCGGTCTCCTGCTAGGTCTGACCCTGGGTGCTGGAACCTTACTGGGCACTGAACCCGTCTACCAGCCACATTCAGCCTGGGTGCCGGTCGGCGGACTGATGGGGCTGGCACTGCTGGGAGCCCTGCTCACACTTCGGTGGCCACGTCCATTCACAGTCCTGGGCACAGCACTGTTAGGTGCTGCGGTGCTGGTGGCCTGTGCTGACTACTTCCTGGAAGGACTGGCCCTGGGCACTAGGCTGGGTGAACGCCTGCAGGCGCTTCCAGAGTTGCTTCCTCTCTGCTGGTATAGCTGGGTCTTGCTGGGAACCTGGCCAGTCTTGGGGGCTCTTGGGACACTGGCCCAGTGGAAACTCACGGCTGAGGAATGTGGGAGCCGCACCAATGGTGAGTTAGTGCTGTGGTACAAAAAGCAGCCAGCCTGCCCCTGCTTCTGCCCCTGCTTCTGCCCCTGCTTCTGTCCCTGCTTCTGCCCCTGCTTCTATCCCTGCTTCTGCCCCTGGATCCTACCCTTGAGGGGAGGGAAAGATGGAGAGATGAGGACTGGGGAGGATCCCACATCAAACAGGGCAGGGCACTAAAGGAAAGTTAAAGCTGAACTAGCCAAAGAAAGTCTGGGTAGAATGAGAAGGAAAATGGCCAGGAGATGCAGAGCACAGTTATTTCAAGACTGTTATGGGAGGGCAGAATAATCCCAGAGAAGGATAGGAGAAAAATGTAGAAGAAAATCCAACAACCGAAGGGAAGCTGAGGCTTGAGAGAGCCACAGCAGTAAGTGGACTTCTGTGGCATATGTTTCTTTGGGGGTTGGTATTCGGGGCCTAAAGAATCCCCCTTGGACCTGTATCGCCTCCTCCCCAGCAGTGACCTTGAGCCACCAGCGAAGGCATCTCCAGCTCCTTCGGATCCATCAGCAGCAAGAGGCTAAGAGGCATCGGAACCCTTCTGGGACAGGACTGTGTAGAGGCAGCTATGGGAACCAGCTTCCCCCCAATATCCGGAGCCCTGCTCTCAGTCCAGCTCCAGTGAGTAGGAGGGTGGGACACCCTTGTTGGGGGTAAGGAGGGGTAGTGGTGACCAACTGATGGCCAGGATGAGCTGGGGGCTCTGACCCAGAACCTTTTTTCTACCCTCTCCACCCTGTATCCATTTAGAGTTATCTCCAGAGTCTTCATGCATGTGAGCTGGAACCACGCACCCAGGCCCCAGGCCCCCACACTCTCCTGGGCCTGGATTCTGACTGCAGCTCCACTGTTCTGCTTACCACACCTCACTCTGACCAGCCCTGAGCCTAACCTCCAGTGACACTGACACCCCTGGTGAGGGCAGAAGATTGCTAAGTGGACCGGGCCTGAGCCCATAGGACCCTACAGATTTCCCTACCTCTTAGACTTGGGAATAGGTTCTCTGCCCAGACCAACCCTTTTAGAGACAGGCGGAGAAAATTCTTATAAAGATGGGGGGCTTGGGGGGACAAAGTACAAGCACCTACCTCTGTCCAATAGTAGAGGTACCCTGGTCCCTAGAGACATTGACTCCAAAACAAGGAGGTATGCCCAAAATAGCTTTTTATTAATTTCTGTAATGCTGAGGTGGAACCCAGAGCGTTGCCCATATTAGGCAAGTGTTCTGAACTACAACCCATTCCCAAATACCTATTTTGTTTGGGTTTTGTTTCTTGTTGGGTTTTGGTTTTTGGTTTGTTTTTGTTTGGTTAGATTGGGGTTTTGGTCTTTCAAGGCAGGGCTTCTTTGTGTAGCCCTGGCTGTCCTGCAACTCACTTTGTAGACCAGGCTGGCCTTGAACTCACAGGGATCTGCTTGCCTCTGCCTCCCCAGTACTGGGACTAAAGGCATGCACCACCACACCCAGTGATAGTTTTTTGGCAGGAGGAATGGCACAGAAGTTCCCCAGCTCCTTACTGGGGGGTGATTGGGCTTCTGGTTGGCCTTTCTTTCTGGACCCTATACTCTTGAATCCTGCTACCTCGGTGGGGGGCTCCATCTTCCATGGTGCTTTCCCCCTCTCCTCTGTGGAGGAGGACCACAGCATCTGCCTCAGCTCCCCTCTCTCCAAAAGCTGGCTCCTTGATCTTTTTCTCAGAGGAGCCTGGTCTTTGGGGCTGCACTGTAGCCAAGTGCCTTCTGTCTTTTAAAGTAGCTTTCCTCCTAAGCCAGAATTCAGGCCCAGCTACTGATCATTCTAACTCTCCCTCCTCTGATTCTCCTGACCAAGATCTATTTCCTGGTTTCCCAGACATATTAAAGAAAATATATCTTTCCCCTGAGCAGCAGATCTGTAATAAGAGGGAAGAAGAACAAGGAATTTGGGAATAAAATGGCATTGAAAATTCTCCTGGGGAGATGCACCCCTGCTATTGCTGCTTTTTACTTTCATTGCACCACAAAACAAAGCTAATCTACCCCTACCCCCGCAAAGATCTGCTTTGGCACCTATATGGCATACACTACCGTATATAATGCACACATACATATCATACATATACATGAATATACCCAGACAACTCAGTTCTCTCCCAGGAACATGAAGCTAGCCTTTACTAAACACAAATGTTCCAGAATCTGTCAGATACTTCACATACAGTATTTTCATCTAATATAACAACCCTGTAACATTGATATTAACCTTATTTTGTTAATAGGGAATCCAAGGTTTGACAAGGTTAATTAGCTAGCCAAAGGCACACATAGTCAGGTGGCTCAAGGACTCCAAATCCCAAGCGCAGTTTACTGACATTTTCTTGCTCTTTATGTTGGAAGAACACAACCCAGGTAGTCAATAACCAGCTGTTAGCTGCTGCCTCCTGTCAGCTAAAGCCCCAGCTGACAGCCAGACATGGTAACACATGCCTTAAATCTAAAAAAAAGTGCTGTCAGGCATGGTGGCGCATACCTTTAATCCCAGCACTTGGGAGGCAGAGGCAGGCGGATTTCTGAGTTCGAGGCCAGCCTGGTCTACATATCTACACAGAGTTTCAGGATAGCTGATAATTATAGCCAGTGCTATGTAGAGAGACCCTGTCAAAAAAAAAAAAAAAAAAAAAAAAAAAAAAAAAAAAAAAAAAAAAAAAAAAAAAAAAAAAAAAAAAAACAAAACAAAACAAAACAAAACAAAACTCTTGATTGACAGTTTCCCTCCACCAGAGACTAGATGTCACACTTGAAACAGCTATATGACAAGAAGAAACGGGAGTTGGAGACTGAATTAAGTGGACACCTTCTAGGAACACAGGAACATGGTGTACAGAAGTGGAATATCTAGGGACATTAGGCCTAGTGTCCACTGAATAGTTCTCAGACCCCTAGCAGGGTGACATTAGCAGAGAATGAGAGGGAGGCAGAGGCTGTAGCTGAGGGAATGTCCAAGGTTGAGTCCATGGTTGATGGAGTGGTACCCAAGACTGTGTCTGTGGTTGAAGGTGTAACGTCCCCCGTTAATGAGTTAGTGTCTGGAGTCTGAGGACCACAGTGCATCCAGTGTGTCATATTTCTGGGATAGCCCTTTGCCACTCGAAGTTGCTGGTTAAGGCGCCAATACTCTTTGCCCTTGAAGAAGTAGACTTGGCCATCTTGCCAGCTCATAGCTGCCGAGGGTTGGTCTGGCACTCCAGTAAACAGTTCCTTGATTGGTTTGGGGTAGCGGCTAAGGTCAGTTCTGGCCAGTTCATCCCATTGCCAGTATCCTGAGCCCTAATTTGGGGTGGATGGGGAAAAGTAATGAGGAAATCTTAGGGACTCCAGAAGCTGACCCAAACTTTAGAAGTTCAACCCCATTAAGGATGAGAGACTGTGCCCCTCCTCAGAAGGTATTACCCTCAGTTCTGTTATACCTTAAAAAGGAACACCTTTTGATTAACAGGCCAATAGAGAGCTGCATCCAGGTTGGGTTCTACTCTGTTGAGTTTCATGGGAAAGCCAGGAGACATCTTGAAATCCACATACCGCCACACCTTATTTCCTGAGAGTGGTCAAAGGAAGAGCAAGCCACCTCTGTCATCAGATGGGCCTCTGGGTCCCCCTTGCAGATGGGTCCCCCTCGCAGAAACTTCTCAATGCCTCTTCCCACCCAAAGGTTTTTAATGACCAGGCCCTTAGATATGACCTAAGAACCCCACTTACCCTTGAAGAAATGAGTCCGCCGTGTCCGGGGAGAGTAGACAGCAGCATCTAGGTTTCCAGGAAGCCCCTCCCAAAGGGCAGATATTCGGAACAAGGGGCCTGGCCCTGAATCTGTTACAGTCCACACATAGTCACCCTTGAAAGCATAGGTCTTCCCACGAGGCCCTGAGAGCAGAAGCAAGTCAACAAGTTTAAAAAATAAAGACTCGTGAATATCTCCAGTGCTTTCCTTACTGGTCACTGATGGGCTATTCACACAAAAAAAACCAAAAACAAACAAACAAAAAAAAACCTCACTCAGCTTCTAGAGAAAAAAGCAGAGAAGGACAGCATAGAGATGAGCCTCTCCTTTGTTGTTCAGAGCCCTCCAGTCGGTCCCCTTTGGAGACCTCGTGCTCCACTCCAGGTAGCTTTTAAAATTCTTCCAACCGTGCTCCACTCCAGGTAGCTTTTAAAATTCTTCCAACCGCCGGGCGTGGTGGCGCACGCCTTTAATCCCAGCACTCGGGAGGCAGAGGCAGGCGGATTTCTAAATTCGAGGCCAGCCTGGTCTACAGAGTGAGTTCCAGGACAGCCAGGGCTATACAGAGAAACCCTGTCTCGAAAAACCAAAAAAAAAAAAAATCTTCCAACCAGGGGCAAAGCCTTCTCAAATAGGCATTGCAACAAATTCCATTTTGTTATGTTTCCATGTGTGTTTTGTTTTGTTTGTTTTTCCAGACAGGGTTTCTCTGTGTAATCCAGCTCACTCTGTAGACCATGCTAGCCTTGAACTCACAGAAATCCACCTGCCTCTGCCTCCAGAGTGCTGGGATCAAAGGCATGTGCCACACTGCCCTGCCACATGAATTTTTATAAGATGGCAACTATGGAAAATGCTTACCCAGGTATCTTTTGTTTGTTTGTTTGTATTTCCAAGGCAGGGTTTTTCTGTGTAGCCCTGACTGTCCTGAATCTCGCTCTGTAGACTTTCTTATACTCAAACTCAGAGATTTACCTGTCTCTGCCTCCCAATGCTGGGATCAAACAGGTGTGCTACCACTGCCCAACTGCCCAACTACCTAGCCCTCTTTAAATTTGGCTCTGAGTGATCCCTCCCCATGCTACATACACATCTTCCCTAGTTACCAGCCTCTTCCTGGAGTCCAACCCAATCCCGTTACAGTCCCATGTCATCTCTATTTGTCTAGGTCTTGGAGTCAATAGGCTGCCTCCATTGCCCATCAACAGCCTATTGTGGAAAGGGTCTCACCCAGCATCATGGCATCCACCTCACTGCCACAGGGGTTTGGCATGGGACCGGGTTTTTCAGTCACTGGAGACACAGTGAGCATCTCGGTCTCTTCCTCCTCATCTC
Source organism: Mus minutoides (assembly GCA_902729485.2). Lineage (NCBI taxonomy): Eukaryota > Metazoa > Chordata > Mammalia > Rodentia > Muridae > Mus > Mus minutoides. Next base: position 186,262 of record LR753464.1, read on the forward strand.
TTGTCTCCGGGCTCCTCTTGCCTGTGAGGTGAAGTAAAACAATGTAGCGAAAGAAGTCCAAACACTCAGCTTCTCTGCTGGTCGACTGAACATTTTCATCAATGGCCCCACAGAGAGAGGAAGTGGAATTTTAAGAAGTTTCTCTTGGTGGCCGGGATATACAGGAGACACAGCTTAGTTCTGAGAAGCCTCAGCAAGAAGGAAATTTCCTGGAATGTATACTCTGCATCTTCAAGAATGGGGTTGCTAGGCATGGTGATGCATGCCTTTAATCCTAACACAAGTGGATGCAGAGGCAGGTGGATCTCCATGAGTTTAAGGATAGCCGGAGCTTCGTGGCAAGTTCCAGGACAGCCAGAGCTACATAATAGAGACCCTGTCTCCGAACAACAACAAAAAAGAATTAGGGTGTGAGGAGACAAAGTCCAGGAAGGATTATTAGATATAAAAGAGTCAAAAATAGAGACAGTTTCTGAAGATGAATAGCTTGAAGAACTGGGTAGAGGAAGAGAAAGAGGCCAAGCCATTTCACACCCATGAAAGCTAGTATTGTCTCCTTGAGCCTAGAGAGTTATTATTCAGACTGACTCTTATGCTCACCATAGAGAGCCTGGATCCCTGCCACATCATCTGGATGCAGCCTGAAAAAGGGCTGGTAGCCAGCATAGACAGGAGCCATGAGTGCCTGGGTATATCGGGAGTGCCCAAGTCCCAGGGCATGGCCCACTTCATGGGCCGCAATGATGCGCAGGTTCACTCCTTGGTAGGTCCCTTCAGTCCAGAGTTCATCTTTATCAAAATGTATACTTCCAAGCTCTGGGATGTCAGCATGGGCCAGGACCTTTCCTGGGGCAGAAGGAAAGGTAGACAGTAATGTTAGAGGCCACACCGACAGAGCACACCCTTCGGGCTCTATACTCAAGCTGCTGTCAAGAGTGATAACACACCTGTAATCACAGCACTTGGAAGATAGACACAGAAGGATCAAAAGCTCAGGATCAGCCTCAGGAGCACAGTAGGCTTTGTGTCAGCCTGGGCTGCATGAGATGCAGGGTGCACCTAGTTTACATCATAGCTAGCTTAGGTGTTTCTTCCCAGGCATCACTCAGGGAAGCCCAAAATAGAATCGTCACCTCCCCAGCCTCTGTGACTCAGTCCCCTCTCAGGTGAAGTTTGAGAGAGGAAATGAAAGCCAGGCATAAGATTGCAAGAGGAGACTTAGTAAGGGCCCAGCTATATGAGAAATGGCACCTCTGGGGACTATTAGAAGATCAGAGTACAGGGTATAGGCAGATAAAACCGACAACCTGAACTTTAAGATCCCAGGGTAACTGGCTCAAGGAGACAGTGTATTGGTGAGGTCTGTAAGTTGAGAGCTTAAGAACCAGTACCTACCAGGCCCATCAAAGGTATTGGAGCAGTACGGGCTTTGGCGGCCATGGAAAGAGAGGCGAATGTCAGCCCAACCAGCTTTCACCTCCCGGAAGGTCAGAGGAGCCACGCTGCTCCAGTACTTAAAGGCTTGATGCAGAGCTGCTCGGACTCTGGGGAGTGAGAGGGTGGAGGGCACGTTGAAGATGCGGAATGTCAAGTGCTTCTTTCTCCAGTGGCCTGGTTAAGGGACCAGAAAGTGAAGTTAGAAACACAACCAGGAGAGCCGCCCAGGGGGAGGGTACTCAGCGCCCTCCTTAAGAGGCACTGAAGACTCCAGACTGTCCCAGTGCCACCAACACTCAGGCTGCCCTCTCCTTCCCTTCCCAGGCTCAGTCCTCACCCAGAAGCAGGTATTTAAGGGACTTCTGGTTGAAGGGATCCTCCAGACCACAACGGGGCTGCTTCATTCGGGCCCTTGTGGCGTCATCCATCTGACCAGAAACGGGCAGTCCAGATGCTTCCTGGAAAGTTCTAGAAAGAGAGGGAGAGAAAGAGAGGTCTACAAGGGCAGGTGCCTCTGGAATGGCTGGAAATTGAGGATCGATCTTTGGCCTCCTTGTGCCCAAAGTAATGACAAAGAATGGTTTCAAAGTCTCTGAAGCTGACACAGACACTGCAGTCTCTAGTGCGCACAACTGGGGCTTTGTCTGTAGAAATGGCAGCACTCCAACTCCATTTTCAGGATGTTTTAAGGAAGATTGCCCTGAAGTGTTGTCTCCCTCCCCTCCCTCCACACCTTCTAACTTTCTGATCTAGTGAGTACCCCAACTCCACGCCCTGGCCACCGTCTCCCTGCACAGTCTCACCAAATTACCCACTTCAGTCAGTGGGGCTGGGGACTCACCTCCCAGCCTGCACCGGGACAACTTCAATCCATAATTTTACACATGCAGTACCTCCAGTGGTCTGTAAGTACCTATCGGTATTTTAGCTACGAAGGACGAAGGATGAAGCCTCCAAAGGAATGCTCTGGCCTGGGCAGAACCATGGGCTGTATTTCTCATTTTGTATATCTTTCAAGACAAGATCTCTTGCCGGGGCGGTGGTGGTGCACGCCTTTAATCCCAGCACTCAGGAGGCAGAGGCAGGCGGATTTCTGAGTTCGAGGCAGGCCTGGTCTACAAAGTGAGTTCCAGGACAGCCAGGGCTATACAGAGAAACCCTGTCTCGAAAAACCAAAAAAAAAAAAAGACAAGATCTCTCACTCCATAGCCTAGGCTGGCCTCAAACTCACTTTGTAACACAGGATGGCCACAAACTCATGCCAGTATGCCTTCCTTAGTTTACTGAGCACAGGGATTAACGATGCGAGCCACCATGCCTAGCTGTTTGTGTTTGTTTGTATTTTATTTTATTTTATTTTTGTTTTGTTTTGTTTTGTTTTTTGAGACAGGGTTTCTCTGTGTAGCCTTGGCTGTCCTGGAACTCACTTTGTAGACCAGGCTGGCCTTGAACTCCTGCTTCTGCCTCCCAAGTGCTGGGATTAAAGGCGTGCGCCACCATGCCCGGCTTGTTTTTATTTTTTATTTTTTTTATTTTTTATTTTTTATTTTTTTTAAAGAGTTATTTTATTTATTATATGTAAGTACACTGTAGCTGTCTTGAGACACTCCAGAAGAGGGCGCCAGATCTCGTTACGGATGGTTGTGAGCCACCATGTGGATGCTGGGATTTGAACTTATCACCTTCGGAAGAGCAGTCGGGTGCTCTTACCCGCTGAGCCATCTCACCAGCCCCTTGTTTTTATTTTTTAAGATATATTTTTTTCTTTTTATTTTATTTGTATGAGTGTTTTCCCCAAATGTATGTAAGTATACTTCATGTGTATAGCCTTCAGAGACAGAGAACTGGAGTCATAGATGGCTATGGGCTGCCATGTAAGTGCTAGGAACCGAACCTGGGTCTTCTACAAGGCCAGCCATTGCTCTCAATCACTAAGCCACCTCTTCACCCTCATTTTGCTTTATCTATTTTTTTTTTTTTTTTTTGGACAAGGACTGGCTGGGTGTTCATGGTAGCTCATTCAGTGATCCCAGAACAGACAGTAGGATTAGGAGTTCAAGATCATCCTCACTATGCAGCAGGTTCAAGACCAGCCCAGACTACATGAGATCCTGTCTCAAAAATCAAAATGGGGAACTAGAAAGATAACTCAGCAGTTATGAGAATTTCTGCTCTTACAGAGGACCCAGGTTCAATTTTAAGCATCTACATGGTGGTTTACAACCATCCTAAACTCCAGTTACAGAGGGTCTGATGCCCTCTTCTGACCAGCTCAGGCACCAAGCATGCAGATGGTGTACATACATTTATGCATAAAATAAAATTAATAAATCTAAAATGAAATTTTTTAATCAAAATAGGCCAGTGAAGTAGGTCAGTGGGTGAAGGACTCACTGCCTGCCAAACCTGCCTACATATGCTCAATCCCCAGGTCCCACATGGTGGAAGGAGAGAAGTGACTCCCACTGCTTCTCCTCTTATCTTCACACATGTACCATGGTATGTGCATCCACACCCACACAGATGTACGGAAAAAATAAATGCAATAAAAAAAACTTTAANAAAAAAAACTTTAAAACAAACATCTCTAATTAAACTTGGTGGGTCACAAAGAAAATAGAATAGGGAAGAAATATGCAGGAGGAATGAAGGGGAATGAGAGGGTAATGGGACAAGAATGACCAACACACATGCATACATACACATATACATACATGCATACATGCATGCATGCATACATACACACAAACATACATACACATGTACATACATATACATGCATGCATACATGCACACATACATATATGTACATACATACATACACACATACATATACACATACATACATATACATGCACACATGCATACATACATACATACATACATACATGAAGTTGTCAAAAAGCAATACATTAAAACATTTAATGACAAGGACTCTAGCTCAGAATAGTGGCTCATAACTATAACTGTAGCATTGTGGAGACTTGAGACAGCCAGATTCCCAGGAGTTCCAGGCCAGGCTAAGCTACAGTGTGAGAATCAAGAAGTAATAATAAAAATGAAAAATAAAGATAAATACTCATCGTGTGGTCCAGGCTAGTCTCCGGCTCTTTTGTTAAAATGTTATCCTTAGCTGAGTGGTGATGCCACACACCTTTAATCCCAGCACTACAAATGCAGAGACAGATGTATCTCTAAGCTCAAGCCCAGCCTGGTCTAGAGAGTGAGTCCCAGAACAGCCAGCCAGAGCTACCCAGAGAAACCTTGGAGGGGGAGGTGGGAAGGGGACATGGAGGAGATTTTCATTCTTCTGTACATTTCTGTATATGTAAACGTTGTTTGTGTATGTTCAAGTGCCTAAGAAAGCCAGAAGAGGGCATCAGATCCCACTACAGACAGTTGTGAGTCACCATATAGTTGCTAGGAATTGAACTCAAGACCTCTGAAAGAGCAGCCAGTGCTCTTAACCTCTGAGCCATCTCTCCAGCCCTAGTCTCCAACTTTTTTTTTTTTTTTCCTTCGAGACAGGGTTTCTCTGTATAGCCCTGGCTGTCCTGGGACTCACTTTGTAGACCACACTGGCCTCGAACTCAGAAGTCCACCTGCCTCTGCCTCCCAAGTGCTGGGATTAAAGGTGTGTGCCACCACTGCCAGGCTGTGTCTCCAACTTGTAATGCTTGCCTCTGCCACCTCAGTGCTGAGATCACAGCTGTGTACCACCCCCCCTGACCTGTGTGTTCCTCATCCGTACTCTCCATCTCACCTCACCGTCTACCACCCTGAGTAACATTACCATCCTACAAGTCCCTCCTGCTGTGCATTACAGTCAAACAGAGGTGGGCCTGGGCAGAGGGAAGAACTTGACACCTCAGCTGTGAAAGCTTACACCTTGTGGCCTTAAAGCTCACCTTAAAGCCTCTGTAATATCTTCTAGCCTGAAGTCATCAGCTCCTTCTAGAGGTTTCTGTAGATACCCATACTGCAACAGGTAATCCTATAACAACATGAAGATTGAAAGAGGGTTAGTCTCAAGGTAAAGCTTCCAAGTGACCTCAAAGAAGCTAGGTGTGGTAGTGCATGCCTTTGACCCCAACACTTGGGTGGCAGAAGCAGGCAGATCTCTGTGAGTTCAAGTCCACCCTAGACTGCATAGCAAGTTCTAGGCCAGGCAGGGATACATAGTGAGACCATGTCTCAAGCAAACAATCCAAATGAACTAACAGGCCAGATATGAGGGGACAAGATACAGAAGGACTGTATGCCTGAGTGAGGGGCCTCAAATGGGACAAGGAAAAGAACAGGAGGTGAGCTACGTAGATCAGGATGCAGAGCAAATAGGGAGAGGCAGGTAGGTTGGAGGGCAAGAGGAAAACCTAGAGAAGATTGTAGCATGAGTATCCCTGTCATTCCCGTGCTCTGAGCCCTCCTTTGCCCAGAGGACTCACCAAGACTGCCTCCTTCTCTGTAGGCCCCAGAGCCCGGCCTGAGACTGTAATGGGAAGTAAGAAAGCCAGCCACAGCTGCTGCCAGTCCATGATCCCAGCAGACAAGAGCTCCAGAGGCTGCCTGAGCCCCCTGACCTGAGACTTCTGAAAGCTTGGAGGAGCAGGGCTAGGCAAGGGACTCTTACCTCCAGGTCTTTGCTGTCTCTGATCCTCTTTATAAGCCTTCAACTGTGGAGTATGGGGGTTGGGGGACAGTGGGAGGTGACTCAACCAGAGAGATGTTGCAACTCACCATTAACTCCTGCCCTACCAAAGAGCAGAAGCCAAAAATGCCCCTAATATCACCACCCCATCCCCAGAGTCCTCTGCTGGAGACCAGATGTCTCTCTGTACTGCTCTGGGGTCTACCTCCTGGCATTGTGAGAGGCAGAGTATCGAGAGAGATTAGCAGAGGCCCAAGGCTGCTTCGTAGAGTTGGACATTCCTGCTTCTCAGGGATCCAAGGCCAGCAAATCCCTTAGCTTCACAGGTCCATTTGCTCCTGACAAGGAAAAATCAATAAGAACAAAAAGTTAGGAGGCAGCAGAGGCGGCGTGAGCTTCAAAGTGCAGAGATCAAAGATGAGACCTGGGACTGGGGAGATGGCTCAGCTGTTAAGAGCACTGACTGCCCTTCCAGAGGTCCTGAGTTCAAATCCCAGCAACCACAGGGTGGCTCACAACTACCCGTAATAAGATCTGATGCTCTCTTCTGGTGCAACTGAAGTCAGCCACAGTGTACTTAGGTATAATAAATAATAAGTAAATATTTAAAAAAAGATGAGACCTGCTGTTGTTGTTGTTGTTGTTGCTGCTGCTGCTGCCTTTGTTGTTGTTGTCATTGTTGGAAACAGCATCTCTCTATGTGGTCCTGGCTATCCTGAAACTGCCTATGTAGACCAGGCTACCCTAGAACTCATAGAGTCCCATAATCAAATTGGGAGTCTAGCCTTGCAGGCTGGCCTTGAGCTCTTCTTAAACATTTTCTTTTTGTGACTTTTTTTTTTTTTTACCATTTATTAAAGATAAAAGAAGGACTGGAAAGATGGTTCAGCCAGTATGCTTTCTGTACAAGCATGAAAACTTGAATTAGGATCCCCAGTCTTTACATAAAAGTCAGGCAGGGCAGCTCAAATCTGTAATCCCAGCACCAGGAAGCTATGGAGCCCTTGGAGCACACTGGTGGGCAGGCCAATTCAATTGAATTATTGAGTTCCAGGTTTAGTGAAACACTGCCTTAAGAAGAAGAAGAAGGGGGGGCTGAAGAGATGGCTCAGCAGTTAAGAACACTGACTGCTCTTCTGAAAGTCATGAGTTCAAATCCCAGCAACCACATGGTGGTTCACAACCATCCATAATGAGATTTGATGCCCTCTTCTGGAGTGTCTGAAGACAGCAACAATGTGTACTTAGATATAAAAATAAAATAAATCTTAAAAAAAGAAGAAGAAAGAGGAAGAAAAAGTAAGGTAGAGGGTTGACAAGATGGCTCAGTGAGTAAAGAGGCCTACAACCAAGCCTGCTGACCTGAGTTCAATTCCTGAGATGCACACAGTGGAAGACTAAGAAGACTCCTACAAGTTGTCCTTTGACTTCCACACATGCATGGTGGTGTGAACACTATCCCCTTCACACACATAGATACTAAATAAATAAATAAATATAATTTTCAAAATCACCTGTCTCTAAAAAAAATTTTTTTCCTTAAAATTAAGGTGAGCTAGGTGTAGTGGCACAAGTTGTTAATCTCAGTGCCTGAGATAAAGAAACAGTCAGATTTCTGGGAGGCCAGCCAAGTCTACTTCGCATGTTCCAGGCCAGCTAGGGCTATATAATGAGACCTTATCTAAATAAATAAATAAATAAATAAATAAATAAATAAATAAATTTTAAAAGTAGAGATCTATAGAGAAAGACACCTGATGTCAACCTCTCATACAAGGGAGACTATATCATGGCCCCCTCATGAATTAAAACAAATTTACATAGTCATGAGATAGGTGTACTTGTTTATTTTTACAAAAATATTTACGTCCTCATTAATGTTTGGTCAGGGTATCTTCTGTCTTTTTCAGAGTTGATGGATTTTTTTTTCCTCTGTGTGTATGTGGGTTTGTTTTTGTTTTTTAATCTTTTTTTTTTTTTTTTTTTTTTTTTTTTTTTTTTTTTTTTTTTTTTTTTTTTTTTTTTTTTTTTTTTTTTTTTTTTTTTTTTTTTTTTTTTTGGTTTTTGGTTTTTCGAGACAGTGTTTCTCTGTGTTCCCCTGGCTGTCCTGGTGTTTTTTAATCTTTTAATGTTATTTCATGTGCATGTGTGTTTGGCCTAACTGTATGTCAGGCACTATGTGCATGTAATGCCTACAGAGGCTAGAAGAGGGTGTTGGATCCCCAGGAACTAGAGTTAGAAATGGTTGTGAGACATTCTGTGTGAGTTTTGGGACGTGAACCCTGGAAGAACAACAAAAACTCTTTTTTTTTTCCGAGTTTCGAGACAGGGTTTCTCTGTATAGCCCTGGCTGTCCTGGAACTCACTCTGTAGACCAGGCTGGCTTCGAACTCAGAAATCCACCTGCCTCTACCTCCGAGTGCTGGGATTAAAGGCGGCCGCCACCACGCCCGGCTTTACCAAAACTCTTTAAGCAATGAACTATTCTCCAACTTCGTGTGTTTTGTCTTTTGAGACAGAGTCTTAAGTATCTCAATCTGAACTCATTAAGTAGTCGAGAATGGCCTTGAACTCCTGATCTTCCTGCCTCTACTTGCCCAGGGCCAGGATTACAGGAATGTAACGCCACAGTTTGTGGGGGCTGGGGACTTAACCCTAAGCTACTGCTTCCTTTATGATAGGTTAGCACTCTACCAAATTGTCACATTCAGCTCCTTGATCAATATTCAGTTTTATAGGGCTCAATATTAAAGACATCACTCTGTATAAATATAATACATAATACAAAAAGCATATACAATACATTTATGGCTGTTTCAGAAGTTATTAGAAGTTATGTCCTAGTCCCAAGTCAAAATTCATCCAATGGTTTTGTGAAATTTAAGAGAGCGACTCAAACAGCAACTTTTATCTTCATTTTCATTTTATTTATTTAATTAGTTACTTTCTGTTCTTTTGAGACATCATACCATACAGTCCAGACTGGATTGGAACTTACTGCATAGACCAGGCTGACCTTGAATCCCTGATTCTCCTGCCTCTACTTCCCAAGTGCTGGGATTACAGACATGTACCTAGCTCTTAAACAGCAATTTTCTTTTTTCAAAGCAGGGTCTCACTATAGCTCTGGTTGTCCCGGAACTTACTCTGTAGACCAGGCTGGCCTCAAATTCAGAGAGCTCCACCTGCCTCTGCCTCTGAGTGCTGCTGGGATTGATGGCACGTATCACTACACCCAGATCAGTCATTTTAAAAAACAAACATTCTACCAACATACTTCAAGGATATACTTACCTGATATATGTTAAGAAACAAAGGTAGGAAAATAGCAAAAGTCTTTTCTGTAATTCGACTCTTACGTTTGATAGGAGCAGAGACATTATAGATACCTTTCAAGCACTGTAATTCATTATATATGATCATCTTAAATCTGAGCAGAGGTGCTTCAGGCAGCAGCAGCAGCAGCAGCAGCCAGTAGCACTGCAGGGAGTGCCCATGCACAGTGAGAAGTGTCTGTGCTGTATGTTCAGGGTAAAGACTGCCGTGAAGCACACGGATTCATCATACATTTGATTTTGACGTAATGCTGGGTTCTATGTTCAGAAATATTTTACTACTGCTAAGTCTTTAATGACTCCTGCTTTCAATGACATGACCTGGGGTTGTGAACTGTAGCTTAAGAATCTTCTCTAGGGCTAAGCATGTAGTTCTTTTGGTTGAATACTGACCTAGCATGCAGGAAGTCCTCTTTCCCATCCCCATCACTGTGTAAGGATAGGTGTGGTGATGCATGCCTGCAATCTCAGCACTTGGGAGGTAGAGGCAGGAGGAGCAGATGTTTGATATCATCCTTGGCTAATATCTAGACAGAGATTGACCTTGTCTCTGTGAAACGCTGAGATGCTGTCTCAAAAAAAAATAGATGGTAGATAATAGGTGATATGTGGATAGATAAATAATAGATGATAGATGATTGATAATAGATTAGATGAGAGAGAGAGAGAGATGAAAGGTAGATAGATAGGTGAGAGATTGAGGATAGAGGATAGATAGATAGATAGATAGATAGATGATAGAAGACAAAAAGAAAAGATAAACACACACACACACACACACACACACACAACAAGATTAACAACAACAAAAATAAAACGCCAGGCATGATGTCACACGCCTTTAATCCCAGCACTTGGGAGGCAGAGGCAGAGGCAGGCGGATTTCTGAGTTTGAGGCCAGCCTGGTCTACAAAGTGAGTTCTAGGACAGCCAGGGCTACACAGAGAAACCCTGTCTCAAAAAAACAAACAAACAAAAAACAAAAAACAAAAAAATAAAAAAATAAAAATAAAAAAATAAAACAACCCATAGGTGCCCCAATGAGAACTCCAAGATAATCTGAGGTAGACTCAAGCACCTGGAATAGGGGCCTGGGTGCCAGGCAGTGGGTAAAATGTCCTAAGGATCATGGCTTTGTGAGGAAGCCAGCTGAGAAGGATAACTTGGGTTGATCTCTAAAGGCTGGCTAAGAATCAGAGGGAGTAAAAGATAGCAGAGGGACAAAGACAAGACAGGTCTGAGTGACAGTACAGAGCTGAGGTAGTTGTGAAGTTCACATTATAGAGCTGAGAACTCAAGGGTCAGACTGCTTGGCTCACCACTGACTGCTAGTGCCCACCTCAGGGCAGGTCCATGCTTTAACCTAACCTAGGAGGTCTTAACAGACAAATGAAGGTGGTGATTGGAAGCCAGAGCTTAGAGGGGCCTCCAGTGCTGTGTGGAAGAGAAGGACTTACATTTAAAATGTTAGATATAGCCATGCATGGTGGGACACACCTTTAATCCCAGCACTCGGGAGGCAGAGGCAGAGGCAGGTGGATTTCTGAGTTTGAGGCTAGCCTGGTCTACAAAGTGAGTTCCAGGACAGCCTGGGCCATACAGAGAAACCCTGTCTCGAAAAAAACCAAAAAAAAAAAAAAAAAAAGAGGTAGAGGCAGGTGGATCACTATGAGTTCAAGGCCAGCCTGGTTTACAGAGTGAATTCCAGGAGGGGAAAGCCAGGACTACATAGTAAGACTATTTTGAAAAAAAAAAAAACCAAAAAACAAAACAAAACAAAACAAACTGTAAGATACTTGGAGCTGGGGCTGTGTCTCAGTTCACAAATTGCTGCCTAATGTACACAAAACCTTTAGTTCCATCATCAACGCTGTACAAATCAGCTCTGTAGCCATATGTCTATAATATTAGCACTTATGAGTTGAAGGAAGTCCAAAAGTTCAAGGTCACTCCCAACTATATAATAAGTTCTAGGCCAACTTTGGCTATGAGACCCTACTGTTAATTTAAAAAAAAAAACCCAAAAGATATTTGTTTTATTATGAAGAAAGAATTATTTCAGCTTTTGGGGTGGGGGCACATGGTAGCACATACCTTTAATTTCAGTACTTAAGAGGCAGAAGCAAAAAGATTTGTATGAGTTTAATGGTCTATGCAGCAAGTTATGGGCAAATCAGGCATGTGTAGAGATACTCTGTCAGAAGGAGGAGGAGAAGAAGAAGGAAGAAAGAAGAAGAAAGGAGGAGAAGGAAGGAAAGAAGGAAGGAAGGAAGGAAGGAAGGAAGGAAGGAAGGAAGGAAGGAGAGAGAAAGAAAGAAAGAAAGAAAGAAAGAAAGAAAGAAAGAAAGAAAGAAAGAAAGAAAAGGAGGAGGAGGAAGAGGGACAAGAGGGACAGGAGGGACAGGAGAGACAAGACAGAGTTGGGGTGTGTGTATGGAGATGAAGCTCAGTGGTTAAGAACAGTGACTATTCTCTCAGAGGATCCAGGTTCAATTCACAGCCCCCACATGGTGGCTCATAACCATCTGTAATTCCAGTTCTAGGGGATTCAGCTCCCTCTCCCAGTCCGTGGCCACACAGACATACCTGCGGGCAAAACACTCATACATGTAAACATTTTTTAAAGTTTTAATTTTTAAAAGGAGAGAGAGAATTCTTGCTGTGTAGCTGAGATTAGCTCTGAACCTCAGGGTCAAATGATCCTTCTGCAATCTCCAGAGTACTGAGATGCCCTGAACCACTACCCTAGCTTTGTTCTGCTTATTACCTTTTAATTGATTTTCATTTAAAACTGCATCTGGAAAGCCGGGCGTGGTGGCGCACACCTTTAATCCCAGCACTCGGGAGGCAGAGGCAGGCGGATTTCTGAGTTCGAGGCCAGCCTGGTCTACAGAGTGAGTTCCAGGACAGCCAGGACTACACAGAGAAACCCTGTCTCGGAAAAAAAAAAACCAACCAAACAAACAAAAAAACCTATGTTTGATTATTTGTATGTGTGGGAAAGCAGGTGGAGGTCAGAGGACAACTTTCAGAAATCCATTCTTCCCTTCCACTGTGGGAGCCCAGCTTGTGCTTTTATCAAGATCTCACAAGCTCTGGCTGTGGTGACATCAGAGGATGGAGTGCTGAGAGGGAGGTTAGAGCAACAGAAGCTCAGGCAGGGCCATGGAGAATCTGTTACCTGATTCTGATTCTCTATCCAGTGCTCTTCCACACACCACACAGACTCTTGAGTTTTGTTCTTTAAGTAGCTAAAGCCAAACTGTTATCTTGTTTTGTTTCCTTTCTTTTGGTTTTCTGAGATAGGGTCTTACTATGTAGATCAGGCAGGCACTAAATCACAGGGATCCATCTATCTCTGCCTCTTGAGTTCTGGTATTAAAGCTGCGTCACCACTCTCCATTCTTGTTTTTTAAATGTTTATTTTGTGTGTATGAATGTTTCTCTCTCTCTCTCTCTCTCTCTCTCTCTCTCTCTCTCTCTGTGTGTGTGTGTGTGTGTGTGTGTGTGTGTGTGTGTGTGTGTGTGTACGTGTATACTACATGCATGTTTGGTATTCTCAGATACCAGAAGAAAGCATTGATTGGACCCCTATAACCAAGTAGCAGTTACGAGCCACCATAGGGGTGTGGACAACCAAACCCTGATGCTCTGTAAGAGCGGCAAGTCTTCTTAACCACTGAGACCTCTCTAACCCTCTGTTTTGTTTTCTTTGAGACAAGGTCTTACTATGTAGCCCTGGCTAGCTTGAAACTCTAGGGTTACAGAGATGCACCGTCATGCCTCTAAAACAGCGTCCTGTGTCTCCCCATCATAGGGTCAAACCCCAGGACCCTGGGTGACATGTGGGGACACTCACTCTGTAACCATGAGGAAGAACATGCGCGTCATTCTGCTGCACAATGAGGAAACCCACAAGGACAGGAAAAGGTCACCAAACTCTTGTCCTTGGTAGGTCCTCATTTCTGAGCCCTTCCTTTCTCTGGGACATCACAGGGGACCCTCACACTCCAGGATCGAGGTGGGGGATACTCCTGACTAATTGTTGCCCACAGTGATGCTGGACCCATGACCCAGCACCCATGACCCAGCAGGGTAAGAATGACTAAGTCCCAATTGATCAGTGACAGAAAGGATACACAGAGAGCCTCTAAGCAATGAGTGTAAGGGACTCTCATCAGGCTTGGGACATGCAGGAAATGATGGCATGCAGGGAAGAGCTACAATGCAGCCCCCTGCAGGGCTCCTCATTCCTCTTCTCTTATGAGCGCTCACCATGTTACTCACTGTGGCTATGGAAAGTTTAAGAGGTACAACCACAGCTGAGAAACCAAAGGACCAAGTGAGAGCAAAATAAGTAGTCAAAGCCTCCAGACTGTGTCTCTCCCTTAAGGCTTGGTAAGTCATACTATCACCTCTTTGTCAAAAAGGAATAGATCTCTAATGAGCTGTTTCAGGCAGCATGGCTAGAAAACATCAGGGCCACAGACTCAAGTGACATCTGTGTATGGCTCTTCAGTTTCTGGAAAGTTCGTGTAAACACTCAAACAAATCCCCTAGACAACCAGGAGCTGTAGGCAGGGTCTGTGTGCAAGGGCTGGATGACTAATTCTGCTACCACTTTGTGTCATGACCACCCTGCCCACAGCCCCCACCTCTGAGCCAGGCTGACTGACCCTGCTTTCTTCCTCTGGTTTTGTCATTTCTCACTGGTGGGATTTCAGGAATGTGTGTGAAGGGTCAGGATTTGTGGCAAGCCTGTTCTAAAAAGGGAACTTGGTTCTAAGAGAAGTAACCCCTTTAACTTGCTCACTCTCTTCCTGTAAACTGATGTCTCTCTATCCACAGACAGAGGCAGAAGACATTTATATAGATTTGCTAACTAAACAATGTCAGAGGGTAATAGAGAGGATTTTCCAGGGACCAAAAGGCAAAAGGCAAAGGTATGTAGTAGTAGTTCATGAGAGGCCAATTTCTTAGCCATTACTAGTCCCTTCTCACAGCCATTTACCCTGTAGAGATTAGGCATCTTAGTATATAAAAACAGGCTGGGAGATAGATACATAGATAGATACATAGATAGATACATAGATAAATATATAGATACACAAAAAACATAAACAAATCTTTTTTTTTTTTTTTTTTTTTTTTTGGTTTTTCAAGACAGGGTTTCTCTGTATAGCCCTAACAAATCTTTTAAAACTGTGTTTGGAACAAGTTAAGGCTATCCAGACCCCAATCTTGACATGTAGAAAGTTGAAAGGAGGTAGCCTGTGGTCTATTTTCCCTTCAGAGTCCTGAGGGAGTTAGGAGAAAAGGAGTCTTCCAAGGCTAGTGAGGCTGTTTGCCAGTCTGTTACCATGGAAACCTGTGTTTATGGGAGTATTTCCCCACCTTACCTACCCCCAAACACACTCCTTAATTACTCATAAGTTTCTAGAAGTCATATGGGAAGTGATAGCCTGGACGTTGCACAGCTGGAACAGCTTAGTGTCCAAGGAAGTGGGAGGGGCTTAGGCGGATGACTCAGGGACTGGGCAGGCACATTCTGTTCCCTTGATGCCCCAGAACTTCAACGTCTTCTTCCCAAAGCTTGAAGAGCCTACTCATAGAAGATTCTCCTGACAGGGGGTTCCTGGGGGCCTCAGCTAGCAGACCACCAAGGCAGCACAAGGTGCCCAGGGAGGAAGAGAGAGGAAAAAGGCGATTCAGGGCTATCACTTTCTGGAATGGCAGGGAACTGATAATACAACAGAGTTTGGGAACAGTGAACGTTTCTTTCACAAAATGCTGATCTTCATTGACTTTATGTGTGAAAGCACTTTGGTCTTTTGTTTTCTCTGTGTGACCCCAGGAAACCGTTGTGTCCTGGGGTTGGAAAATCTGTTTGGCTTCCTTCCTGCTGACAAAGGTTCGCTAGGGAGCTGGCAAGGGAAAGAGTCTAACTCTGTCCACGCTCTTCCTCTGCCCTCTCCTCTCTCTGGCTACCTTTTCACAGAGTACTGTTTCGGAAGGGGAGGCAGGCTCTGTTTCTGCAGGGCCAGCACTGGAGAGAGGGCTGTGGGGACCTGAGACCGGTCTAGAAGGGGAGACACAGCGCGGCCAGTCTCCTTTATCTTGTCTCTGTTGTTTTTTTTGTTTTGTTTTTTGTTTTTTTTCTTTTCTTTTCTCCTCGTTCCGGTCCCCTACTCGCTCTGGTCTGCCCCGCTCGCTCCGGCTGTCCCCGTTCGGCCCTGCTCCGGTCCAAGGATTCATTTTATTATTATTCGTAAGTACACTATAGCTGACTTCAGATGCACCAGAGGAGGGCGTCAGAACTCATCACCTTTGGAAGAGCAGTCGGGTGCTCTTACCCGCTGAGCCATCTCACCAGCCCCTTGTCTCTGTTTCTAATTTACTTAAAGGGAAGAGGGCTTCCATCGCTGTGTTTTAATCCATTTAATTTGGTGTTTGGAGAAGGATCTATATTCTGTACAATTTCTTTCTACCCTCAGAAAATAAAAGAGACTCAAAAGTAACACAGGAGCCAGGCTTGGTGGCCCATACCTGTGATTTCATACCTGTTGGTAGAAATTTAAAGTTCTCCTCAGTTACATAGTGAGTATGAGACGCTGCCTTAGAAACAGAAAAACAGGGCCTACAGAGGTGGTTCAGTGGGTAAGAGGACCAGGGTTCCATTATCAGCATCCAGACAGAAGCTCACAGTTGCCTGTCTGCTATCCCAGTTCCAGGCAATCCAATGCCCTCTTATGCCCTCCCTCCTGCACCAGGCATCCAAGTGGCATACAGACATAGATGCTGGCAAAACACCTGTGCTCATAAGATAAAAAATTTTTAAATTTGAACTGGGAGTGATGGCACACACCTTTAGTCCCAGCACTCAGGAGGCAGAAGCAGATGGATTTCTGATTAAGGCCAGCCTGGTCTATATAGTGAGTTATGGGATAGCCAGGGCTACACAGAGAAACTGTGTCTTGAAGGGGGAAAAAAAGTCACTGGTCCTCTGGTTTTATTCCCAGCACCCACATGGTTGCTCACAAGTATCTGTGACTCTGGTCCCAGGGAATCTGATCCCCTCTCTAAATTCCCAGGGGTACTGCACACAAACATGTGTTACACAGGCAGACATGCAAGCAAAACACCCAAATACATAAAATAACAAAATAAAATAAATATTTTTAAAGAATTTAGGTACAGTGGTATTCAGTTTGTAGTTCCAGCATTGAGGATCTAGGGAGACTGCCTGATTCTTAGGGGCTTAAAAGTCTACTTGGCAAGCTCTAAGCTAGTTAGAGACACTGTCTATAATAATAATACCAAGGAGAAGGAGAAGGAAAGAGAAAGAGAAAGAGAAAGAGAAAGAGAAAGAGAAAGAGAAAGAGAAAGAGAAAGAGAGAGAAGGAGGAGAAGGAGAAGGAAAGAGAAAGAAAGGAGAAGAAGAAGAAGAAGAAGAAGAAGAAGAAGAAGAAGAAGAAGAAGAAGAAGAAGAAGAAGAAGAAGAAGAAGAAGAAGAGAAGAAGAAGAAGAAGAAGAAGAAGAAGAAGAAGAAGAAGAAGAAGAAGAAGAAGAAGAAGAAGAAGAAGAAGAAGAAGAAGAAGGAGTGCACAGTGCACAGAAACCTGAGGTGGTGGAAGGATCCCAAGTTTGAGGCCAGTTTGATTCATAGTGAGTTCAAGACCATGCTAGGATACATAACAAGACCATATCACCTAAACAATAGCATGCTGCTCATGCACGCGTACGCACACACAGAGACACACACACATTGAATGCTGCTAGGAAGGAGGCTCAATGAGTAAAGTCCTTGCAATGCAAACATGAAGACCAGGGTTTGGATATGTACACACTTGTAAAGCCTGAGTGTGCGTAGTGGCCCATCTGTAAACCTATTACTTGAAAGGCAGATAGAGGGCATCCCTGGAGTAAGCTGACTAGCTAGATCAGCCAAATTGGCTAGGGAGGTCTAGGATCAATTGAGAGACCTCACTTCCATATATAAGGTGGAAGATGATCAAGGAAGACACAAGACATCAATCTCTGACCTCCCATGCATGTGTACATACACATGTGAGTACATGTGCTTGCACATACATGTAGACGTGCAAAAATCCATTGCATATGTGTATATATGGGCATGTGTTTAAATGAAGATGTTACAGTACTGTCTGCCTGTTTTCTTTTAAAAAATATTTATTTTATTTAATGTGTATGTGTACCACATATGTGCCCAGAGCCCACAGAGGTCAGAAGAGGGTGTCGGATTCCCTGGCACTGAGTCATGGATGGTCATAAACCACCATATGAACCCCAGGAGTTGAGTGGGTCTCTGAAAGAGTACAAGTATTCTTTTTTTTTTTTTTTTTTGAGACAGGGTTTCTCTGTATAATCCTGGCTGTCCTGGAACTCACTTTGTAGACCAGGCTGGCCTTGAACTCAGAAATCCACCTGCCTCTGCCTCCCAAGTGCTGGGATTAAAGGCGTGCGCCACCACGCCTGGCTAGAAACTCTTCCCTCATCCACTTCCAAAACAAAAGTCATTGGTCAGGAAATTAGGAGCACATGAGAAAAAATTCAGAGAGCTTTAGAAACTAAGTGTTGGAATGGGTGAAGAATATCTAGACAATCACTAGCCATGGGACAAAGAATGGTGGTCATTAAGATCAGAAGGAACTGATCTGAGGGTCCTGACCTTCTGCTGTGAGGCTGACAAGGTGGCCAGTGGTGAGAAGAGAGTAAAGCAGAAGAAACACATAATCAGCCACGGTGGCATGGGCTGAGGAAGCCAGATACTAAGTTCAAGATCAGCTTGGGCTACATAATGAGGTTTTATCCTAGAGGCTGGGGATGACTCCATGGGTAAAGTGCATACCATGCCATCTTGAGGACCAGCATTCTGATCCCCAGAACCCAGAGAGCAAGCCTATAATCTTAGTGTTCCCATGTGTGATAGTTTGATTGAGAATGGCCCCACAAGCTTGTGTGTTTCAATGCTTGGTCCCTAGTAGTTAGAACTGCTTGGGAAGGACTAGAAGGCATGGTCTTGGTGGAGGTGAATAACTAGGGGTGGGCTTTGAGGTTTCAGAAATTAGCATTGTTCCCAGTTAGAGTGCGCTCTCTCTCTCTCTCTTTCTCTCTCTCTCTCTCTGTACCACAGGGTTGTATCTCAAGATGTAAATTTTCAGCTACTGTTCTAGCACTATGTCTGCCTGCCTGCTGCCATGCTGCCAGACATGATGGTTATGTGAGTCACATCACTAATGATGTGTTTATAAAAAGATAAAGACCAAAAAAAAAAAAAAAGATAAAGACCTTTAATCCCAGCACTTGGGAGGCAGAGGCAGGGGCAGGCAGATTTCTGAGTTTGAGGCCAGCCTGGTCTACAAAGTGAGCTCCAGGACAGCCAGGGCTATACAGAGAAACCCTGTCTCAAAAAACCAAAAAAAAAAAAAATAATAATAATAAAATACCATAAAATAAAAAATAAAAAATAAAAAGATAAATAAATATAATATATTCTATGGAGGAGTTGGTGAGGTATGGGGGAAGGAGGTGCCTCAGTGGGCCCATGCCGAGGCATCCCTTCTGAACCCTGAGGTATAGACCAGACACACGACGGTATAGTATAAAGTTTATTCAGGGCATGGGGAGGGGAGTTAAGAGGGTAGTAGAGGCAGAGAAAGGCAGAGAGAGGGAGAGAGTAGAGAAGTAGAGGCCTGCCATGACCATGTGGAGAGAGGGGGAGGAAGTGGAGAGGTAGGAGAGCAAGAGTAAGAGGGAGGAGGGGGCAAGCAGCCCCTTTTATAGGCTAGGGGTGGAGCTTAGACAGAATGCTAACATCTGGAATTATGATCCCTTCAAATTAAATGCTTTAAGTTGCCTGATCTTGGTGTTTGTCACAATAGAAAAGTAACTAAGACATTTGGGAAGAGGAAAAGTGGAGACAGCAGAATCCCTGAACTCTCACACCTCACATTGGTCAAGTTGGCTTTTTACTCATTATATAGCTAAAGGTGACCTCGAACTCCAAATCTTCTTGCCTCTGTCTTCCAAGTGCTGATGTTATAGGCACCTGACATCAAGCTCAGTGCTTTTTGTTGTGATTTGGTTTTAGTTTTGGTATCCTGAGACAAGGTCCCACTGTGTATCTTTGACTGGCCTGGAGTTCACTGTAGAGATCAGACTGGGCTCAATGTCTGAGTTATCCTTCCAATCTCTGCCACCTGACTTGCTGAGATTGCAGACATGCATGGTTGCAGCCAGCTCAGATCTTTAAAACCCATGCATAGGTCAACACTTTACAAAAGGTTCACAAAATGTTTTTAATCCTTTTATCCATATGGGTGTTTTGTCTGTGCATAAATGTCTGTGCACCACATGAATACCTGGTGCCCATGGAAGCTTGTAAGCTTCCATGTGGGGTACTGGGAATCGAACCTAGGTTCTTTGCAAAAAACAAGTGCTCTTAACCACTGAGCCAACTGTCCAGCCTGAAAATGTTTTGTTTTGTTTTGTGTGTGTGTGTGTGTGTGTGTGTGTGTGTGTGTGTGTGTTTAAGATTTATTTATTTATTTATTTATTTATTTATTTATTTATTTATTTTAAGTCTGTGAGTACACTGTCACTCTTCTCAGATACCAGAAGAGGGCATCAGATCTCATTAGGGATAGTTGTGAGCCACCATGTGGTTGCTGGGAATTGAACTCAGGACCTCTGGAAGAACAGTCAGTGTTCTTAACAGCTGAGCCATCCCTCCAGCCCTGAAAATATATATTTTTTTAATTTTAACATTTGTTTAATTTTATTCTATGTGTCATAGTGACCATAGAGGTCAGAGGGCAAGTTTCAGGAGTCCATTCTCTCCTCCACCAAGTGGGGCAGGGATTGAATTTAAGTAATAAAATTTGTAGCAATTATCTTTATCCATTTCACCATCTTCTTTCTGTATTTAATTTATTTATTTGGCTTTTTTTTTAAGATTTATTTTATTTATTATATGTTTTAAGTACACTGTAGCTGTCTTCAGACACTCCAGAAGAGGGCGCCAGATCTCGTTACGGATGGTTGTGAGCCACCATGTGGATGCTGGGATTTGAACTTACCTTCGGAAGAGCAGTCGGGTGCTCTTACCCGCTGAGCCATCTCACCAGCCCCTTATTTGGCTTTTTGAAGCAAGGTTTCTCTGTGTGTCCCTAGCTGTCCTGGAACTTACTCTTTAGATCAGGCCAGCTTCAAATGCATATAGAGAGAGATCCACCTGCCTCTGCCTCCCGAGTGCTGGGATTAAAGGTGAGTGTCACAACTGCCCAGTAGAGGCATAAGTTTTAAAAGATATATTTGTTTTTTGTTTTATGTGTATGGGCTGTTTTCTTCCATGTATGTCTAGGCACCACAAGCATGCAGAACCAATGGAGGCCAAAAGAAGGCATCTGATCCCCGAGAATTAGAATTAGAGACAACTGAGGACTACCATCTAGGTGCTGGGATTTGAACTCAGGACCTATGGAACAGTGCTCTTAACTACTGAGCCATCTCTCCAGCCTCCTTTTTGTTGTTGCTGTTGTTGGATTGTTTTGTTTTGTTTCAATTTTTTTAAATGGCATGGAGGAGGTGGTGCGGGTGGATCTTTGTGAGTTCTAAGCCAGCCTGGTCTGCAGAATGAGTTTCAGGACAGAGAAACCCTATCTCAAAAAATAAAATTCTGTCCCCCCCCCCCCCCCCAGAGAGCTGCTCCTGAGCCGGTGATGTAGAGAGCCGTGCCCGAGCCGGTTACCTAGGAGATGCAAACAAGTTCAGTGCGCATGCGCTTGTGACGAAACCACGTAAGTCACCGCCCATCCCGGGGCGTAACTTGAGGTAATGGGCAGTCAGCTAATCCTGACGACACACGTCACACTGAGGTTTAATTAAGCGGAATTATTTCTAGATATGCTTTCTCTTTCTCTTTCTCTTTCTCCACATGGTGTAATAGAGATATGCTTGTAGAAGGATTCTTTTGTGTCCATGTCCCTTTCTTGCAGGCAAGGTGGTAACATGGGCATTTACAGCTGGTGCCGAAATCCGGGAAATTGACCATCACTGGCACCGAGGGAGAGCCCCCACTCACGGGGAGAATTCAGAACTACAAGCAGGAAAAGGGAAAGCTCTGAGAGGTATGTTTGGTCTTGATTTATATCATTTACCCCCCCATTTGAGTAGCGTAGTGGAAGTTTTCATCACTGTAGTGGCAGTGCTTGCTCTCCTTAGACTGGTAAGACCATACTTAGAGGATGAGAAATGCCGCCCAACGGTTAAGGCAAGGCAGGGGGTGTTAGAGAAACTACAGGACCGCATATCAGAAACAGAGCGGAAAAAGATAATAGGAGCTCAAAGAAACAGAAGCATGCTTAAGCAGACAGGCCTCTCCAAGGATCTTAGATCTAAGGGGAAGAGAGGAAAGGGGAAGGACACCCTGGTAGCAAAAAAAGGAAAGAAGGAGAATGGCCAGAGGAAAAAGAAAAACCTCTGCCCAGTAAAGGAGTTGGCTAGCCCCTCTGAAGAGGAAGACTCAGAGGAAGCAGCCCGCTTTGAGGAGGAAAATTACCATCTAAATGAACAGCAGCTACAGCAGAATCGTAAACGAAAGGAGGCAGGAGATAGGAACCACGTGGCTCCTTGGCCCGTGACAAATGCTGCTTACGGAATTCTTAGGAGAATTAAGGTAATTGGATCCGGGAATGGATCGGGAGAGAAGAGAGGAGAGTGAATTTTTAAAAGAAGATTCCTAGGCTCGCCTTGGTTTATTCTCTCTCTGGAACTCAGAGAAGTTTTTTCTTTATATGTACAATGCATCGTTTGTCTACATTTGTGTTTCATGTCTTGTCTGTATGGCTGTTTTGTTCTGTGTTGAAAAAAGAAAAATGGTTACAAAAAGCATGTCTATTGGTCTCTGACTTAATTTTAGTATGAGCCTCCACAGAGGCTGAGAAAGGCAGGCAGGTTTGCCCAGGATCTGGCGGGGCCACGTGGTTTTGGGCCTTGCCTGGAGGAAGGCACGGTAATATAAATTGTTAACTTCTTAGCCCAGGGATGGGAGGCTAAGAGTGTTTGTTCCTGAAGGAAGATGTCTGCCTAGGCATAGAGCAGCCTTGAACAGCAGCACGTGGCGAGAGGCGGCGCAGAGGGCTAGGCCACCAGGATATTTAATAATGTTTTAATAGTGCTGAGGTCGTTTCAAGCACGGGATATGAACAAGTCCGGAAAGGGTCTCAGAAATTTTTCTAATTGATACAATGTTTTATGGAATTTTTATCCTAAATGGTAGTCTTTTGGAAATAGGGTCTAAGTTAAACTTTAAAATGTGCATGGTCGTGCATTTGTAAATTGACTGGCAAGCCTCCTGGAGATTCCTTGTTCCACAGACCTCACCTCACCCCCTCCCTGCTTCTCACTTGCCTCCAGGGCAGGTTCCTCCCAGCAGCTAAAACCGAGGATCCAGAGGCAATTAAGATTTGGGGTTTAGACTTAAGAGTTATATAAGATTTAAAGGAACTTTTCTAGGCTGGATTGCTTAAATTTTTAAAGGGTTATTATTGATTAAAAGGCTTGTTTTTTGCTTTACACCCTTGCAAATTTTAAGGAGTTCTAGTGAACCAGAAAAGGTTTTTGATTTTAGATACGGCTGATAGCCTTACATTATGTTTTAAAGCGGCTCCAGGTTGCAGCCCGGTTGGCTCAGTCAGTAGAGCATCAGACTCCAGGGTTTAAGTCCCTGTTCCTTAAGAAAGTTTTCAAGACAATAGCTAGGGTTTAATTATGCTGGTAATGTCATGTCAAGAGTCACTAAAAGACTCAAACCTTTGTTGGGTATTATCTAAAAAAGACACAAGCTAATTGGTAAATATGAAAGACGTTACAGAAATTTTAAAGGACTTTTTTGATTGATATTGACTATAATTTATGGATATTAATACTAGCTATTTCTTTTAATCATGACCATTGAATGTGAAATTATTCTTTACCTCAAAATTTAAGGGCTACTGTGGTGCTTATTAAGAATTATTTAAAGTTGTGTCCTAAAAACCTGACAAAGTGTTAGCTTAATCATTTTTCTAGGATAAATCAAAAAATTGTTTTGTGCACGCCTTTACCTTCTAGATCTCCATGCATTTTCTGTATTTAAAAACAGCCCCTTTATGGGAAAAAGGGTATTTAAAATTTGAAACATATATTCTTTTGAGGTTCCTATCTCAGCACAGATAATTAAATTACATGCTACAGATGGTACTTTATAAGGTTAAAATTTTGTCAAGTTGTATACTAAGTCAATATAGGTATATCTCAGAACTGACAATTGCTAAAATTGTTTGACCTTCAGATATTAATTTTCTAGTTCGCAATTGTCCAAGAATGTACATTTTGGAGAATAAATGC
Organism: Mus minutoides; assembly: GCA_902729485.2. Lineage (NCBI taxonomy): Eukaryota > Metazoa > Chordata > Mammalia > Rodentia > Muridae > Mus > Mus minutoides. The sequence continues at coordinate 210,091 of LR753464.1, forward strand.
CGTCCTGTTAAAAGGACTATCTTTAAATATTTAAAAAAAATTGCTCTAGATCGCCTAGATATGTTACTCACATTCCATCCTTTGGAAAATTACAATATTTACATGTTTCTATTGATACTTGTTCAGGAATTATATTTGCCTCTCCATTAACTGGAGAAAAGGCAGCACATGTTATTCAGCATTGCCTTGAGGCATGGAATGCTTGGGGAAAACCCAAAATTCTTAAAACTGACAATGGACCAGCTTACACTTCTCAGAAGTTTAGACAATTCTGTCACCAAATGGAGGTGACCCTACAAATGGAGGTCTACCATACAATCCTCAAGGACAGGGCATCATAGAACAGGCCCATCGCACTCTCAAATCTTATTTAATAAAACAAAAAGGGGGAGTCGAGGAGGCTCTACCCTCAGTGCCAAGGGCAACCGTTTCTATGGCTCTCTTTACACTTAATTTTTAAAATCTTGACAGTCAAGGCCATACGGCAGCTGACCGGCATTGTCTAGAGCCTGACAGGCCAAAAGAGATGGTGAAATGGAAAGATGTCTTGACTGGTCAATGGAAAGGCCCAGATCCTATTTTGATAAGATCCAGGGGAGCTGTTTGTGTTTTCCCACAGGAAGAAGAAAATCCATTTTGGTTGCCAGAACGACTGACACGAAGAATCTTGGCACGTGAAGATGATTTCCAGATGAACCTCCCAACGACCGGTTCTGCTCATCCTGCTGAATCGAGGAATGAAGCTGTCTTCTGTCGGACTATCTCAGAGGGAGTTGGTCGTTGAGGGCGGAGCTACTCTCCAGAAGGCTTCTCTTGCAGATTGGGCGACTCAATGGAACTCAGCTGAAACCCATTGCCTTTGGGGACTTCTCTTCCTGGATATTCTTAGACTTTTCTTTCTTTAAGGAGTGGGTGGTAGTTGCCTTATTCAGCATTACCTTCAGCTGTGGTGTTGTGTTTGTTTTGGTTGTTTTGCAAGCCCAGAACCCAACAAAAAACGTGACAAAGTGGTGATTGCTCAAGTGCTCGCAGCACTAGGACAAGGAGCCTCTCCCGATATGTGGCTCAGCATGTTAAAATCATAAAGGTTAAAAATTGGCACTCGCCCTAGAGTAATTTTGCAGAGAAGTTGTTGCCTGCCATTTCATGAATGTGCACACTAGACCAACCTAAGACAGGGACCTAGTGGCGAGAAGTTTTCCCAGTGACGGGTAAGGCTAGTGAGGACATATCGTGGTGGCACCCTTTCTTCTTTTCAGCCCTTCGTGGGTCTCCTGAACTAGGTAACGTGGACCATCCCACTTTTCTACGGTATTTTTAACTCGGGAACTAGTGACTGTGAGGGTCGTTTTTCCATAGCCAAACTAGCCCAAATTTGAGGAATAAGACCGTTGTTGATACATGACGCGTAGAGATCCGGTCTGGAAATTTATTTTATCTTTCCCCCTCTACATCTCTCGGGCTCCCGAGCCGGTGATGTAGAGAGCCGTGCCCGAGCCGGTTACCTAGGAGACGCAAACAAGTTCAGTGCGCATGTGCCTGTGACGAAACCACGTAAGTCACCGCCCATCCCGGGGCGTAACTTGAGGTAATGGGCAGTCAGCCAATCCTGACGACACACGTCACACTGAGGTTTAATTAAGCGGAATTATTTCTAGATATGCTTTCTCTTTCTCTTTCTCTTTCTCCACATGGTGTAATAAAGATATGCTTGTAGAAGGATTCTTTTGTGTCCATGTCCCTTTCTTGCAGGCAAGGCGGTAACATGGGCATTTACACACACCCCCGTGTGTGTGTGTGTGTGTGTGTGTGTGTACCACATGTGTTCAGGTACCTGCTGCAGAGGCCAGAAGAAGGTGTCAGATTCTCTAGAGCTGGAAGTACAGATGGTTGTGAGTAGATGCTGGAAATTAACTCAGGTCCTCTCCAAAAGCATCCAATGATCTTAACCACTGAGCCATATCTCCAGCCCCTAGGAATACTTTTACTACATGTGCTGGCTAGTTTTGTATCAACATCTGAAAAGAGGAAACAGCAATTGAAAAAATGCCTTCACAGGACCTAGCTGTAAGGCATTTTCTTAATTACTGATTGATAGGGGGAAGGCCCTGTCTACTGTGAATGGTTCCATCCCTGGGCTGGTTGTCCTGGATTCTGTAAGAAAGCAGACTGAGCCGGGTGGTGGTGGCACATGCCTTTAATCCCAGCACTTGGGAGGCAGAGGCAGGCGGATTTCTGAGTTTGAGGACAGCCTGGTCTACAAAGTGAGTTCCAGGACAGCCAAGGCTATACAGAGAAACCCTGTCTTGAAAAAAAAAAAAAAAAGAAAGAAAGCAGACTGAACAAGTCAAGGGGAGCAAGCCAGTAAGCAGCACCCTCCATGGCCTCTACATCAGCTCCTGTCTCCAGGTTCCTGCCTGGCTTGAGATCCTGTCCTGACTTCCTTTAATGATAAACACCAATGTGGAAGTGTAAGCCAAATAAATCTTTGCTTGCTTTTTGGTCATGGTGTTTTGTCCCAGCAATAAAAATCCTGAGACACTAGATGATATTAATTTTACAAAATACTGTGTTTCTTTATAGCATACACTCATGGTATTCCCCTGTGCCTTCTCTGGTTCCCTCTCTACACCTCTGCTAGTCTTTTTTTTTCTCTTTCAAAATAGTTCCCTTTCTTTCTTTCTTTCTTCCTTTCTTTCTTCCTTTCTTTCTTCCTTTCTTTCTTCCTTTCTTCCTTTCTTTCTTCTTTCTCTCTCTCCCTTCTTTCCTTTCTTCTCTTCTCCCTCTTCCTCCTCTTTTTTTGTTTTTCATTCATTTCTTTTGTTTTGGCTTTGCTTTTTGAGACAGGGTTTCTCTGTGTAGCCCTGGCTGTCCTGGAACTCATTCTGTAGACTAGGCTGGCCTCAAACTCAAAAGATTTGCCAGCCTCTGCCTCCCAAATGCTGGGATTAAAGGCTGCCACCACCTGTCTACTGTTGGGAACTAATAAGGGGGCCTGGGGGAAGAGGGGGCAGGGAAAAGAGTCCCACACCCCGCCAGAGTTCCCTATTCTCTGGTCAGTCAGGTGTGTGAGGGATGCTACCTACCCTTTCCACTCATCTCTGGGTGAGCATCTAAGCCTCTGACCCACTCTTCAGGGGATGACCAAGGGGCAGCCCTGCTTGAGGACCCCAGAGCTACCTTGCTAAAGCCCCAAGGTTATAGGAGAGAGGGATGAGGGAAGAGGTTCCCAACACTGACCAGAGTGCGCAGTGGATCTTGATGGTGCAGAGACTCTCTATGGTTTAAGAGCTTTGTTATAGAAATGCAGGGAGAAAGAGAGAAGGGAGAAAGAGAGAGAGAGAGAAAGAGAAAGAGAGAAGGCTAGAGAGAAAGAGAGGAAGAGGAAGAGAGGAGAGGACAAAGAAAGGAGAGAGGAGAGAAGACAGAGAGGGGAAGAGAGAGGGTGAGAGTGAGAGGTAAAAGCTAAGAGTGTAAGACGTAAGAGAACAAGGTGGGACTGAGCAGCCCTTTTTATGGTCTTTATTGTTGCTAGGTAACTGGAAGGAGTTTAGCCTGAAGGTCAGAAGCTTGGGCCATTGTCTACAGGACTACTGACCATGCTTCTTTTGTGGAGGCTGTGGGGGGCAGTAACTTAGGCAGGGGCCAGAGTTCCAGGAGCATGAAGGAACGCTTACCATGTCATGAAGGTGATTTCATCTGGGTTCAGACCTCAGCTCAACTGGAGACCAGCCTGAAATTCCCCACAGTATACCTTGTTTTGTTTTGTTTTGTTTTGTTTTGTTTTGTTTTGTTTTTTCGAGACAGGGTTTCTCTGTGTAGCCCTGGCTGTCCTGGAACTCACTTTGTAGACCAGGCTGGCCTCAAACTCAGAAATCTGCCTACCTCTGCCTCCCAAGTGCTGGGATTAAAGATTGTGTGCCACCACCACCCAGCTTTTTTTTTTTTTTTTTTTTTAAGATTTATTATTGTATCTAAGTACACTGTAGCTGTCTTCAGACATACCAGAAGAGGGTGTCAGATCTTATTATGGGTGGTTGTGAACCACCATGTGGTTGCTGGAATTTGAACTCAGGACCTTCAGAAGAGCAGTCAGTGCTCTTAACCACTGAGCCATCTCGCCAGCCCCATTATCACACTCTTAATAACAGATTCGTTATTTTTTTTTTTTTTTTTTTTGGTTTTTCGAGACAGAGTTTCTCTGAGTAGACTTGGCTGTCCTGGAACTCACTGTGTAGACTAGCCTGGCCTAGAACTCAGAAATCCACTTGCCTCTGCCTCCCAAGTGCTGGGATTAAAGGAATGTGCTACCATGCTCGGCCCAGATTCGCTATTCTTAATATTGTGTACTTGAGTTAATTTTGAAGACAGATGAAAAGTGTAGATACCATTTCCTTAAATACTTGGGAGACTGAATAAAAACCATTACCCAGTGTACTAAGTCTACTTATAATCAAAGCGTACAAGAGGATCAGTAGTTTAAGGTCATCTTCAGTTATAAAGTGAAATTTTTTATGATAGCCTGTGCTACATGAGATCCCAACTCAGAAAAACCAAAGAGAGGGCTGGTAAGATCTGGCAGCCAGTAAAGGTGCTTGAAGACCTGAGTTCAATCCCCTGGACTGGCAGAAAAAAGAGAACTGACTCCACAAGATGTCCTCTCAGTGACATTCACACACCCGCAAACACACAAAAAACAAATACAGGTTTTGTTTGTTTGTTTGTTTGTTTTTGGTGGGTTTTTTTTGGGGGGGGGTGGTTCTCTGTATAGCCCTGGCTGTCCTGGAACTCACTTTGTAGACCAGGCTGGCCTTGAACTCAGAAATCCACCTGCCTCTGCCTCCCGAGTGCTGGGATTAAAGGCATGCACCACCATGCCCCCGGCTTACAAATACAGGTTTTAGAAGTTTCTGTAGAGGAAAAAAACAAACCTATCTGCAGCTTTGAAAACAGAGTGAGGAAAATTTTCCGTACCACTTGCCTCTTGGTACCACCTAGTGGGCAGCAAACCCCAATACAGGCTGATGCCAAAAAGACCAGTCCTAAAATAGCTTACTTCCAAATTCCTAGACCTTTGCTACCTAGATAAAAGGAGGTGGGGGGACCATGAGCGAGAAAAAGCAACTCTCTCTCTCTCTCTCTCTCTCACACACACACACACACACTCTCTCTCTCTCTCTCTCTCTCTCTCTCACACACACACACACTCTCTCTCTCTCTCACTCATACTCTCTCTCTCTCTCTCTCTCTCTCTCTCTCTCTCTTACACACACACACACATATGCACATGTGGGCTAAATTATAATCTTACTGAGATGGCATTTGGAAGCAAGACCTTAAGGCGTTAATTAGTTTAAATAAGGTCATGAGATAGGGAACCTTTAATAGGATTTGTGCCCTAATCAAAGGGGATTCTTTCCAGGATGATAAGCTCAGGAAAAGCCATGTGACTCTACATAAGAGGGCAGCTACACACAAGGCAACATGAGAAACTCTCGGCAATGACATACTAGTTGTGACTTTCTCAACCGATTTTGTGGGGGAAATGAATTTCTCCTTTAGCAGTATGATGGATATTCACCTTTAGCAGTATGATGGATATTCTTGGCCATTGATGGGAAGAAGGACTCCGTTGAAGGACTGCCTACCTCAGATTAGCCTATGGGTGTGTCTGTAGGACATTTTTTTTGAGGTAAGTGGAGGAGGTCCTAGGCCCTTTGTTCTCAATCTGTGGGTCATGACCCCTTGGGACTTGAAAGAACCGTTCTTCTGGCATGCAGGTGTACATGCAGATAGAGCACTGACAACATAAAATATATAAATAAATTGTTTTTTTTAAAACAGATTTACATTATACTTCATGACAGTAGCAAAATTACAGTTATGAAGTAGCAACAAAATAATTTTACGGAGGGTTGGGGATTTAGCTCAGTGGTAGAGCGCTTGCCTAGCAAGCACAAGGCCCTGAGTTCAGTCCTCAGCTCTGAAAAAAATAATAATAATTTTACGGTTGGGGATCACCACCACATGAGGGGCCGTATTAGAGGGTCACAGCATTAGGAAGGGTGAGAGCCACTGGTATAGGTGGTCCTAGGTTGCATAAGAAAGCAGGGAACATCCAGTGAGCAACCCTGTCCTTGCTGCTGGTGGTGGTGGGATTCTGGAGTTATTTGTTAGAGACTGGGTTCTCCTTATGTAGTTCTGGATGGCCTGGGACTCACTCCATAAACAAAGCTGAATATGAACTCACAGAAATGCTTCTTCCTCTGCCTCCCAAGTGCTATGTTGAAGGCGTGGGCCACCATCCCAAAACCCCTGTGGCCCTGAGTTCCTACCTTGGCTTTGCTTCATCAGCTATAGACCAAATGAAAAAAACAAAAACAAAAACACTGTCTATAAGTTAGTTGTGGTCAGGGTTTTTATCACAGCCATAGAAAGCAAGGGAGAGCAACTAACTCTCTCACACTCTGACTGGGTCTGAAAATCAAATTAGTATTAGAATAGCAGATGAAAGCACACAAGTTGTGTTGGGTTATTTTTATGTGTGCAGGAGGGTAATGATAATACTAAGAAGCAGCTAGGGCCGAGAGCTTATACCCTAGGTTAAATCAACTACAAAAATGTGACAAGAGGCAAGGTTGGGCGGCTGTGGAAATGTGGAGAGAGGAACTTTCCATTTTGAGTTGGTTTTTGTTGTAGTTTGGTTGGTTGGTTGGGTTTTGTTTTGTTTTGTTTTGAGTCTCACACCACCTAATCTGGCCTCAAACTTGCCTTTTGACCAAGGATGACTTGAACTCCCCATCCTCCAGGATCCATTTCCCAAGTGCTGCTGGGAATACAGGTTTGTGCCACCATCCCTAGCTCATTGGGTTTGTTTGTGTTAGAGTTCTCTCGGCCTCAGTTCCCCATCTCTGGTGACAAGAATGTCTCCCCTTCCTCCTGGTAAGGAGGCACCTTTGCAGTCTGCCTTGTGGTCTACTTTCAGGAAGAAAGTGGAAACAAAGAGCACCAATATTGTGCTTTCTTCCATAGAGAGAATTCTGGAGTTTTAGTTTCTTAAAACACACACACACACACACACACACACACACACACACACACAGAAATATTATAAAGATGTGTTTTTGTTTTTATCCTAGGTGTGGTGTACTGGCTGGTTTTATGTGTCAACTTGACACAAGATAGAATCATCACAGAGGAAGGAGACTCAGTTGAGGAAACGCCTCCATGAGGTCAGCTGTAGGGCATTTTCTCAATTAGTGATTGTGTTAGTTAGGGTTCTCTAGAGTCACAGAACTTACGGAGTAAAGGAATTTATTGATGACTTACAGTCTACAGCCCAATTCCCAACAATGGTTCAGTAGTAGCTGTGAATGAAAGTCCAAGGATCTAGCAGTTACTCAGTCCCACACGGTGAACAGGCGAAGGAGCGAGTGCTAGTCTCCCTTCTTCCAGTGTCCTTATATAGTCTCCAGCAGAAGGTGTAACCCAGATTAAAGGTGTGTGCCATCACACCTTTAATCCCAGATGATCTTGAGCTCGGAGATCTCTCTGTCTTAATCTTCTAGAATCCATAGCCGATATGCTATCAAGATCTCCATACCAAGATCCAGATCAGAGACTTCTATATCCAAGCCTCCAGGTTAGGGTCACTGGTGAGCCTTCCAATTCTGGATTGTAGCTCATTCCAAATATAGTCAAGTTGACAACCAGGGATAGCCACTACAGTGATCAATAGGGGAAGGCCTGGCACGTTGTGGGTTGTACCATCCCTGGGCTGGTGGTCTTGGGTTGTATAAGAAAGCAGGCTGAGCAAGACGTGGAAAGCCAGCCAGTAAGCAGCACCCTCCATGGCCTCTGTATCAGCTCCTGCCTCCAGGTTCCAGCCCTACTTGAGTTCCTGTCCTGACTTCCTACAATTATGGACTATGATTTGCAAGTGTAAGCCAAATAAACCCTTTCCTCCACAGCTTGCTTTTTGATCATGGTGTTTTGTCGCAGCAATAGACACCCTAAGACAAATTGGTACCAGTTTAGTGGGGCGTTGCTGTATACAGACCCGACCATGTTTTGGGGAGGATTTGCAGAAGGACTTTGGAACTTTGGGCTAGAAAAGCCATTGAGAGCCGGGCGTGGTGGCGCACGCCTTTAATCCCAGCACTCGGGAGGCAGAGGCAGGCAGATTTCTGAGTTCGAGGCCAGCCTGGTCTACAGAGTGAGTTCCAGGACAGCCAGGGCTATAAAGAGAAACCCTGTCTCAAAAAAAAAAAAAAAAAAAAAAAAAAAAAAAAAAAAAGAAAAGCCATTGAGTGTTATGATTATGGTGGGAATGTTCTGTAGGAGCTTGGAAGATAAGAATTTTGAGAGCTGTGCAGAAAATGGATGGCTGGCTTGTGACATTTCAGAAGGAAGACTGAAGACTCTCTCAGGGCCATTGCTATTTTGATTGCAAATATTCTATGGTTCTGGTTAACTGGGGCTGAAGAATCAGCTGTGATTAACACAGTACCAGAACTACTAAAGAGAAATCTTTGTTTTACTGGGACAATAAGAGACCGGCATCACTGAGGTAAAATCTTCTGGGAAGTGTTTCTTGAGAGCACAGAGAAGCTGTGTTCCAGAGGCAGCCACAGTTGTACTTCATGTTGGCAGCTGGACTTGGTAATATATAAGGGCTACCCAGGTGGCACTGGTTTTGAAAGCATGAAGGGGTCACGGAGAGCAGCTGAGGCTTGGCCCTGTGAGAGGCCAGGAGAGGCCATTGATGAAGATGCAGCCTCAGTGTCAGTTGGAGGCCCAGGGCTGAAAGGGTCATGTAGAGAAGCTGCCGCTTGGCACCAGGAAGAGCCTATGAGAGGCCACTGATGAAAGAGCAACCCAGTGGCAGTGAAAGACCCCCAAAATGTTTCCCCCTGAAATGTACAGCCTTTGAATGCTCCCCAAGGCCTGTTTCCCAATCTCTGAGAATGCAGCCAGTGAGAAGCTCTTTGTTAGCAAGAAGACCTAGCCTGACTGTCTGTGTCAGAGACCCAGAGATAACTCCAAGATAGAGTTATTCCTATAATGCACTTAAAGACAATTT
>LR753464.1:219272-252904 GCA_902729485.2 Mus minutoides
TTCCTGCTGTTTGCATCAAGTTCGGCTCTGGTGTCTTCCTGGGGGACGTGCTCTCCAAGGACTGGATAAGGGTCTCCCCACACGGGGGTCTCTTCAGCAGCAAGGGACCCCAGCAGCAGTTTTGGAGATGTCAAGTAACATAGTGTTTGGTTGTGCTAATAGAAACCCTGACTAAGACATGTGGGGATTTGGGGATGTGTCACGGCAGCTGACTATGATGTGCCTCATGCTCTAGCAGAAGCATGGCTTTGCCAGCTGTTGATAGTTTCTGTGATTGTGTGACCTTTGGAATTTTGGGAACTTTTTGGAGGTTATATAAATGCTGGGACCCTGAGAGGCAGGGTGGTTGGTTGTTGGTTGTTCAGAGATGTTGGTTGTGGTTTGTTAGTAGTCATACTTAAGGAAGAAACAAGACAGAAATTAGATTCAAACCCATCCCTCCCTCCCTCCCTTCCTCCCTCCCTCCCTCCCTCTTTTTCCCCTCTCTCCTTTCTCTCCTATCAAGTGATAGTTGTGAAATGGATAGGGGCAGGGGATAAAGGGTGGGGAAAAAGAGCAAGACAATGTAGCAAAGACAAGCTAGCTGGGCGTGGTGGCGCATGCCTTTAATCCCAGCACTCGGGAGGCAGAGGCAGGCGGATTTCTGAGTTCGAGGCTAGCCTGGTCTACAGAGTGAGTTCCAGGACAGCCAAGGCTACACAGAGAAACCATGTCTCGGAAAAAAAAAAAAAAAAAAGACAAGCTAAATTCTTCAACTTAAAATAACCAATTTGGGGGTGCTGTTGAGATGGCTCAGCGGGTAAGAGCACCCGACTGCTCTTCCAAAGGTCCTGAGTTCAAATCCCAGCAACCACATAGTAGCTTACAACCACCCGTAATGAGATCTGACGCCCTCCTCTGGTGCGCCTGAAGTCAGCTACAGCGTACTTATGAAGAATAATAAGAAACAAATCCTTGGACCAGAGACCAACCGGAGTGAGCGGGGCTGTGGGGCTGTCCGGAGCAAGCGGGGCTGGCCTGAGTGAGCGGAGCCAAACGGGGATGGCCGGAGCGAGCTGGGACGGAGCAAGCAGGGATGGCCGGAGCGAGCAGGGTCAACTGGAGCAAGCGGAGCCTATGGGAGCAAGTGGGGCCGACTGGAGCAAGCAGGGTTGACCGGAACAAGGGAAAAAAAATAACCAATTTGTTAAAGTGGCATATTTCAGGATGGTAGGCTCTAAATTCACCAGTCTCGTGGGCCATGTTTTGAAGACTCTTGCCTTACATGCAAATGTTCTTCTGTGAGACCCTGCAAAACTGAAAGCAAGTTGGCCACATACCTGTCACACTGAGACCTGCCTGCAAGTGCAGGCCAAGTCCTCTCTGCCTGATGCTCATGCGGTGTTAGTCACAGTATTCAAATGCCAGCCTTGCTGAGCGAGCATGGAGGGTACATGCTTATAATCCCAACACTGGGGGGTGATGATGATGCAGGATGCCAGTTTAGGTGACATAGTAAGACCCAGTCTGTAATCAGGCCCTTGCCAGCCTGCCTGCTACCATGCTCCCATTCCATGATGATCATGGACTCTTAACGTTCTGAAACCCCAAACTAACTCTTCTCTAAGTCCCCTTGGTCATGGCATCTCGTCAGAGCAGTTGAAAATTAACTGAAACACATAGCAGCAGATACGTCTGTTACCTTTAATTTTTTTTTCCCCTTTGAGACAGGGATTTTACTATGCAGCCCTGGCTAGTCTGAAACTCCTAAAGACCTGTCTGCCTCAGAGTCCTGAGTACTGGGATTAAAGGTGTGTTCTACCACAGCGGCTTCTATCTGGCTTTTACATTTTTTTTTTTAGATTTATTTATTTATTATTTGTAAGTACACTGTAGCTGTCTTCAGATACTCCAGAAGAGGGCGTCAGATTTCATTACGGATGGTTGTGAGCCACCATGTGGTTGCTGGGATTTGAACTCTGGACCTTCGGAAGAGCAGTCGGCGCTCTTAACCACTGAGCCATCTCGCCAGCCCCGAAATAAGGACAGTTTGGTTTTTTGTTTTTTAGATTTATTTATTTTATGTATATGAGTTCTGTAGCTGTCTTCAGAGACACCAGAAGAAGGCATCTGATCCCATTAGAGATGGTTGTGAGCCACCATATGGGTGCTGGGAATTGAACTCAGGACCTCAGGAAGAAGAGTCAGTGCTCTTAACTGCTGAGCCATCTCTCCAGCCCCCTATCTGGCTTTAATAAAGGATTTTTACCAGGGCTACATAAATGACTCAGAGGTTAAAAGCATACTTTTCTTGCAGCGGTTCTAAATTCAGTTACCAGGACCCACTTCAGACAGCTCATAATGACGTGTAACTCCAACTCCAAGGAACCCTGCACCCTTTTCTGGAATTCACAGGCACCTGACCTGTGTTCTGATGACATTCATTCACATAGACATATACTCATAAAAATAAATCCTTAAAAAATCATTCATTTTGGCCAGCGGGTAGTGGCATATACCTTTAAGCACTTGAGAGGTGCTGGTGGATCTCTGTGAGTTGGAGGCTAGCCTGGTCTACAAAGACGGTTCCAAAGCAGCCAAGGCTACAGAAAGAAACCCTGTCTTGAAAAAATACAACAAAAAGTTTAATTTTGAGGCAGGATCTAAGGCAGCTGAGGATGGCCTTTATTTGTTATTTTTCAGTCTTTTAGGGGGTGTCTTAGGATTTCTGTTACTGAGATGAAACACCACCAAAGTTGGGGAGGGATGGGCAGTAGTGGCGCACGCCTTTAATTCCAGCACTGGGAGGTAGAGGCAGGCAGATTTCTGTGTTTGAGGCCAGCCTTGACTGCAGGCTGAATTCCAGGACAGCCAGGGCTACACAGAGAAACCTTGTCTCCAAAAAAAAAACCCAAAGAAAGTTGGGGAGAAAAGGGTTTATTTGGTTTGTGCTTCTACAGCACTAATCCTCACTGAAGGAGGTCAGGATAAAAACTCAAACAGGGAAGGAACCTGTAGGCAGAGGCTGACAGAGGCCATGGAGGGATGCTGCTTTCTGGCTTGTTCCTTGTAGTTGGTTCAGCCAGCTTTCTGATAGAACCCAGGACCACCAGCCCAGAGATAGCACCACCCATTAAGAAATGCCCTTCAGGCCTGCTAACAGCCTTATCTTTTGGAGGCATTTTCCTGAGGGTCCCTCATGACTTTAGTTTGTGTCAAGTTGACATAAAAGTATCCAGCACACTACACCCAGGAGTCCTGGGGTAGGTGTTGCCTGAGGGAGCTTTATTCACTCAAATTTTGTCTCACAGCATTGAGGACTTGGGCATTGCCCTGAACTGTGGTGTCCTCTACTCTTGGCATGCTAGGACTGCAGGCTTGTGCTATCTTGCTGTTTTATGTGGTTCTGGGAATTACGCCCAGGACTTTGTCCATACTAGGTAAGCACTCTGACATCTAACTTCAATCCCACCCTACCCTTCAGGAACCTGTATGCATATTTGTCTGTTTATCATAACATATGGGAAACTACATATATAGTAATTGTAAGGTTCCTACAAAAAGGAACCCAGGCGTTGGTCTCTTACTGTTCCCAAGCCAAGTATTTATTATTAGCCATGTTCTTTTCTATGCATGGTTTCAAGCCTTATTTCAGTTGGATACTTGAGAATTTAACTGTTAGGCTCTAAGAATGCAGTAGCCCACACCTGTAAGCCCAGCACTGGGGAAGCAGAGGCAGGATGACTACCTGATCCACACAGTCAGTTCTAGTTCCAAGCCAGCCAAGGTTATACAGAGATCCTATCTCAAACTAACCAACTGGCTTAGGAGCTGGAGGAACTAAGTTGATGGCTGAGAACTAAGTAAACATTACAATGTGGACAACCATGATAGGTAGGGAAGACAGCTCAGTCAGTAGTTCACCCCTAGGAGGGGTGGGGGGCCTCAGGAAGCTGGTCTAGGGAGGTGGACACAGATGGATCCCTGAAGCTCATGAGTCAGCCAGCCTAGCAGAATCAGTGAACCCAAGCCTAATGCAGGTGTTTGCCTCAAAGAGCAAGGTGGATGTCTTCTCCACATTTTGTGTGTTATCACGGGCACACAGACATTGAAATGGGCATACACACATGGGACACACAAGAGATGGGTAGCTTAGCTAATGTTTAAGGGTGAGGGAAATGGTTAGGGAAGGATTCTCAAAGATCCGAAAGCTTTAAAGGGGTTGGGAGAGGGTAAGAATTTAACAGGGTTGATTTTGGTGGGACTTCTTTTTTTTTTTTTTTCCCCTTGTTCCGGTCAACCCTGCTCACTCTGCTCGACCCCGCTCGCTCCGGCCAGCCCCACTTGCTCCTGGCCACCCCCGTACCGCCCCCACTTGTTCCAGCCAGCCCCACTTGCTCCGATCGGCTCCGCTTGCTCTGGTTTGGCCCCGCTCGTTCTGGCCGTCCCGTTCGGCCCTACTCGATCCAGCCCTTCTAGCTCCGGCATCCCCGCTTGCTCCAGCCGTCCCCGTTCGGCTCCGCTCGCTCCGGACAGCCTGGCTTGCTCCGGTTGGTCTCTCCGGTCCAAGGATTCATTTCTTATTATTCTTCATAAGTACGCTGTAGCTGATTTCAGATGCACCAGAGGAGGGCGTCAGATCTTGTTATGGGTGGTTGTAAGCCACCATGTGGTTGCTGGGATTTGAACTTATCACCTTTGGAAGAGCAGTCGAGTGCTCTAACCCACTGAGCCATCTCACCAGCCCCTTGGTGGGACTTCTAAGTGAAGCTAGGGCCTCTGAATTCCTGAGAGCTGACCACGGTTCCCAGTAGTCTGTGACAAAGGCACAGCACGGGTAAGACAAGAGATGAACAGCAGATCTTCTGGATATATCTTGACATGTCATTACTTTGTCCTGATATCTTAGGTAGCATCCAAGGTGAAATTTCAAAAGTTGCTCCAGCCTCTGATGTCAACCAGTTATCTTTAGAAGCAATGAGGACAGTACAGCAGATGTACTGCTGTGTGGCACAATGACACGTACATTAGCGTCAAATTAACCTTGTTCTAAGTTTCACTAGATTTCAGCACTAACTTGTGTTTACTGAGGTCTAATTTTGCCATATATTACTTTGTTGAGATGGTCTTACCCTGTAGACCAGGTTGGCCTTGGAATGCTGGCAATCCTGTCTCTGTCTCCCAGAGTACTACCACAGGTGTATACTATCACAGTTGCAAGTATAACTTTAAAATATTAAGGGATGTAGAAGAACTACCGTGTGTAAGACCCTGGCTTCAATCCCTAGCACCATTAAAACTTCAGTGTCTTCTTTCACCACATTGACAAGAACAGAGCCAAAGCCTGACCACGTCATCTACTTGAATTTATTCTTTTCTTTAAAAAAAAAAAAAAAAAAAAAAAATNGGGGGGGGGGGTTCGGGATGGTCAGGGAAGTAATTCATAAACACTGTGAACAGGAACTAAGACTCCAAAACATGGGTACTGCTTATACCCTCAGCCTCAGATCTCTAACAGACTCCCACCCCCCAGTTTCCTTTTCAACAAGACACCCAGATCAGCAGCAGAGGTACCTCAGGTCGGCACTCAGATTGTGAACACTGGGACGGAAGGGGACAGTCCAAAAACAGGAGCTGAGAAGAAGGGAAAAGAATGAAGGAGAGCCTAGGCTCTGGAGAACAGAGTCGGGCCACAGGAGGTGGAGGTGAGTCAGTATGGGGGTACCCCTCCTGACTGCTGCGGCCCACACTCCCTGGACCCCAGAGCACCCCATGGTTTGTTCTGCAAGTCCACTCCCTACTCCTGTAGCCTCACAGGCCCAACTCCAAGTCCTCCAGCTCCTCCTCCAGAACCCTCCGTCGAGCCAGCTTCTCCAGCTGTTCTCTGCTGGGCTGGCTGAGCTCCCCGGCCTGGATGCGCTGCTGTAGCTCCTCCACCTGCCGAAGCTTCTTCCTCAGGTTCTTGATCTTCTTGGCTTTCTCTGTGGTGGCAGCAGAGTCGGATGGATCAGAGGCAGCTAGAGGCGTGGCCTGGGGGCCGTGGAGAGCGCTAGGCGCCTGGGCTGTGTCTCCCAGAGACACCTTATCAAGAGTCCTGCTCAAGGCCTCTGCGTCTTTCTCCTGCTGCTGCCTCCTCTTCTCCTTGCGCTTCAGGTTGCGTTTGGCTGTCTTAGAGAGGCCTGCTTCACCACCTTCAGGTCTGGATGGGGTGACCGGTGTGGTGGCCTCAGGGCTCAGCCCTGGGGGAAGTTCTGGTTTACTCTTGAAAAACTTCACATACTTGTTTTCATAGCTGCAAGAAACAGAGATGCTAAAGCTTCCAGGACTCACCTCAGCCTAACTTCTCCCACCTCACACCTTCCCAAGACATTCCTGTTTTCTCTGCCCTTCAGAGTCCCTGGTCTATAGGAAAGTTCTAGAATTCGTGGCCCTAGCCCCCTGATTGCTGTCTATGGATCCTGGAGAACAAAGGTCAAAGGAACCAGACCAGTTGGGGAGACCCCCACTCACCCCTCAAGCCCAGCTCCTTCCTCTCCTGAGACCGTTGTCCCTCCTTCCATTTCTTTCGGGCCCAGACGATTCATCCCTCAACTCCACGGCATAATACTCTATACTTGTGTAGGGACCCATTAAAAACCCCTTGTTAAGCCTAACCACGCACACTGGGACCTCCTCTTGGGGCACGTATCCTTCTTTGACCCTCCGCTGCTTTCTCCACGTCCCGTCGGGTCTCTGTGTTGAGGCAATGTACTTGCCTGTAACGACAGAAGTTAAGCTGGAGTTAGTCTCTCATTCTCAAACCTCTCCCAAGGTGAGAGTCTATAAATGCACAGCTCCCTCAGCCCCCATCCGTCCATCCGTCCATCCTGATGAAAGGTAAGGCTCACTCTGCAGACTAAGCAGGCCTTGGACTTGCATCTCCTACCTCCCATCTCTCAGCTGCCAAGATGATAGAGCCCACATAGCTAAGGCATTTCTCATAGTAACTTCCATCTCCTGTTATTTATTGACTAGCACACTCTCCTTGCTCCACAGACAGACCAGGGAGAGATGGCATTCTGAGAAAGTACAAGGCAAAGGGAACATCAAAAGCAGTAAAGAAACCCGACTGTCAGGGCCAAGGCAAGAAGTAGACGGAGAAGAGCAGGGAAGACTGAGGGAGAGGTTTCATTCAAACAGACTTCAAAAACCCAAAACTTTTAGGAAAATGGATTACAAAGGCATGGAAACATGTGGATGCAAAGGACACTTGTTCATGTTTTTTATTTATGTGTATATGGTGTGTGTACGCCAAGGTTCCCATGTAGACATCAAAAGGACAACATTCAGAAGTCAGCTCTCTTTCCATCTTTACATGGGTCCCAGGGATTAACCTCAGGGTCTCAGGTTTGCTCAAGCACTTTACCCACTGAGTCATGTCATGGGCCCAAGAATTATTCCTACTTAGAAAGATCAAAGTACTGTATACAAATGAAGTTTTNGGAGAGGAGAGGAGAGGAGAGGAGAGGAGAGGAGAGGAGAAAGATGAATTTGAAGAAGCTCCCTCTGAAACAAAGAACATAGATGGGCGAGGGGCTGGAGAGATGACCTAGAGGTTAAGAGAGCCTCTGTTCTTCCTCTTGCAGAGGACCCAACACCCACATGGAGGCTTGTAACCATCTGTAACTCTAGTTCCAGAGGATTTGACACCCTCTTCTGACCTCCACAGGCACCAGGCACATACACTGTACATGAACATACATGCAAACAAAACATTCACACACATAAAATAAATCTGGATAAATAAAAGCCTGTAGATGGTGAGGTTAGTCCGGCTGAGGCTGCGAATGCCAGTCCAGGACCGTCTGGCACATGGCATGCATCAAGAAATATCTATGACATGAGTCCTTTACTGAAAAGATTGTTTTAGGACCTTTGGAAATTAATAAATCCGTCATCCAGTAGTATTTTAAGTCAGTCTGTTATGAATGATGTGGAAGTGTAAGCAAAATAAACCTTTCCTTCCAAGTTGCTTTGGTTATGGTGTTTCATCACAGCAACAGAAACCCTAACTAGGACACTCATGCTAGATAATCATCAAACAATAATATGTAGGATTTCACTGAGTGTTGGAGGAGTGAGGAGGGATCAAGTACTTCACCTCTGGTTAGTTAATCTAAATCTTAGGACTTTAGCATAAGAAAAAATAAACATTAAATTTTTTTTAAATTAAATTAAGGTGTTATTTATAGATAGCTAAATTAAACAAACTTTATATTTAATTTTATAAGAATGGAATAATATATCTTTTAAAGATGACAAAAAAAATCTCAAACAAGGCTTTGGAGAAATGGCTCAGCTGCTGAGAGCACTGACTGTTCTTTCAGAGACCTGAGTTCACTTCCCAGCAACTATGTTTCAGCTAACAATTGTCTGTAACTCCTGCTCTAGAAGAATTCAACACCCTCTTTTGATCTCTATGCGCACTGCATACAAATGGTACACAGACAAACATGTAGACAAAACACCCAAAACATAAGAAAAAAAAATCTTAAAAATTAAAAAGCATCTAAACAAATCCTTCAGGGGCTGGAAAGGCGGCTCAGTGAACACACACTTGCTATACAAGCTGGGCAACGTGAGCTGGTCTCCACAGAGAGAACAACCAACTCCCAAAGTTGTCCTCTGACTACTAACTGACAACTGAGCTTGTTGTAGAGGGAAGGAGAGAGAGAGAGAGAGAGAGAGAGAGAGAGAGAGAGAGAGAGAGAGAGAGAGAGAGAGAGAGATTAATTTTTGTTTTTGATTTTTGTTTTTTAAGGACCCACTGGTGGGTCAGTCATGCTCCAGTGGATTGTCCAGTCTTAGGAGTCGGCACAAACTGGATTCAGTGAACTATTAGGAAAAAAAAAAGACAACAAAGTGGGAAGGGCTGGATCTAGGCGGAGCTAAAGGCTAGGAGTAGGGGGTGAATACCATCAAAATGTATGTTATGACATTCTCGAGGCTGGAGAGACGCCTCTGCATTTAAGACCCTGTATTGCTCTTCTAAAGGATCTGGGGAGGGGAGGCAAAAGGGAAAAAGGGAAAGGGGATCTGAGTTGGAATCCAGCTCCAGGGGATCCAGTGCCTCTGGTCTCATTGGGTACCCATACACATGCAGCATACCAACACACACATACATGACTAAATTTAAAATACACCCTTAAATTTTTTTCAAAGAATTTCAGGGGTCTTGAATACACATAATGTGCATTACATACATGTACTCAAGCACATAACACACACATAAACACAAAAAGAGGTTCTATACTATGTGCCATGATTTCAATAAAATATGTGGTGTTTAAGTTTAGAAAACACACAATATATAAAATGTTATGTTGTACCAAGCAGTGATAGTGCATACTTTTTTTTTTTTTTTTTTTTTTTAAGGTTTTTCGAGACAGGGTTTCTCTGTGTAGCCCTGGCTGTCCTGGAGCTCACTCTGTAGACCAGGCTGTCCTCGAACTCAGAAATCCCCCTGCCTCTGCCTCCCTAGTGCTGGGCTTAAAGGCATGCGCCACCACCCGGCTAAGAGTGACTTTTAAGTAGTATAAAGTCCACAGCAGGGTGGAGACCCAGCACTCTGAAGCAGAGACAGCTGGATCTCTTGAGTTCCAGGCAAGCCTGGTCTACAGAGCAAGTTCCTGGACAGCCAGAGTTGCACAGAGAAGCCTTGTCTCAAAAAAAAAAAAAAAAGAAACACACACAAATAGTACCCTTTCCTGGCCTCTTAGAAACTGCTCTTGGGCTGGGTGTGGTGGCGCATGCCTTTAATCCCAGCACTCGGGAGGCAGAGGCAGGCAGATTTCTGAGTTCGAGGCCAGCCTGGTCTACAGAGTGAGTTCCAGGACAGCCAGGGCTACACAGAGAAACCGTGTCTCGAAAAAAACAAAACAACAAAACAACAAAAACAAAAACAAAACCTTAAGATGAACAGGGTCTTGACTAAAGAGTCACAGAAAGACAGTAAACAGTAACACAGCTTGGGAGAACCCAAAGGACCTGGGAATTACCTGGGAAAGATGTGAGTCTCTGGGACCTGCTACAAAGAAAGAGATCTAGGTCACAGATTAGAACGAGACAGAATCTCAGGGCTAACAACTCTTTTGTTTTGTTTTGTTTTTGTTTTTTTGAGACAGGGTTTCTCTGTGCAGTCCTGGCTGTCCTGGAACTTACTCTGTAGACTAGGCTGGCCTCGAACTCAGAAATCTGCCTGCCTCTGCCTCCCAAGTGCTTAAAGGTGTGCACCACCACGCCCGGTCAGGGCTAACAACTCTTAAAACCTGGGAACAGTTTCTCTTTCTTTCTTTCTTTCTTTCTTTCTTTCTTTCTTTCTTTCTTTCTTTCTTTCTTTTTTGTTTTTTTTTTTTTTGTTTTTTTCAAGACAGGGTTTCTCTGTGTAGCCCTGGCTGTCCTGGAACTCACTTTGTAGACCAGGATGTTCTTGAACTCAGAAATCCGCCTGCCCCTGCCTCCCGAGTGCTGGGATTAAAGGCGTGTGCCACCACGCCCGGCTTCTTTTTCTTTTTTAAAGATGTATTTGTTGTTGTTGCTGTTATTAAGATTTATTTTAAACTATATGTAGGCATGTGCCTGCATGTAGGTATGTGCACATTAATGCAGGTGCCCACAGAGATTGGTCGGAAGCACTGGACTCCCCTGGAGTTGGAGTTATAGACCTTTATGAGCTGTCTGATATGGAGCTGAAAACCAAACTCAGGTCCTCTGAAGAGCAGTGAGTGCTCTTAACTGATGAACCCTCTCCCCCAGTTTATCACTTTTAATTATGTATGGATACACACACACACACACACACACACACACACACACACACACACACACATACATTTGTGGGTATGTGCTCATGAGGGCAAGTGCTGCAGAGGCGTGAGGTGATGGATCCCTCTGGAGCTAGAGTTACAGGCAGTTGGGAGTCAGTTAACATAAATGATGGGAATTGAACCTGGGTCCTCTGGAAAGGTATGTGCTCTTAATCACTGAGCCTTCTCTCCAGACCCTGGGTACAATTTCTAAAAAAGAAAGAAAAAAAAAAAAAAAAAACATAGAGCCAGTGAGATGGCTGGGTGGCTAACGCTGCTTGTTGGACTTGACCATCTGTTTGCTCTCATAAGGTGGAGGGAGAGAACCGATACCTGTAAGCTGAGCTCTTATTGCTACAAGTGCATCGTGGTAAGTCTTCCCCTCCCAATAAATAAATAAGAAAATAAATTAATTAAAATAATTGTAAGGGCTGGAGAGATGGCTCAGTGGTTAAGAGCACCGACTGCTCTTCCGAAGGTCCTGAGTTCAAATTCCAACAACCACATGGTGGCTCACAACCATCTGTAATGAGATCTGACGCCCTCTTCTGGTGCATCTGAAGACAGCTACAGCCGGGCGCAGTGGCGCATGCCTTTAATCCCAGCACTCGGGAGGCAGAGGCAGGCGGATTTCTGAGTTCGAGGCCAGCCTGGTCTACAAAATGAGTTCCAGGACAGCCAGGGCTATACAGAGAAACCCTGTCTCGAAAAAACCAAAAAAAAAAAAAAAAAAAAAAAAAAAAAAAAAAAAAAAAAAAACCCAAAACAAAACAAAACAAAACAAAACAAAAAAATTGTAAAAAGGGCCGGGCAGTGGTGGCGCACACCTTCAATCCCAGCACTTGGGAGGCAGAGGCAGGCGAAATATCCAGGTTAGAGAGATGATCATCATTATTACTCCCTAGGAAGACAAAACAACAGCATTGACAGGAAATATGGATGGGGGAAATTTTTAAAATAGCCTTTTTTTATACTGGTGGTGTACACCTTTAACCTCAGTACTGAGGAGGCAGTGGCAGGTGAATCTCTGTGATTTGGGGGCCAGCCTGGTCTACAAAGTGACTGACTGGGCTGTTACACAGAGAAATCCTCCTATCTTGTAAAACAAAAATAAAAATAAACAAGAAAATAATTTTTGCTAACTTGAAATCCTTGTTTATCTTCTAAGAAAGTACAGAGGTCAGAAGTCAGATTATGAGTGGATTAAATATTGACATACATTCTAGTAACCACTATGTACTATAGGATTATCAATATGAGAAGTGAGATGTCCTTAGTTTCAGGAGTCTACAGTCTAAATGGAAGAGTCTGAGGCAAGAAGACCACCATGAACTGAAGAGAGGCCTGAGCTACATGACAAGGAACAAGACAGCCAGTGCTACGGATCAAACCCTCCTCTCTCTCTCTCTCTCTCTCTCTCTCTCTCTCTCTCTCTCACACACACACACACACACACACACACACACACACACACACACACAAGGTGGAGATGTAGCTCAGTTAGTGGAATGCTTGCCTTAAATATCCATGTTTAACCGGGCATAGCAATGTATTCCGATAATCCTAGAATTCAAGTAGTATTTATTAGAGGCAAGAGGATCAGGAGCCAAAACCACACTTGTCTGTGTAATGCCCAATCTTGAATATAAAACAATGAAATGGTAAAAAAATTTTAATGTTAAAGAGGAAATAGTTAAGTCGGGCAAACAAAGAATGAGAGAATAGTTTTAAGTATTGTGCCAAGAAAGTGACTGGGTGCCAGCCTCACTACCCAGAGAAGGAGAGACTCAATTCAAGACCTCTACACATATGTCATATCTAAGCTAGGCTAGTCTACATAGTGAGGCCAGTTTGAGCCATCAGGGGCTATGTGGTGAAGTCCTGTGAGTGTGTTTGAGTGTGTGTGTTTGTGTGTGTGTGTGTGTGTATAGAGTGGGGATGGTGAGGGGACAAAGGCGAAGGTGACAGGAAGTTAGGAAAGCCTCAAGATATGACCTTAAAGATTGGTTATGAATAATAACAAATGAACAGCCAATATTACTTTAGGCAGAGAAGGGGACAAATGAGACAACAATTAAAACCACAGCATTGGAAAAGTCACAGTGTGCTAACACAGTTAGAATGGGTTCTTACTAACATGAAGCTACATCACACCAGCAATTTCACATATGTCTTGTTGACTATGGATTTAATTATCATTTACAAGCTGAGTACAGTCTTCAGCAAGTTTATTTAGTTTATTTTATTTGAGATAACATCTCACTATGTAGCCCTGGCTGAACTAGAAATCACCAAGATCCACCTGCCTTTGACTCCAGAATGCTGGGATTAAAGTTGTGTGCCACTAGATCTGACTAAATCTTCAAGAAGTTAAGCTCAGGCCTGAAATTCCAGTATTCAGGAAGTTGAGGCAGGAAGATGAGTTCTAGGCTAGACTGACTTAAAGAGACCCTTTCTTTTTTTTTTTTTTTTTTTTTTGGTTTTTTTCGAGACAGGGTTTCTCTGTGTGCCCTGGCTGTCCTGGAGCTCACTTTGTAGACTAGGCTGGCCTCGAACTCAGAAATCCGCCTGCCTCTGCCTGAGACCCTTTCTTAAAACACGGTAAGGGAGAGGATTGTTTGTGCTCCTATTATAGAAGAGTGTCTTCTATCTTCAAGGTCTTAGTAGCCCAGGTCAGCCTCAAACTTGTTATGCAGCTGAGAATGACCTTGAATTTATGGTTCTTCTGTGTCTGTCTCCTCAGTTCTAGGATTACAAGCGTGCATTACCACAATCTGGTGTATGCTGAACCCAAGGCTTTGTGTGCGCCAGGTGAGCACTCTACCAAGCTGCATACTGAGCACACAGATAGTTAGTATCTGAGCAGAACAAATGTCAATTCTCAAAAGATAAAGGCAGCAATTACAGGGCTCAATATTTATAGGCATCTTATTTAATTTTCACAACTCCACGAAATATCATTCCAGTTTATTCCAGTTTACACACGATGAGAAGTTTATTAACATTCCCCAAGTTACAATTAGTAAACAGTATCAGAAACTAAAATGAAAACTCTGAATTCCAAGGGCTGTAGCATTATTACTATACAAGGGACCTGGCAAGGTGGCCGGCCAGTAAAGGTGGTTTTGGCCTAGCCTGACACATGGTGGAAAGGACTGATTCCCTTAAGTTGCTTTTTGACACACATGAGAACATGCTCACACACATCCAAATAAATACAGATAAATACACAAATGTAGTACAAAGTTCAAACTTACTAATAAAAGAAAATAGAATTTAAAAAAAAAAAAACAACACAGGGGCCAGCAAAATGGCTCAGTTGGTGAAGTGCCTCCTTCATAAGCACAAGAATTTAAATTCCAGCACAGAGGTAGGATACCACCCCCAGACCTCATGCAGACACAGTGGTACATGCCTGAGAACTAGAGAGACAGAGACAGGAGGCTCTCTTGGACTTGCTCAGCAGCCAGCCTAGCTGTACAGTGAGCTCCAAATTCAGAAAGCCTTGTCTTTGAAAAATAATGTGGAGCTGGGCATGGTACTGTATGCTTTTAGTCCTAATCAGGGAGCAGAGACAGGCAGATCTCTGTGCATTTGAGGCCAGCCTTGTCTAATAGCAAGTTCTAGGCCATCCAAGCCTACTCAGTGAGATTTTATTTAAAAAAAAAAAAAAAAAAAGGTGCTGTGTGGGGGTGTTCAAGTGGATATCCAAGGTCAACAACCTCTGCCCTTTACACACACATATGCACACACCCACTAATATGTATAACACAGAAAAACATAAGAAAAAAAACTTAAGACAAATCCAGCAAGCTCATATGTGCTTTGTGTAAAGCAAGGAAGCTAATAGTCCTATCATCCATTTTATCATTTAGCAATATTCCCAAAGGCTTGTTAACAACTATTTTGTACTTACTTTGGCAGAACACATACTAACAATATAGAGATTAGCAAGGTATCTGCACAAGGATGCAAATTCATAAAGCATTTTACATTTAAAAATAAGGTGGAAGTGTTTCTAGAAAAATGCCCTAGCGATTAAGAGCACTTGTTGCTCTTGCAGAGGACCCAAGTTCAGTTCCCAGTGGCCAAAACCACCCATAACCCCAGTTACAAGGGACCTAACACACACACACACACACACACACACAGGGGTACACATACATGCCAACAAGAAAAGCACTCATGGGGCTGGTGAGATGGCTCAGCCGGTTAGAGCACCCGACTGCTCTTCCAAAGGTGATGAGTTCAAATCCCAGCAACCACATAGTGGCTTACAACCACCCGTAACAAGATCTGACGCCCTCCTCTGGTGCGTCTGAAGTCAGCTACAGCGTACTTATGAAGAATAATAAGAAATGAATCCTTGGACTGGAGAGACCAACCGGAGCAAGTGAGGCTGTCCAGAGCGAGCGGAGCCAAACGGGGACGGCCAAAGCAAGCAGGGACAGCCGGAGCTAGCGTGGCCGGAGCGAGTGGGGCCGAACGGGAACAGCCGGAACGAGCGGGGCCGACCGGAGCAAGCGGAGCCGATCAGAGCAAGCCAGGCCGGCTGGAATGAGCGGGGGCCTTACGGGGGCGGCCGGGAGCGAGTGGGGCTGGCCGGAGTGAGCAGAGCCGGCAGGAGCGAGCGGGGTTGACCGGAACAAGGAAAAAAAATAAAATAAAAATAATTTAAAAAAAAAAAAAAAAAAGAAAAGCACTCATACACATAAAGAAGAATAAATTTTAAACCAAACAAAAAGAAGGAACTTTGTTTTTCTTCCTGCCAGCCTAAGCTAGCTCCAAAGTCATAAGCTCAAGTGATCCTCTTGCCTCAGCCTTCTGAGATGCTAAGACTCCAGATGTGTGACCCACCACACCTCACTCAGCTTCTGAGATGCTAAGACTCCAAATGTGACCCACCACATCTCACTCAGGCTTCTGAGATGCTAAGACTACAGATGTGTACCATCGCATCCAGACTAATGAGTTGTTTCTGCAATACTAGGGACAGATCTAGGACCTCATATATACCAGGTAAGTGTTCAACCACCATTCTATACCCACATCCCCAGCTAAAGAACTTTTAATAGCAAAGAATGCCACTGATATCATAACATGAAGTCTAAAAAGAAGATACAAACAAATGCACAGGTCACTAGAGTCAACAATGATTAAAAGCATGGCATGTGCCTGTGATTGTAGTAGTTACAAGGGAGAGGCAAGGATACCTGCAAGTTGAGCCAGCCTGGTCTAGATAGCAAGAACCAGGCTAGCCAGAGCCAAGAAAAGGAGATCATGTCTAAAATAACAAAAATAATGGAGGAAGGGAAGGACAAAGGGAAGGAAGGAATCTGCCAAATGTAACAGTAGGTAGTAGGATAAATGACGTACCTGTGAGCCAGGCGCATCATGTACCTATAGTCTGAAGCACAAGGATCACCTGAGCTCTGCTGAGGGCAAGCTGGATGTAGTGTGGCATACTTTTAGTCCCAGCATTAAAAAGGCAGAGGCAGGGGGCTGGTGAGATGGCTCAGCGGGTAAGAGCACCCGACTGCTCTTCCGAAGGTGATAAGTTCAAATCCCAGCAACCACATGGTGGCTCACAACCATCCGTAACGTGATCTGGCTCCCTTTTCTGGAGTGTCTGAGGACAGCTACAGTGTACTTACATATAATAAAATTAAAATTAAGCCGGGCGTGGTGGCGCACGCCTTTAATCCCAGCACTCGGGAGGCAGAGCCAGGCGGATTTCTGAGTTCGAGGCCAGCCTGGTCTACAAAGTGAGTTCCAGGACAGCCAGGGCTACACAGAGAAACCCTGTCTCGAAAAACCAAAAAAAAAAAAAAAAAAAAAAAAAAAAAAAAAAAAAAAAAAAAAAAAAAAAAAAAAAAAAAAATTAAAATTAAAAAAAAAAAAAAAAGAAATTTACTTTATCAATATAAAATACTAGTAAAAAGGAAAGATATGAGGTATACAGAAATTCTTTGAGGTGAGATGGCTCAGCGGTTAAGGTCGCTGACTGCTCTTCCAAAGATCCTGAGTTCAAATTCCAGCAACCACATGGTGGCTCACAACCATCTGTGACAAAATCTGATGCCCTCTTCTGGTGTGTCTGAAGACAGTTACAATGTACTTATATATAATAAATAAATAAATAAACAAATAAATAAATAAATATTTTTAAAAAGAAAAAGAGGAGCTGGTGAGATGGCTCAACGGGTAAGGGCACCCGACTGCTCTTCTGAAAGTGATAAGTTCAAATCCCAGCATCCACATGGTGGCTCACAACCATCCGTAACGAGATCTGGTGCCCTCTTCTGGAGTGTCTGAAGACAGCTACAGTGTACTTACATATAATAAATAAAATAAATCTTTAAAAAAAAAAAAAAAAAAAAAAAAAAAAAAAAAAAAAAAAAAAAAAAAAAAAAAAAACTAAAAAAAAAAAAGAAAAAGAAAAAGAAATTCTTTGAAATATCTTCTCAATTGTTCTAAAAATCTAAAGCTCTTCTGAAAAGCCAAGTCTATACCATCTCACTGTTTCAGAATAAATAAAATCCAAAGTCTTAAAAAGGGAAAAAAAACGGGCGTGGTGGTGCACGCCTTTGATCCCAGCACTTGGGAGGCAGAGGCAGGCAGATTTCTGAGTTCGAGGCCAGCCTGGTCTACAAAGTGAGTTCCAGGACAGCCAGGGCTATACAGAGAAACCCTGTCTCAAAAAACCAAAAGAAAAAAAAAAAAAAAAAAGTTGCTCTAGAGATGGCTAGAAAACGGTACCCATAACAGGAAATAACAGTGGAAGGATCCGAAAAGGTAAATCTGAAAGGTGACAGCACAGACCAGAGTTAGACATTCAGCATTAGAAAAGAAAAAGGCACAAGCAACACAGGAGAGGAAGGAAATACTAAGGATAACAACCACAGTCTAACAACAGACTAGCGAGACCCAATATTCAAGAAATCTGGACTTAAACAAAGCAGCCCACGCCTATAATCCCAGTGCTCAAGCTGCTGATGTGAAATCCTGCAGGAAGGCAGGAGAAAGAGAGGGAGGAGAATGACAGATACCTGGCTGAGGCTGAGAGAATAGAAATGACAGGCCCTAGCCGGGCGTGGTGGTGCACGCCTTTAATCCCAGCACTTGGGAGGCAGAGGCAGGTGGATTTCTGAGTTCAAGGCCAGCCTGGTCTACAAAGTGAGTTCCAGGACAGCCAGGACTATACAGAGAAACCCTGTCTCGAAAAACCAAAAAAAAAAAAAAAAAAAAAAGAAATGACAGGCCCTAATTTTCCAATGAAATAGAAAGTAAGGGTATTTGCCACAAAAGGAGGAATTAAAGGGCTAATGACAGAGTCTGGTAAAATAGTCATAGGAGAATTTAGGTTTCCAGGAAGCAGGAATTGGCAAAAAGCTGTGATATTGACAGGAGTTAACACTAGACTGAATCTTCTAACTCCCAATTTTCTTTTCTAGTAATATATTACAGTCTAAAATCAGAAGCCAAGAAAAGAGTTGATGAATATCATTCAAGACAAAGACAGCCAAGTGCAGTTCTGAACTGAATACCTACAAAGCAGGCATAGGAGGGGACAGGAAGAACAGGAGTTCAAGGCCAGCCTGAACTGCAAGAGACTCTACCAGAAACAGCCAAAAAATAAAAACGAGAAAAGAAAAAAAGAAAAAAAAGAAAAAAAAAAACGAGAAAAGAGGGGGCTAGGGAATATGGCTCAGAAGTTAAAGCACTTGCCACATTAATATAAAGACCAGAACTCGGGCTGGAGAGATGGCTCATCTGCTAAGAGCACTAATTGTTCTTCCAGAGGTCCTGACTTCAATTCCCAAAAACCACATGATGGCTCACAACCATCTGTAAAGGGATCTGATGCCCTCTTCTGGTGTGTGTACTTGTAGGGAGCCTAGCGGCCGCGCCTTGAAGATGGCGCTGCCTGCCTCGGCCTTATCAGTCTTGCTGGCATAAATAACTCCTAATATGGCCTTAGGCTCTGTTGGCAGTGACATGATTCTAATCCCGAGAATGTGAAGTTGAAGCCTGAGAATTCCTGGCGTATGAGCAGGAGCTACGTGGCATTCTGTGTGTGGCCAGGATAGGGTTTAATTGGTTGCTTCCGGTGGGGAAAGTTCGAGAAAGAAGAATTCACCATTACGCTTAAGCTGTAACTGCATGCATCAAGGACTGAGTAAACAAACTTGAGAAGGAACCCGGTTTGATCTGTGTCTCTTTCCTGCTGGTCAGGGCGGGGCTTGGATCAAGTGGTGGCCTGTACGGGGAACTCTAATCTCACCTGGTAAGCAGGTTTCCGTACTTAAGGGAAACTCAGAGGAGGAGCTAGCTCGGAGGCCCAAATAGTGAGGCCTGCGGTTGCCGTTCCGCGACCGGATTAGGCGCCAGGGAGCGCACGGCGTGGGTTCGCGCGCCACGACCCAACCCGCCATCACACGCGCTATTGCGCTAGCGCACTATTGCGCTATTGTGACCCGCATATCGTCGCCATTGAGCTACTGCGCACTCTTTTTTTTTTTTTTTTTTTTTGATTTATTTTTTTATTTATTATATGTAAGTACACTGTAGCTGTCTTCAGACACTCCAGAAGAGGGCGCCAGATCTCGTTACGGATGGTTGTGAGCCACCATGTGGATGCTGGGATTTGAACTTATCACCTTCGGAAGAGCAGTCGGGTGCTCTTACCCGCTGAGCCATCTCACCAGCCCAAAATATCTTTTTTTTTTAAGATTTATTTTATTTATTATATGTAAGTACACTGTAGCTGCCTTCAGACAACCCAGAAGAGGGCGCCAGATCTCGTTACGGATGGTTGTGAGCCACCATGTGGATGCTGGGATTTGAACTTATCACCTTCGGAAGAGCAGTCGGGTGCTCTTACCGGCTGAGCCATCTCAGGATCTGCTACTGCGCACTCTTGCGACCCGCATATCGTCACTGCTACGCGCCATTGCGCTACTGTGACCCGCAGATCGTCGCTGCCTAGCGACCGCAGAAAGTTCGCTGAATTGCGAACGAGCCTATATGAGCCTCAGGACACTCACGGTGTAGTGAGCCTAAAGTCTGCGGTAAAGCAGCAAGACTGATAAGGCCGAGGCAGGCAGCGCCATCTTCAAGGCGCGGCCACTAGGCTCCCTACATGTACTCATATACATTAAATGATTCTTAAAAAACAAACAAACCAACAAACAAAAAAACAAAACAAAACAAAAAAACAAACTAGAACTCAGATCACCAGTATCCATCCACATTCACACTGTGGGCTGGTGGCATGCCTACAATCCCAGCACTTGGGAGACAGAGACAGGATCCCAGGATCACCCTGACTATCTAGACTAGCTCAGTCACCAAACTCTGGGTTAAGGTGAAAAATCCTGTCAGATATAAGGTGGTGGTGGTGGTGGTGGTGGTTAAGTGGGGTGGTCAAGGAAGACACCTGACATCAACATCTATCTGGCCTCCATATGCATGTGGACCTACACTGACACATGCATGTGCACACAGGCAAGTACACAGATTCACACACACACACACACACACACAACCAGAAAACCTAAAGAGGGCAAAAAACTGCCTCTGTGGATTTGAGACAGTCAAATGGCGACTGGTGAGGAGGCTAAATCGAAGGGGAATACCTGAAAGGAAATGTGTCACAGATGAGGTCCAGGTTGTAGTAATCCTGAGGTGTAGCTGAAAATACAAAGGTACGTCAATGATCTCGTGCTCAGGAACTAGGGAGTTCAGAGTATTCCCAAGCTGCTACAGACAGAATAACAAAAATAAAAACAAAAGGGCTAGAGAGTTGGCTTGGGGATTAAGAGTGGCTACTGCAGTGGACTGAGGACTTGAGGGTCTGATTCCCAGCACTGACATAGTGGCCTACAGCTCAAACTCTAGCTCCAGACCTAATACCCCTTCTGACTTCTATAGTCTCCAACCACACAAATGATGCACAGACATACACACAGGCAAAACACTCACACACATAAGTAAGTCTTTAAAAAAAACCCAAAAATACATAATCTGTGGGCAGTAGATAGGAACACTGCCGTTTTGCTATAATTACATTTGAAAAGCAGAGAGGCAAAAGAACAGCTTATTTTCCTCTTCTACAGAGTCACAAAGAACAGAAAATATCTCTATGGCAGGGCAGGGGCCAGATGGAATATAAAAAGAGTAAGAAGGTACACATTAAAAGCTGCAAACTGCCTGTCATGATAGTACACACCTTTAATCCCACAACTTGGGAAGCAGAGGCAAGTGGATCTTTTTGAGTTCAAGGCCAGCCTGGTCTACACAGTGAGCCCCAGGCCAGCCAGTGAGATCTCACATAGTGAGGTCACATCTGGGGATTGGAGGGTTAAAGATGAAAGTTGCTTTTTAAAGGTTGGGCACAGTGGCTCATGCTTTTGATCCCAGTACCTGAGTGGAGGAGGGTCACTCTGTGTTCAAGACAAGTTTGGTTTCCATTGGGAGTTCCAGACCAGTCAAGGGTACATAATGAAACCCTGTCTTAAAAAAAAAAAACAAAAAGCCGGGTGGTGGTGGCGCACGCCTTTAATCCCAGCACTTGGGAGGCAGAGGCAAGCGGATTTCTGAGTTCGAGGCCAGCCTGGTCTACAGAGTGAGTTCCAGGACAGCCAGGACTACTCAGAGAAACCCTGTCTCGAAAAAAAAAACCAAAAAAAAAAAAAAAAAAATACTGGTTGCTAGCTAAAGACCTACTGAGGAGAGAGCATAAGGAAACACTGCTGTAACCCTTGGAAATTCAAGAACAGGGAAAGGTGGCAGAAAACCAAGTTGTCATTAAGTATTATAAAATAGAAAGTCTACTTAATAAGGAACATAAGGCAAACCAAGAAGCATACATGGCACATTTTAAAACACACCGTGCATTACCGCATAATTACAGGATCACTTCTACAAAACCCTTGAGTCACACATGAAGACCAAAATGAGGGCTACAGGGCTGGTGAGATGGCTCAGCTGGTAAGAGCACCCGACTGCTCTTCCGAAGGTGATAAGTTCAAATCCCAGCAACCACATGGTGGCTCACAACCATTCGTAATGAGATCTGGCGCCCTCTTCTGGAATGCCTGAAGATAGCTACAGTGTACTTACATATAATAAATAAAATAAATTAATTAAAAAAAAAAATGAGGGCTACAAAAACAGCCACCAGGCCGGGCGGTGGTGGCACACGCCTTTAATCCCAGCACTTGGGAGGCAGAGTCAGGCGGATTTCTGAGTTCGAGGCCAGCCTGGTCTACAAAGTGAGTTCCAGGACAGCCAGGGCTACACAGAGAAACCCTGTCTCGAAGAAAAAAAAAAAAACAGCCACCAGGTGCTTGCACTACATCTTTCAAATATCTATTTGATCATCTCAAAGTCAATATTGCACATTATCCTAAAGACAAGGCAACTACAAACAAGACAAAAACATAAAACCGAGTCTCAGTTTCACACACAAACAGCTGACTTCCAACACTTCAGACAGTTCCACTGAAGTTCTACTCAACCTTTAAGAAATCATGGGCTTCTATCAATTATCAAAGACGTTGAGAGAAAGGCCAGTAGATTGTTTTCTCCCACTTTAAATGGAAAACTCCACCAAAGAGAAAAGTCAAGTTGGAAGTTAAATTCCTCTTCCCTTCACACCTCTGGATTTCAGTGACACCCCCGCCCCCCAACAAATGAAGATGGGGCAAAGAGTGAAGAAAGCACTATGTAGCAATGAGATCATCAGCAGACTCAGCCCGTAGAGAAAAAATGAAAACAGGGAAGGGTACAGAGCAGGTACAACAGCAGGAGATGGGAGAGGGGGAAGGGGGTTGGAATTGGAGGGAACTGAGTGCAGGAGCCCATAATGCTGGAGACCAACCCTGGAAAGGTACGGGACGCCAACAGCTAGAAATAGCTGAAGCTCCTAAAGGTCCCAGAGCAGGGGACATTGGAGGACCCCAGGGTTTGGGAGACCGGAAGCAGAGACACCCCCCCCAAAAAACACGAGACCAGAAGGGGGCGCAGGTAACAACCCAGAAGGAATGAATGAGGAAGGCGGTGCGGGGGCGTGGCAAAGGAGGAGCCCCGGGATGGGCGTGGCACAACCCCTTTTCCAAGTCCGAATCCCTAACTCAAGAATCCCGGGAGAAGCGGCTCCGCGATCCCCGCACTCACCGCCGGTCTCGTCAGTTACATAGGGAGTCGCCATCTTGAGAACCCGAACCACTTCCGGCGTGAGCGGGCTGGGGTCCCGCCCCCCTCCCCACCGGAAGTGGAGTCCTCATCCTAGCAAGCCACCATTTTAATCTTAAAGGGAGACTGCACCATTTCTCTGACG
Source organism: Mus minutoides (assembly GCA_902729485.2). Classification (NCBI taxonomy): domain Eukaryota; kingdom Metazoa; phylum Chordata; class Mammalia; order Rodentia; family Muridae; genus Mus; species Mus minutoides. The sequence goes on from LR753464.1 coordinate 242,439, forward strand.
CAGGAGGCGGGAAGGGGAGTGTAGACGCTCACAGTCGTGGGCTCTTTGACTACCACCGATGCCACTGTTGACCTCCTGATGTATATAAAACAATCCTCTGGAAGAGAAGTTTGGACCTAAGCCTTGTCCCAGACAGTCCTCGCAGGCTCAAGGCCCACCGGCACCCAGTAGGAAAGCTGGTAAAAGAGGAAAGGAATATGCAAGGCCTCTCGCCTGCACCAAACCCTAGGTCGCTCGTTGGCATGGGCAGAGAAGCCCCAGGGATGCACGAAAACCCGGGCTGACACTTAAAGTGGGCAGATCTACTCCGCATGCCGACCACTCTCGGACGCCCAGGTTAACTGATCAGAGACCTATGAAAGGGGTGCGCAGAGATCGGCGCACTGCGAGTCGGTCACCTGTCCCCGTGGCCTCAGGGGTGCTGGCGGTTTCCATGACTGAATGGGGCGGGCAGCCCTGGGGATTCAGCGACCGGCGAGGTAACTTCTTGGCCTGCTGCTCAGTACTGGATCCTCCCGGGTCAGAGGGCACAGGGTGAAGGCTTTGGGGCGGACCCAGTCAGTATTCTAATTAGCCGCGCCCCACACTTCGGAAGAGCTGTTCCACCCTTAATCTACAGGGACAGTGAGGCCACTTCCTTTGTTAGGTTGTACCTTGTTCTTCAAAGGACCGCCAAAGTCCTGTCCCGGTCCCTCCCCTCCTCCATCAGCAATTTAGTTCCTTTGGGGCTAGGTCCTGTTAAACTTGTTTCCTCTTCTATCAGGAAGGTGCTGGCTCAAGCTCCTCTCCTCAGGTGTCTGCCCTCCTCCTACAAACTCTTAACTCCTTCACCCTCCCCTATTGCCCAACTTTGGCTTACGTTAACGTGCAACAGTGCCTCTAAAATTGAGAAGGGGGGAAGTATTAGTACTTCAGCAATAGACAATATGTTCTACTTTAAAGCAAAACAACCGAGCAGTGGTGGCGCACGCCTTTAACCCCAGTGCTTGGAAGGCAGAGGGAGGCAGATCTCTGAGTTTGAGGCCAGCCTGGTCTACAGACTGAATTCTAGGACAGCCAGGGCTACACAGAGAAACCCTGTCTCAAAAAACAACATCAACAAACCAAAAGAGAAAAAAAAGGAGAAAAAAAAAAAAAACAGGCTAATAAGAACCTCAACTAAGTTTTCAAAAGCTCACACATTGTCTTCCTTGCAATTCTCCCAGCTTTGACCTCTCTCCTTCTCTCCTTTCAATTCAAGTCTCAAAATTACTTTAATGCCATTTGCATGCACACATGTTATTACACGTATATACTTCTAATCCCTCACTTTGTGTGTGTGTGTTCACCCATGCCTTTGCTTCCTCCTGCGTTTGTGTATGGTGGAGGGAGGGATGCTGGGAAGTGGAACCTAGAGTGTAACTAGCATTAAGTCAGACAACCATTCTGGCCAGCCCATATCTGTTTGTTCATCAACTGTACTTAAGTCCTGTCTATCTAGTACCCTTTCCTCAAAGAGGAAAAAGAGATGAGAATATGGAACAGTGCCTCTGAAAATTAGTGAGGTGCATAACTTGAACTCTTTCAAGAGTGGTCTCTACAACTCTCCACGGACCTGCTCAGTAAGATCCTAGTGTGACCTGTTTACTCTTTAATCTCTGGACACTCCCCATCACTGTACCCCTCAGACATCCTGCCCCCATCTCTGCAGGTTGGCAGGAAGTGAAACTCAATTGTCTGTTCAGTAGACTGGCCCTGAACCCAGCCCTGGGCCCCGGATGTGTACCCCCACCCAGAGGAAGACGAGGCTGGGAAAACAGGCTTGTTTTTTCCTTTCCCTTTGTTCATTGTGGTTTCTTTCTTTCTGACTTTTATGATGTGGTTGATTAAAGAGATGAGCACCTGGAACTATAGACATCAGACACCTCCTCCGTAGACGGGTCTTTGTTTTTCTTCCACCACCCCCACCAACAACTGACCTGGGAGTATGGTGAAGTACAGATCCGAAATAAGGTACAAAGATGCTACAGTAAGTCGGAGTTCCTGCCAGGTGGTGGTGGCGCATGCCTTTAATCCCAGCACTTGGGTGGCAGAGGCAGGCAAATTTCTGAGTTTGAGGCCAACCTGTCTACAGAGTGAGTTTCAGGACAGCCAGAGCTACACAGAGAAACCCTGTCTCAAAAAAAAAAAAAAAAAAAAATAAAATAAAATAAAAGACTGAGTTTCTCTTCTTATTTCTTATTGGAAAAGTCATATTCCAACCTATGGCTTTTTTTTTTTTTAATGTAGGAGAGTCTTTGATTTTATGCAAGAACTGATTGGAAGAGTAGTTTGGGACATGGTATTATTTAAACAGAATCTTTGTTTACGGTGATGAAGAGCTAGGAAGCTTTACAGACATCTGGGCATTGCTTCAGTTTATGTGCTTATCCTACAGAACTAAGAACAAGATGAGGTACAAAGAGACCTTCAAAAGTGTCTGTTGCTAGCAGGAGCAGCACACACCAGTAAACCCAGCTCTAGGATGGCAAGTTCACAGCCAGCCTAGGCCATATACATACTAAAATCTTGTCTCAGGAAAAAATAGTTTGTTGGACTGTGAATAAGGAGGCTATGTAGGAAGCCTAACGGTGAAGCATATACTGTTAAGAAGAAGGGTGTGGGATAGATCCGTGGTGCAGCACTGGAGAAGCACGTTCCAGGCACTGAAGCTCACCTGCAGCACGGTGGTGACAGTGATGGGGGAGGAAGAGGAAAAATGAAAACAAAAATAAAGCTGTGAAGGGTCCGGATGCAAACAAACCAGAACAAACCCGAAAAGGACAGCAGAGCAGAGACATCATTCTCCAACCCCACTACTCTAGACTCCCAAGGGTTGCTTCAACAGCTTTGTCTCCAAATACTTGACGACTGCTTCTCTGTTTCCACTAGAGGGCCTTTCGTTTCTTTCGGTTTTTTGATTTTTTGTTTTTTGTTTCTTTTCCTCTCTGACCCTCACTGGACCCAAATATATACAGGGGTGCAGGATGGCTGGGTCCCCAGTCCCTACCAGTAAATCCCCAGTCATTGGTCTCCTCTCCGTTCAGCCTCACACCAACCATGCTGCTCTAAGAGTCCTGACAGCTCCAATAACAGGTAGGAGGAACTGAAAGGCTCTGCCTTCAGACTCTACCTTTGCTCAGCAACTTCTCTGCCAACTGCCAAGGCCAGAGGGTAAAGTGCTAGGGTTGGATATGGAGAAAAGGTGTACACAGTCAAACGTGGGGGTTTTTTTGTTTGTTTGTTTTTTGTTTGTTTTTGTTTTTCGAAACAGGGTTTCTCTGTATAACCCTGGCTGTCCTGGAACTCACTTTGTAGACCAGGCTGGCCTCGAACTCAGAAATCCGCCTGCCTCTGCCTCCCAAGTGCTGGGATGTCAAACGTGTTTTATGCACCTAAACCCCCACCCTAGTCTTAAGGAATGGATATGGGTTTTTGAGAGAAAACACTGTGCACAGACAAGTCCGAGGTGGAGCTGAGGAACTCAGAGGAGAGGTGGGCAATTATCTCAGGCAGGGTCAAACAATGTGAAACTATGTGGAGAAGGAAATGTACCAAGGTCTAGGGTTGTGAAGTGTGGAACTCTGGCCTTGCCCCTCTGGGTTCTCCTGAATGTGGAATCATTGACTTGGGCAGGCGTGCCCAAAGTGACGATTTGGAGATTGGAGGACGGGCCAATTGCTGACCAGTCGCTGGTGGTTCCAAACAGCACCCTGGCCCCTACCTTGGCCTTCCAGGGAAGAGATGATGGGAGAGGCTTTGACTAATTAGAAAAGAAAGATAGAAGTAGAGCTGCCCCAGGCGTGGGAAGACAGAAGCGTAGGAGTGGAGAAAGTGGCACAAACCAGAGCCCTGGAGATACTCTGGAGGCCCGGAGCAGATTGTGTTGGAAAGCTGGCAACAGCGGTGGGCTTGGGCGCGGCAGGAGGGCAGGCTGGGTCGGGGGCGGGCAGTGTGTCGTCAGGAGTTGGGCGGCCCCGCGGCGGCCGCGTCTTCCTAACCCGTCCCCTCCTGCCCAGCTCGGGCTCCGGCGCCCCTGCTCCGACCGTGCGCTCTCCTGGGTCAAGGTAGAGTCTCCGCCAACCCCGTGCCACACGCACACTCTCGAACCCGGCCATAAGGGCAGCGGAAGGGGCCGCCCCACCGGCTGGGTGAAGGCTGCGGTGTCCAGAGAAGGAAGCGTTGACAGCTGGAGCCTGCTGCTGGAAGGGTTTGCGCTGGGACTCGAGGACTGCCGTAGCGCTGCGCAAGACGCAAGACCGGGGTAAGCTGCGTTTCCCCCAGACCTTTCCTCCACCCTTGTCTCACTCGAGAGCTGGGGAAGCTCAGCTCCTGGAAACTCGGAAGAAAGGTGCCTTTTGAAAACCCAAGGTGCCACACGGGTGAAGAAGGGTTCTTCTTTGGCCTCCGATCCTTTCCACACATGTCACAGGGAGTTTTCTGAAAAGACTGGGTGGGAAGCCACTTTTCAGATTTAAATAAGAAATGAACCTACTGAGGAAAAAAAGCAAATATTATTGGTCATCTCTACAGCCTCAGAAAATACAAGCCCACATCCCCCAAGTATGCCAACATCGTAACTTCCTCCTGTACTAGTTAGTAGCTATGACACCCTCTGTACAGAAACATAGTGTGCCACCCCCTTATCCAGGCAACACAATTATCGCTGATGTTTATGGTGGTTTAATGAATTCTGATGCTTCAAGACAAAAAAAAAAAAAAAACCAAAAACTCTGACTAGTAGCAGGGATGGGGAGGAAATAATGGACCCTCAACCCTGGGCAAAAGGGATGCCTGATGTGGTTAGTCCAGCTCATTAGGCTTGGCTCTAAAGCTAGGAGTACCTGCTCTGTGAAGTCTCTGGCTGGGGAATCCTGAATGTCCTAGAAACATGCTAATTCTTTTTTTTTTTTTTTTAATAAAGATTTATTTTTATTTATTATATGTAAGTACACTGTAGCTGTCTTCAGATACTCCAGAAGAGGGCGCCAGATCTCGTTACGGATGGTTGTGAGCCACCATGTGGATGCTGGGATTTGAACTTATCACCTTCGGAAGAGCAGGAAACATGCTAATTCTTGAGTAATGATGAATTTGAAAGCGAGCAATGAAGCAAAAGGAAACGTTAAGTGTTAGTGGAAACCTTATCTCTTTGATAGCTGCAATTTTAGTATTCAGTGTTTAAAGTTAGATCTGGAGAAGGAGAGGTGCCAAAATTTGGTGGACATACTTTGGACTGGTTGTCTAGAGTCTTGACTATGATCCTGAGCCTAGGATGTTGTAGGATTCTTTCCCTCCCCTAAGTCAGTTTCTTCTGGTCTCACCCTAAGTTGGTAGAGGTGAGTCACAAATAGCTGGGGGTAGGACTACAGACACCACCCTTCCAGCCCTGCATCTGTCTGGACTAGCCCAGGTTATAGCCTCAGGGTTAGGATGAAGCTGGAAGACAACTTTTGGACTTGTTCCAGGTCTTTAAGGTCCCAGGATCCTGTAGTTTGCTCTCCTTCAGGTCCAGAGGCAGCCAACCTTATACTCTCTGACAGAAGTCAGGGCATCTGACTAGATCCATAGAAACCCCCATGTCCAAGGTCCCAACCCACAGATTTTCCTGACTCTATAGTTTCCAGCCACCTCCTCATTTTCTCAGAGGCAAATTCACCATCTTGATGCTACTACATGTCTGTACCTGACATAAGTATTTTTACTTTAAGTGGAAGGTACATAGTTGAGCCTTGCTACTGATAAAAGTCACTAGAATTTGTGACTTCTTGGCTTAAAAGTACAATTTATCCTAATATCCAAATGTGTTTCTTTTTCTTACTTTGTGGCTGTGTGAGGGGACAGGGTCTAACCAAAGTTTCCCATGCTGTCCTTAAACTTACTTTGTAGCCAAGGCAGGCTTTAAGTATCCCACCCCCTTATCTGAGTCTCTTAAGTAGCCAGGATTGTCTATATTACCACACTTCACCAGACATTAGAATATTTTTGTGTATTACCTTATATAATATTGGTTGATGTTTATTTACTTTCCATTCTGTATCACACATTTTACTATGTATAATTGCTATATAAACTTACTTAAAAACCCACTTTGTGGCTGACTATGTACCTGTTTATTGATAAGATTGGGCTAGTGTGTATAACTCAGTAGCTATGCACTACTGAGGATAACCTGACATGCTTGAGATCTTAACTCCCTGAGTTTGATTCCCAGCTTTAACATTTTTAATGTGGTTCAGTGAGTAAAAGGACTCATCCAAGAGTTGAGATTCCAGCTTGCACCTAATTCAAAGGTTCATTCTCGAGCAGGGTGTGGCTGCAGATGCCTGTAATCCCAGCACTTAAGAGGCTGTAACAAGAGCTGCATAGTGAGACTCTGGCTCAAAAACAAACAATAAAAGCAAAAAAGTTCTCGATTTCCATTATATATTGCCTCTCCCAGGTGTGGGACCTGGAGAGTCAAAGAAGGGACAGGAAGGACTCATGTCCTTGTGAGGAATGACCAGAGAGGTGCCTTGGGCTCTCTCTTTTCTTGGTTCCTTATTTGTTTTCTTCCTCAGTCTCCATTTCCCAGAACTTTGGAATCATCTAAAATTCCACAGCAATAATCAGAGATGCTAACTAAGCTGTTCAAGCTCTTATGTATTATTATATATCATAAGACTCTTATGTATTCATTAGCTCTGTTGGCAGCAAAGGATGGGTTATAGTCACTGATGAAGGCCAGAAAGGCAAAGTCCTTTTCTTAGTTGTCATTGTCCTAAAAGGTCATTTTCAAATCTTCTCAGAGAACCTTTGGAACACAGATGTTACTTAGTGCCTACTATGCTCCCTCCACGTTATCTCATACTTTCCTGGCTGTCAAGTGGACACTCCGTGGCATGCTATTTATCCAAACTTGTACTAATCGACCCCACCAAAAACGACTACCCAGGTTTATAGAACCATTTGTACAACCCATATTAAGAATTCAGTCCATGCTAAGTCCTGTTTTAGATACTGAGGAAAGAGTAGAAAGATAAGGTCCTACCTCTGTAGAACCAAGGTCTTGGTCAAATACGAACATTTAAGGAAGGGATAAAAATTTCTACTGGTGATTTGACAGGGAAGCCACATTGAGATAGAACAAGAAAAGTAAAGAGATGGAGGCAGAAGATTTACATGAGTTTCGAACCAGCTTGGGCTAGTGAGACCCTGCCTCAAAGCAAAACAAACAAACAAACAAACAGGATCCAACAAGGAGCTTCTCATGAAGGAGCTGGTATTTTAGTTGAGATAAGAAGACTGCTGTTCTCAGAGTAGGGGAAATGTCCTAATCAGGCAGAACAGCAAGTACCATGGTAAAACCTTGGCATGCTTGAGAACAGGAGGGCAGTATGTGGAAGGGAGAGTGGAGCAGAATGAAGGCAAAACCTTGCTGTGTTCTGGGGCTGGAGCCTCACTCCCAGCTTATCAGTTGTCTTGGGCTCTCCCAGCCCATGACTTCCTTGAGCATTAGCGTATCTTCCTTCTCCTCTCTTCCTCTTCTTTTTTTTTTTTTTTTTTTTTGGTTTTTCGAGACAGGGTTTCTCTGTATAGCCCTGGCTGTCCTGGAACTCACTTTGTAGACCAGGCTGGCCTCGAACTCAGAAATCCGCCTGCCTCTGCCTCCCGAGTGCTGGGATTAAAGGCGTGCGCCACCACGCCCGGCCTTTTTTTTTTTCTCTTTGTTACATTCACACTCACACATGTCACACATGTACCACAGCAGTATAAATAAGTGTGTTGGTCAGAAAACTTTGTAAAGTTGGTTCATTCTTACCTTTTTCTTTCCCTTCCTCCCCTTCCTCCTCTTCTTCCTCCTCCTCTCCCCCCACCCCCTTTTACAGAGTTTCTCTGTGTAAAAGAAGCCCTGGCTGTCCATCCTGGAACTTGCTCTAGGTCAGGCTGTTTTTGAACTCACAGAGATCCCTGTTTCTGCCTCCCACGTGTGCTAGGATTAAAGGTGTGAGCCACCACCACCCAGCTCATGTTCACTTTTTTTTTTCATTTTTACTTACTTATATATGAATATTCTGAGTGTATATATGGTACATGCCAGAAGAGGGCATCAGATCCGATTATAGATGGTTGCTGGTAATTGAACTCAGGACCTCTGGAAGAATAACCAGTGTTATTCATGACTGAGCCATCTCTCTCCAGCCCTCATACTCACTCTTACCCTTCTGTTCTGGGGATGCAACTAAGGTTGTCAGGACTGTGCAGCAAGCTCCTTTACCTGCTGAACTTTCTCATCAGCCCCTCTTGGGTTTTTGTTTGTTTGTTTTGTTTTGTTTATTTTATGTGAGTACATTGTACCTCTCTTCAGACACACCAGAAGAGGACATCATATCCCATTACAGATGGTTGTGAGGCACCATGTGGTTGCTGGGAATTGAACTCAGGATCTCTGGAAGAGCAGTCAGTGCTCTTAACTGCTGAGCCATCTCTCCAGCACCCTTGGGTGAGACTGGGTCTGGCTAAAAAGTATGTATCCTAGAACTCAATGTGTAGAACTGTCCTCAAACTCAAGAGATCTACCTACCTGTGCCTCTTGAGTGCTGAGATTAAAAGCATAGGCCACCAAGATTGATGGATTTTATTTTTAAGTTACGTGTATATATTTGAGTGTCTGCCATGTATGCGCTGTACTTATGGAGGACAGACGAAGAACATCATGTCCTTTAAAAGTGGAATTAATAGGCTATTGTGAGCCAACTGATATGTGTGCTAGAAATCAAATCAGGTTCTCTAAAAGAATAGCAAGTGGGTTTTGTGTTGTTTGTTTGTTTGTTTGTTCTTAGACATGATCTCTCTACATAGCCCTGGTTGTTCTGGAACTCACTATGTGGCCTTAAACTTACAGAGCTCCTCCTGCCTCTGCTTCCAGAGTGCTTCCATGAAAGGTGTGCTCCACCATCTGGAGCTTAGTTGTAACTTTTGACATAAAGTCTCACTGGTTTCAAACTCAGCATCCTCTGGCTTCAGCCACCCTTCCCCATTGCTTCCAGGATTACAAGAATGTATCACCACACCAGCTGAAGTGCAGGAGGTGGGGGGGTGTTATGTTTGTTTGGAACAGGATCTCAATGTATCTTACATTGACCTTGAACTTGCTAAGTAGCCATGGAAATCCTTGTATTTCCCCCCCCCCAGCCCCTCCCACACCTTTCCAGTGCTGGAATTATAAGTGTGGTCTACCAGAAGTTTTTTTGTTTTGTTTTGTTTTGTTTTTTTCCAGAGAGAGAGAAGGGTAGTTTTAGACAGATGTGTTTTCTTGGCGTAGCCCAGCCTGGCCTTGAACTCATGATGATCCTGCCTTGACTTCCTGAGAACTTAGATTACAGCTGGAGAAGCACTACACTGCTCCTTTGTTTATTTGAACGTTTAATACTTTTGTGTTATTTCTTAATTTTTTTTTCATTTAAATATTTAGTTGTATCAATACAATAATAGTTGCTATTTCTTGTAGGCTTCCTTTATGACAGGCATAATTTGAGGTATTTTTAATATATTTAACTTTCTAGCTGTGAAAGGCAAGTACCATTCTCCCTGTTTTCCAGGTGTAATTATTCCAAACCACGGGCCGTCAAAGCCAAGAGTGGAATCCAGTCAGGACTGAGCAGTCTAACTCCTCAGCAGCCTTGTACTATTTATTTCTGTGAAATATGTAATTACTGTTGTTGCTGTTATTAAATAACCAAGGTGAGTTAGGCTGTAGCTCAATTGTAGAACATTTGCCTCGGAAAAACAGAGCCCTGGATACAATAGCATACCCGGGCCAGTGGCTCAGGCAGGCCAATTGCTGAACCAGTTTGATGCAACCTGGTCTATACAGCCAGTTCTCGGATAGCCAGAGCCACATAGTAGGGAGACCTTTACAAACAAACAAAATAACACCAAAGGGTGACCAAGAAACGTCACGTCACCCTTTTTATTATTCAGTCCTTAAGGCAGGTATTAGTCAGTACCGCGTAATTGTTCCTGTTTGATTCCTGGGTCCAAAAGGTGGGGCTCCACAAACGCTGGTAACCCAGCATGGTGGAACATCTGGTATCTAGCTGAGCCTGCAGCCAGCAGCTCAACAGTCCTGCACCGAGGAAACCGGAGCCTTCCTTTCCCACCTCCTCCAGTCCCACTAGCTAAGTCCCCGCCCGTCCCTAGAAAGCCCCAAGCCCCGGGATATAAACAGGGCTAGCTAGGTAGGATCCCAGCCACCGCTAGTTCTGAGTCACGTGTCCAAAGCGCTAGATGTCGTTGCAGGGGTGTGGCTCGGGGGAGTGGTGGCTGGAGGAGGAGCAAGATGGGGTCCTGCCTTAAGAGGTGTGCTGAGGTGGGAAGAACCTTGGGAGGACAGGAGATGGGGAGGGACCACGGAGCCTGAAGTGGGGGGGTGGGGACTAAACAAGGCCAAGTGCATCCCGGGGAGC
>LR753464.1:253004-402333 GCA_902729485.2 Mus minutoides
TAGAGAGGAATACAGGGAAAAGAAGCGCCCGATGCAGACAGCTGGCGTTATCCAGTTCTCTGGTCTTCCCCTAGGATAACCCTCTAAAAAACAAGGCAGTCTCTGTGATCAACCTCAGGAAGAGAAGAAAGATGGCCAAAGAGAAGGGCCTCATCAGCCCAGAAGACTTTGCACAGCTGCAAAAGTACATAGAATGTGAGTCTTTCTCCTGGTCCTTCCATTCTAGAGACTTTATTCTCATGACTCTTCATGCCAGTGTCCCAGCCACCTAGAGCTGGTCTCCTTACACAGCCAATCATGCTGGAGGCCCAGCCTCTCTATCCACCTTCCCTCCTGACAGCTTGCTGCAGGCCTCAAAAGGGGAAAGAGGGCTATCTATTGCTGTGGAAGAGCTGATATGTTCTTGCCTTCTTGCATCACCTCCTTTCATTTGACCCATTTGACCTATGGGTGTCCAAGTGGGACTTTGGCAGAAGGTCAGGCTATCCTTGTGTTCTTGTCTTACTCAGACTCCACCAAAAGGGTCAGCGATGTACTGAAGGTCTTTGACGATGGTGAGATGAACAGATTTTGCCAGGGAGATGTAAGTGGCACAGGGCACGCTTTCCTCGACTACCTCTCCACTGGGATCCCCAACTTCCGGGAATTTTTGTGGGCCCGCTTCTTGCTTTCTCCCCTGTAAAGATCCCGTTGTTGGATGTTACAGCAGCTATTGCTTTAGAACAAGACAAGAGATCCTAGTAACTCTGGAGATGGCCTAAGAAACTGTATTCTGCCTCTTGTGCTTATCAGAACTCTACATCCATCATCTACCCCCATTCCTCAGTCCCTAGCTTCTCCATCCTGAAGACTCCCCAAAATAACACTCACTTTTATCACAGGCCATTGGGTACCTAGGATTTGAACAATTCATGAAAATGTATCTGGAAGTGGAGGAGGTTCCCCATCACCTATGCTGGGCTCTGTTTTGGTACTTCCATACTAGTCAAGATGTGGCTGAGACCAATTCAAAAGCAGGTAGGGCTGGCTTGGTTCTACGGGGGTAGGGGGAAAATGTCAAAATAGTTTGAATTTGGGAATGAGGATTGAAATAGTCACATACTGTGGTCTCATCAAGGGAGAGGGAGGTAGAGGGTTGTCTCACTGAGCTAGGAGCTAGTAAAAAGAAAGATAAAGGTAGAGCTGAGAAAAGCACAAGAAGAAAGACCCAAAGTAGATCTGACCCTGGATCTGCCATGTTGTCATCTTGTAGCCAATGTGATCTGTCTCAGTGATGTGTACTGCTACTTCACCCTCCTAGAAGGTGGCCGGCCAGAAGACAAGCTTGAGTGTGAGTTTTCTGTTCTTAAGCAGGAAAAGAAAAAGGGGGGGAGGGGGAAAGGGGGAAAGGGAGGGAAGTGTTCCCCAGGCCCCCTTTCCACATTCCTTTGAGATTTTTAAAGGCAACAAGGTGAGACCTGAAAATAGGCCCGTTTCCTCTGTTCTCCTGAGCTGCCTACAGCTAATGCTGTCCACCACAGTCACTTCAGTTCCCATGTCTATACATCCCCACAGAAGTGGCCTCAGATGTTGATGGCACATAGAAGTGTGTGCTACCTCCGTTGTATTTACCAAGGCCGGCATGCACGGCTGTTTTCCCTTTTTTGTTTTATTTGTATGTGACAGGGTCTCACAATGTGTAACCCATCTTGGTCTCAAATTGTCTATCCTCCTGCCTTAGCTTCCTGAGTCCTGGGATTACAGCTGAATACCCTGTGCCTCCCTTCTTTCTGATCTGCTCTATCAATTTCTATTCCTTTTTTTTTTTTTTAGGATTTATTTATTTATTTTATGCATATGAGTATACCTCCATTGCTCTCTTCAGAGACACCAGAAGAGGGCACCAGACCCCATTATAGATGGTTGTGAGCCACCATGTGGTTGCTGGGATTTGAACTCAGGACCTCTGAAAGAGCAGTCAGTGCTCTTAACCACTGAGCCATCTCTCCAGAGAGAGAGTCCTATTCCTAACTTCAAGATCCCCTCCATATCTTTTTATTTCTCTTGCTTTCTGAATTCTTGGGGTTTGTTTTTGTTGTGTTTAATATTTTTTTGAGACAGGGCCTATATACTATGACTCCCTGGCTGGCCTGGAACTCCCTATGTGGAGCAGCATGGCCTTAAACTCATAGAGATCTGCCTTCCAAGTGCTGGGATTTCAGGGCCACCATGCCTGGCCTTGGGATGAGTTCTTCCAGTTTCTCACATAAACTGACCCAGTTGCTCGAACATTTCACAGTCACCTTTAAGCTGTACGACATGGACAGAAATGGGATCCTGGACAACACGGTGAGCTGTGGGACCTGTGTGCTGGGCAAGGGGGTCTGTCCATCTGCCTGTGCTCGTACACCTGGACTTTTCCAGGGTCTCCAGAAACAGAGAAAAGGTTGGGGGTGTAGCTTAATGGCCCAGTGTTTGCATAGCATACAGAAAACCTTGGGTTCATCCCTAAAACTACCCTCTCCCCGGCATTTAAAAAAAAAAAAAAAAAAAAGAGCAGAAGACAGTGGTATCGAGGTGATACTTAGTCCCCTAGGATTAACTATGGAAGCAGTTCCCAAGAACTTGGACTCTAAAATAGAGAAGCCAAGAGATATGAAGCCTATAAATACTTACTTGTCAGAGGTACCTGAGAACAAGAGGTGATTCTGGAAGTGGAATCCAGGAACCCTGATTTCTAGAGGACGTTTGTGTAGTGGCCATAGTAAGTGGCTATCTATGGCCTTTACCCTCTTTTCTTCAGGAAGTGGAAAAAATCATCCTTCAGATGATGCGAGTGGCCGAATATCTAGACTGGGATGTGTCCGAGCTGAGACCGGTGAGGCAGCTTGTCCTTTTCCTTATTGCAACCCCCACCCCCCATGGTCCTGTATCTGCCTTATCCCATCTCCCACGGGTACCTGGTTCCTCTGCTAGCATGACTGTGTGGTATCCTAGGAGACGGTGGAGAGGGTCTGGGGACAACTCCCAGCCAAAGGCCTTTCTTCCTGTCCAATCAGATCCTTCAGGAGATGATGAAAGAGATGGATCAGGACGGCAATGGCTCTGTATCTCTAGCCGAGTGGGTCCGGGCTGGAGCTACCACCGTGCCGCTTCTTGTGCTCCTGGGGATGGACACGGTGAGTGGGAAAGGCTGGTAAGGGCAGAGTGAGCACAGTCCTGGAATATGCTCACCAGAGAACCAGAGATTAGCCTTCTAAGAAGCTGGCATCCTATGTGACCTTCTAGACTATGAAAGATGATGGCCACCATATATGGAGACCCAAGAGATTCACCAGACTGGTCTACTGCAACCTGTGCGAACAGAGCATTAGCCTTGGCAAACAGGGCCTGAGCTGTAACTGTGAGTCACACTGGGAATGTGGGAGCGGGGAAGCTCAGCAGTTAGTGGGGACGTGAAGTTATGGACTCAGATGAAACAAGGATTTGAATTTTGGAACTCTGCTACTCACTTTCTATGATCCTGGGGAAGCAATATAACTTTCTGTTATTAATTATTATTATTTGTATGCTGTGCTGAAAGCCCAAGCCTATATATGTCTTTTTTTTTTTTTCAAAATAATCTTTATTATTAAAAAAACAAAAAACAAAACTTGTAGGGCTGGAGAGATGGCTCAGTGGTTAAGAGCACTGGCTGCTCTTCCAGAGGTCCTGAGTCCAATTCCCAGCAACCACATGGTGGCTCACAACCATCTGTAATAGGATCTGATGCCCCCTTCTGGTGTGTCTGAAGACAGCTACATTGTACTCATATACATAAAATACATAAATATATCTTTTTTAAAAAAACTAATAAATAAAAAGACAGCTTCTCACACTATAGCTCAGGCTGGCCTGGAACTATATGGCCCAAACTGATCGCATAACTCCCAACAATCTTTTTGCCTCAGTAGTGGCAATGGCAGCTCCTGTTGCTACTGCTTCCTTCACCTCCTCTTCTTCCTCCTCTTCTTCCTCTTCCTCTCCTCCTCCTTCCTTCTCCCCCTCCTTCTTTTTGTTTTTGAGACAAGGTCTCTCTCAAGGCATGGCACTTGCTATGTAGACCAGGCTGGCCTCAAACTCACAGAGATTCCCCCTTGCCTCTGCCTCCCAAGTGCTGGGACTAAAGATGTGCACCACCACACCCAACTTGCCTCAGCCTCTTGAATGTTGCATTAAAGGAGTGAGTCATCATACCCAGTTTCATGTTTTTCTTTAACCTTTAGTTTCCTTGACTGAAAAGGGAGATAACTGTGAACAGTAAATATGTGGATACTGTTATTGCTAGCACATGCCTGCAGTAACAGCATTCCTCAGCTATAGACAGGAGGATCTGGAGTTCAGGGCCAGCCTCAGTTACAGAGGAAGTTTAAGTCCAGCCTTAAAGGTACAGCCTGGACTACATAAGGCTCTGTCTCAAAACAAACAAGCAGTGATGTGAGATGAGTTAGTGAGTAAAGGCAGGTGCTGCCAAACTTGACTTTCTGAGTTCGATTCCCTAGAACCCGAAATAAAGGGCGAGAGCTGTCCTCTGATCTCTCCACATACATTGTGTCACACACATACCCACACACATAAATGCATGCAATTAACTAACTGAAAGGAGGCATTATTGTTTTGCAGTACACCAAAGAGTTGATTATTTTATTGAGACAAGGTTTGTGAAGCTTTGGCCAGCCTAGACTGGATATGTAGACCAGGCTTGCCTCAAACTCCCAAAGAGCTTCCAGGTCAGTTCCTAGTCTAGCACAGGGACAATGTGGAGACAGTCAGGAGGTGGCACTTGCATTGTTAGGAGAGTGAGATGATGTTTGCCCTTGCAGACTTCTCTACCACAACCTAGCAGCCAGGGTTGCATGTCTTGTTCCAGTGAGTGACCCTTCCTCACTCCCAAGAAAGGAGAAGAGGGGGAAAGGCCACCGCTAAGGCTCTGACCTTCTTCCTTCTCCCCAGTCTGTAAGTACATTGTTCATGACCACTGTGCCATGAAGGCCCAGCCTTGTGAAGTCAGCACCTATGCCAAGTCTCGGAAAGACATTGGTGTGAGTGACCCCATGCCCGCTCATTCCCACACTGCTAACCCCATCCTAGCCCTGGTCCCTAGCCCTTTTCTGCTCCCTGTTGCCTTTCACACGAGGTACTCCCAGACAAGGAAGGGCTTGCCTCTCTTCCCCAAGGTCCAGTCACACGTATGGGTTCGAGGAGGCTGTCATTCTGGGCGTTGTGACCGCTGCCAGAAAAAGATCCGGCCCTACCACAGCCTGACAGGACTGCATTGTGTGTGGTGCCACCTGGAGGTCAGTTCAGGAACTGTCCCTCCAGAGACCCATTCTACTCTCTTACTGCCATAGTTAATCTTGTTCCCAAGGGCTTTCTTTCCCATCCATACTCTCAAGCTGAGAACTAATAAAGTCTCCTGCATGATTTCTGTTTCCCTTTTGTGCTCCTAGATCCATGATGACTGCCTGCAGGCTGTAGGTCCTGAGTGTGACTGTGGGTTGCTCCGTGATCATATCCTGCCTCCGTGTTCCATCTACCCCAGCGTCTTAGTAAGTCCCTCTACAGCAGCTGGGAGGGAACAGGAGCTTTCCCTGAACAGGAAAGTATCCCTGTTTTCTTATTAATATACCACTACACATGGAATATCTTTGGTTTGGTATAGTTTTGTTACTGTTTCTCACGACGTAGCCCTGGCTAGCCTGGAACTTGCTGTGCAGACCAAGCTAGCCTTGAACTCAGATCTGCTTGCCTCTGCCTCTCAAGTGTTGGGATTATAGGATAGGTGTGAGCCACCGTACCCAGCCAGAGCGACGTTTAGAACAGAAGATCCAAGAGAGACGCAGGCATTGGATCCCTGTATAACTCATATTATCTTTCTCTTTCATTGTTCCCAGGTATCTGGACAAGAGTGTAAACATAAGACCACAGATGATACAAGCCTGTGCACCCCTGAGGCTTTTCGGGTACTGAGGGTCATGGGCTTAATTAAAGGTCATGCCAGCTTTTGATTTGAGTCTTCTGGGGAGGGACTGAAGTGGAAAGTAGGGGATACCTGATCTCTAAGAACTCCAGCTTGGTAGAGGAGGAGGGGGAGAGGAAAAGCATCCTGGGAAATGCTAGTCCCTCTGCAGAGCTTGCCTTCGTCCTTGACAAAATCCTGCTTTATTTATCCTTATTTTCTCCCCCCACCCACACTGCAGATTGAACCTGTTTCTAACACCCACCCCCTTCTAGTCTTCATCAATCTTAAGAGTGGAGGCAAGCAGGGGCAGAGGTGAGGAGGCCTATGCTGGTTCTTCCTAGATGGAGAGAGAGGATCAGAGTGAGTGAGGAGAAAGGGGATGTGTGTGTGGAGGGGATTCCTGGGGAGGGCATTAGAGAAGAGTAGATAAAAAACGGAGTCCGGAGCACGAGTCCCATTGTCCATGCTACGGCCTTTCTTTTCCTCTCACACAGTGTGCTTTGGAAGTTCCAGTATATTCTGAACCCGCGGCAGGTATTCGACCTGAAGGATGGTCCAGAGCCAGGGTGCGTATAGGTGAGGGGTTGTTTCACAGGGTTTGAGGTGTGTGAGTGTGTGTGTGTGTGTGTGTGTGTGTGTGTACGCTCAAGGGGGCCAAGGGAGGGAGGGAGGGAGGGAGGGAGGGAGGGAGGAAGAGAGAGAGAGAGAGAGAGAGAGAGAGAGAGAGAGAGAGAGAACTGACTGTCTGTTAGGAAAGAAGACCCAAGAGCTCAGATTTCTAAATGCTTTTTCCCCCCTAGTCACTAGGATATTCATTACGTTTGGTTTTCTGACTCTCCCGGTCCCAGTTTCAAAAGATGGAGAGGAAGTAGTTTTGGGTTTCTTCAATCACTAAGGAATAGAAACTCAAATCCCAGTGGTGCACAGGAATCTGCTGTCACCCTAGTTTTCATGCTTGCTGGAAGGGCATTTACCAACTGAGCCATCTGCCCACCCCTTTACATTTTATTATTATTGTTACTGTTGTTATTATTATTATTGTCTATGGGGTGTGTGTGTGTATGTGTGTGTGTGTGTGTGTGTGTGCGCAGAGGTCCTAGGACAACTTTTGAGAGTCTGTGAGGATTGAATCAGGTTCCTAAGCTTGCTCGGCAAGCTCTTTTACCCATTTGAAAAATGTTGGCCAGGAAGTGGTGGCGCACACCTTTAATCCCTGCGCTTGGGTGGCAGAGGTAGGCAGATTTCTGAGTTCAAGGTCAGTCTGGTCTATAGAATGAGTTCCAGGACAGCCAGGCCTACACAGAGAAACCCTTTCTCAAAACAAAAACAAAAACAATAAAAATAAAAATGTGTGTGTCAGAGAGAGAGAGAGAGAGAGAAAATGTGTGTGTGTGTGTGTGTGTGTGTGTGTGTGTGTGTGTGGTGTGGAGTTGGGGATGTTTGAGTGAATCAGGGCCAAAGAGCAGTTTAAGGTGTCACCCTTCAGGAATGCCATACTTCCTTTGAGACAGGCTTTCTCAGTGGCTCAGCTCATTAACTAGGCCAGGCTGGTTGACCAGTGAGCCCTATGATCCCCTATCTCATCTCCCCACAGTAGTGTAATAACAACACGCCTGACATTTCTTTTTTTTTTTTTTTTTTTTTTTTTTTTTTGGTTTTTCGAGACAGGGTTTCTCTGTATAGCCCTGGCTGTCCTGGAACTCACTTTGTAGACCAGGCTGGCCTCGAACTCAGAAATCCGCCTGCCTCTGCCTCCCGAGTGCTGGGATTAAAGGCGTGCGCCACCACGCCCGGCCCTACGCCTGACATTTCTATGTGGGTTCTAGGGATCAAATCCAGGCTCTAGAGTTTGCAAAGCCAGTGCTTTATCAGCTGAGCTAGCCTCCCAGTCCTAAAATGAAGTCTTTTGACGAGGGGGAACAGAGTCATAGGAACAAGAGACAAAAGGTAACTTACCTGTCTAGGACTTGGGGATAGATTTCAGTTACTCTTCTTCGTTTTTCTCTCCTCCCTTTTATCTCAGGCTCAGATTCTTCAAAGATGTTCCTCAGTTCCGGATATTGGTGTGTGGTGGAGATGGCACAGTAGGCTGGATTCTAGAGACCATCGGTCAGTGCAGGGAGAGCCTCCCTCTGGGCAGGAGATGGGGGCAGTAGTGTTCCAGGGCCAGCCTCCTCCATCTATCTCTTCACCTGACTCCTCCTCAGACAAAGCCAACTTTGCCACTGTGCCTCCCGTTGCTGTGCTGCCCCTGGGCACTGGAAATGATCTGGCTCGGTGCCTAAGATGGGGAAGAGGTAAGTGGTAAAGGCGAGGTTTGCGGGAAATTGGGGAGCTTTAATAGAAAGACACGGGGCTGGAGAGATGGCTCAGAAGTTAAGAGTACTGACTGTTCTTCCAGAGGACCTGGACACATTTCCCAACACCCACACGACAGCTCCAACCTTCTGCAACTCTGGTCCTAGATAATCTGGTGCCACCCTCTATGGGTACTGCAAGCACTTGGTACACAGCCATACAGGCAGGCAAAAACATCCATTCACATTAGCAAGTAAATAAGCAAATGAATAAATAAATACTGTTTTGGGGAGGGATTAAAAACCTAGGGTTCTGATATAGAGTGTTGGGAAACAGAGAGGTACACAAAACTGGGACCAAGCTAGAGTGGCCAAAAAAGGATCTTTGGAAGAAAAAAGGATGGTATTCTAAGCCAAGTGCTGTTGAGGGTGGCAGTCCCCTTCCCTAACAACTCTAGGGCTCAGGATAGGGTAGGGGAGTGAGGAACAGTGTGGATGTGAGAGCTGTGTTCAAGCTGAAGGACCTCGCTAGCAAGGGTCATTCGCACATCAAGCAGCGGTCTATCTGCTTCTTTTTTTGTTGTTGTTTTGTTTTTTGTTTTGTTTTTTTTTGTTTTTTTCAGACAGGGTTTCTCTGTATAGCCCTGGCTGTCCTGGCACTCTCTTTGTAGACCAGGCTGGCATCGAACTCAGAAATCCACCTGCCTCTGCCTCCCAAGTGCTGGGATTAAAGGTGTGCACCACTACTGCCCAGCCCTTTTCTGATTGTCAAAACCACAAACCACATTGTGAGAGAGATATCAGAGGATAACTTACTTCCTCCTTCTCTCTCTCTCTCTCTCTCTCTCTCTCTCTCTCTCTCTCTCTCTCTCTCTCTCTCTCGTTTTTTGATAAGGTCTTTTTATATAACCCTGGCTGCCCTAAAACACTCTCTGTGGACCAAGCTGGCTTTCAACTCACTAGAGGACAGTTTTCAGGTTTTGGGAGTCAGTTCCCTTTCACCGAGATTGACCTCAGGCTTGGCAGCAAGTGCCAGTTTCCCACTGAGGCAGCTCACTGATTTCTTTGTTTGTTTTGTTTTTGTTTTTGTTTTTGTTTTTGTTTTTTTGAGACAGGGTTTCTCTGTGTAGCCCTGGCTGTCCTGGAACTCACTCTGTAGACCAGGCTGGCCTCAAACTCAGAAATCCTCCTGCCTCTGCACTCACTGATTTCTTTCTAAGGCAATTGCTTCTGTCTCCTAATACCATTCAACTTCTGTGTTGTGTTTTTTTTTTTTTAAAGATTTATTTTATTTATTATATGTAAGTACACTGTAGCTGTCCTCAGACACTCCATAAGAGGGAGCCAGATCTCGTTACGGATGGTTGTGAGCCACCATGTGGTTGCTGGGATTTGAACTTATCACCTTCGGAAGAGCAGTCGGGTGCTCTTACCCGCTGAGCCATCTCACCAGCCCCCTGTGTTGTGTTTTTAAAAGAAAGATTATTCCTCTATATGTTTATCCCTGGGTGCCACGTGTGTGCATGGTGCCTATGGAAGCCAGGCATTTTCTAACTGTAGTCTCCAGTTCACCTCAGTCCATCTAGCTTCATGGTACTCATCCACTTTTCCTTTGAAGCCACTGAGGCTTTTGAGTGTTTAAACCTCAAACCACGGTCATCTCTCAAAGAACTTAAGGAAAAAACAGGAGCTCTCTGACTCTATAATGTAAGACATTTTTAGTTCTCTTACTGTGTTGTGTTTGTTTGGGGTGTGTGTGTGTGTATTTGTGTGTGTGTGTGTGTACAGCAGCATACATGTGGAGCCCAGGGTATATTAGCTTTGGGAGTAAGTTGTCTCCTTTATTCTTAAGAATACTGGGGAATCAAACCCAGCTTGATAGTCTTGATAGTGGTCACTTTTATGCACTGAGCTACCTCTCCAGTCCTAACCTAAGACTTGTATATAGACCAGTTTTCAAGTAATTTCTCCATTTTTCATATTAGGGACTTTGAAATTACACATTTGAGTCTTCACTGTGTTATGTCAATGAGGCTTCCATTTATTCCAATGAGGCTTCTGTTTATTCAGCCTGAATCATGAGCACAAGAATATACAGAATATTGACAGGTCAGAGACAGAGGAAGGCAAACCTCTGTGAGTTTGGCATCATCGTCCAGATCTATGTATATAGCAAGCTCTGGGCCAGCCAGGGTTACATAGTAAGATGTTCAATGTCCAAAACACACATAAGGACAGAAGGAGAGATATGACTCACAGGGTTGTCCTCTGATGTCCAAAGGCGTACCATGGCACCATGGCATGCATCCATCTACATGTGTGTATGAACACATGCAAGCATAATATTTTATAAGTGAAAGAAAAATGTCAAGGGTTTTCAAGGCTGAAAATACATTTTTGAAGCTGGATGTGGTGGCATACACCTTTAATGTCAGCACTCAGGAGGCAGAAGCAGGCTGATGATCCCTATGAGTACAAGGTCAGCATGATCTACAGTGAGTTCTAGGACAGCCAGGGCTACAAAGAGACACCTGACTCAGAAAGAAAGAGAAAGAGAAAGAAAGAAAGAAAGAAAGAAAGAAAGAAAGAAAGAAAGAAAGAAAGAAAGAAAGAAAGATAGATAGATAGATAGATAGATAGATTTTGGAGGTCCATCTGTTCCTGGCAATATCTGTAGCCTGACAGATAAAGGACAGCAGGAGCCTGGTAAGAGCCATGTAATGGGCTAAGCAGGGCCAATAAAGACATCTTTAGTAGTGTTCTGTTGCTGTTTTAACAGTCCTCTAAAGCGACCTAAACAAAGTGAAGTTAGTGCCTACTGCTCTGGAGCACAGAAGTCCAAAACAGAAACCAAACTCGGTTTCACTAAAATTAATAGCTCACCAGAGCCGGGCATGGTGGCGCACGCCTTTAATCCCAGCACTTGGGAGGCGGATTTCTGAGATCGAGGCCAGCCTGGTCTACAGAGTGAGTTCCAGGATAGCCAGGGCTATACAGAGAAACCATGTCTTGAAAAACCAAAGAAAAAAAAGAAAAGAAAAGAAGAGAAAAAAGAAAAGAAAAGAAAAGAAACGAAACTGACAAGGCTTCTCCCAATACTCTGCTGAACTTTTTTTTTTTTTTTTTTTTTTTTTTTTTTTTTTTTTTTTTTTGGTTTTTCGAGACAGGGTTTCTCTGTCTAGCCCTGGCTGTCCTGGAACTCACTCTGTAGACCATGCTGGCCTCGAACTCAGAAATCCGCCTGCCTCTGCCTCCCAAGTGCTGGGATTAAAGGCGTGCGCCACCACGCCCGGCTGAACTTTTTTTTTTTTAATTTATTTATTATTATACATAAGTACACTGTAGCTAACTTCAGACACACCAGAAGAGGGCATCAGATCTCATTACAGATGGTTGTGAGCCACCATGTGGTTGCTGGGATTTGAACTCAGTACCTTTGGGAGAGCAGTCAGTGCTCTTATCCACTGAGCCATCTCGCCAGCCCTGTTTTGTTTTTCGAGACAGGGTTTCTCTGTATAGCCCTGGCTATCCTGGAACTCACTCTGTAGACCAGGCTGGCCTTGATCTCAGAAATTGGCCTGCCTCTGCCTCCCAAGTGCTGGGATTAAAGGCATGTGCCACCACTGCTGGGTGCCTTGTCAGTTTCTAGAGGCTGCTTATCTTCCATGGCTGACAGGTCCTGTCCAACCAGTAATGTTATCTCTCTCATCTGTTACCATTGTCTCATCTCCTTGGACCTCTTCTCCACCCCTACCCCACCCCCACCCCAGGTTTTTTAAAAAGTCATTTATTTGTGTGTGTTTATCCATGTGCACATATATATGTGAACATGAGTGCATGTGCCACAATGGTCAGAGGAAATTTTCAGGGGTCAATTCTCTACACCAAATGAGCCCTAAGGATTAAACTCAGGCTTGGCAACAAGCACCTTTATCTGCTGAGCCAGTGAGCTGGCTCATTGTTTGGGTTTTTGAGTTAGGACCTCACTAATAGCCTAGGCTGCCCTAGAACTCACTGTGGTATGCAGACAGGCCTTAAACTTGAGGCAATCAATCACCTTTGCCTCAGACTGAGCGCCTGGTGTGCCTGCTCATCTTATCTACCACACTTGCAATGCTGATTGTGAATGTTTTAAGAGATAATCTGGATAACCCAAGATAATTGCCCATTCACGATTCCTAATTTAATATTGCCTGCAGGAATCTCTCTTACTGTGTAAGGACTAATCAACACGCTCGACTTCTGTTTTTGTTTTTTACTTTTAATTCATGGCAGGCTTGGTGTGCATGTGGAGGTTAGAGGTAACTTGCAGGAGTCAGTTCTCTCCTTCTAAGTTGTGAGTCTCAAGGATCAAACTCAGGTCCTCAGTCTTTATCCACTGAGTCTTCTCACTGTAACCCTCTGGTTTTTTATTTTGTTTGGGGGGGGGCATGTGTGTATGCTCATACATACTTTTATCTTAGTGTGTGTGCTTATGCATATAGAATGCATATGTGTATAAATGAAAGCGTGTGTGTGCCACAGTGTATGTGTAGGTCAGAGGACAACCTCCGAGGTTGATTCTCACCTCCCACTACCTTTGAGATTTAAAGTCTCTTGTCTTTTTTTTCCTGATGTGTATGCCAGGTTAGCTTTCACGTATTCTATATCCAATTCCCATCTCCCTGAAGCAATCCTGAGAATACATATGCTACTGTGTCTAGCTTTTCTTGGTTCTGTGCATTCAAACTTGCATCCCTGGAGCTGTAGATAAGCACTTTACCCACTGACCTACTTTACCCAGCCCACATGTGACATTTTAACAAACACATAGGTCATACTAGACAGACTGTCCTAGGCCTTTCTTCATTAAGTTATGTGTCTATGATCTTTCCATATTATTATGTTTTACTGTTCCCAGTACCTACATAGTATTTTGTGGCATAGACATTTATACTGAGGAATATTTAGTTTTTTTTTTTCATTTATTTCCAAAAATACTTAGACACACATCTATTTATGTACTTGTGTGTGTGTGTGTGCGCGCGCGCGCACACGTGCATTAGCTTCTATAGGAGAAATTCCAAAAAGTGGAATTGTTGTGTCAAAAAGAAAGGTTTTTTTTGTTTGTTTGGTTGGTTTTTGTTTTGGTTTGGTTTGGTTTGGTTTGGTTTTGGTTTTTCAGGACAGGGTTTCTCTTTATAGCCCTGGCTGTCCTGGAACTCACTTTGTAGACCAGGCTGGCCTCAAACTCAGAAATCCGCCTGCCTCTGCTTCCCGAGTGCTGGGATTAAAGGCATGCGCCACCATGCCCGGCAAAAAGAAAGTTTTAATGGGCTGGAGAGATGGCTCAGTGGTTAAGAACACTGGCTGTTCTTACAGAAGACTCAAGTTCAATTTCCAGCACCCACATGGCAACTGACAACCACATGTAACTCTAGTTCCAGATAATCCAATGCCCTCTTCTGGCCTCTGTAGGCAATAGGCACGCATGTGCTCTACAACTGTTAATGCAGACAAATCTCCTATGCACATAAAATAAAGATTAATAAAATTTTAAAAACAGGGCCGGACATGGTGGCACACGCCTTTAATCCCAGCACTTGGGAGGTAGAGGTAGGCGGATTTCTGAGTTCTAGGCCAGCCTGGTCTACAAAGTGAGTTCCAGGACAGTCAGGGCTGTAAAGAGAAACCCTGTCTCAAAAAACAAAAACAAAAAAATTAAAAACAGAGAGAAATAGCTAACTAAAATTAATACTCAAAGTTTGTTAGTATAGGGCCAGGAAGGATTAGCTAATTGTTTTTTGTTTGTTTGTTTGTTTTTTTGTGATTCCATGTGGGAGAGGTTTATTGAGCGGGTAGGAGGTAGAGAAGAGGAAAAAGAGAGAAAGAGGGAGGAGAGAAGAGAGAGAAGAAAAAGAGAGCTAATTGTTTTTACTGTGACTAGTTTACCTGTTAGCTTTGTTTTCTCTGGTTTTAAGTACTACACCCGTCTGGTTTTGCTTGTCTGTTTTGGGTTTTGTTTTTGTCTTTGATTTGTCTGAGGCAGTCTTAGTATGTAGTATTCGCTCCCCTAGATCTCAACACATAGACCAGGCTAGCCTCCAGCTCTTAGCCATCCAATGGCCTCCACCTCCATGCCCAGCTTCTGCTGGTTTTCAGCTGTTCTGTGATACAAACTTTCAAGAGTGCTGGGTACTGTTTGAAAATTTAAGCTGCCTCTTTCAAAATCTGCCTCCTGCCTAGTTCTGTTCACTCCTTGCCTGCCACTACAATTTTTTGTTAAAAAATTACTTTCTAAAAATGAGTAGCCCACTTATGTTAACAGCATATGAGAGTACGAGTTTATTAATACACTTGTTAATGGTTTAAGGCTGGCCTTGAACACCCATGTAGCCCAGCATGGTCTAATTTTAATCTAATAGGCAACATAAAGTTAGCTGTGATTATCATTTCTTCTGATTATAGTGATACTGAACATCTTTGATAAGTATATTACTAGTACTTCTTCTGTGACAGTTTTGTGTTATGGGTTTTAAAGCACTGATCTGTAGGTTTGTGAGGGCTTTGACTTTTTTTTTTTTTTCCCCTTGTTCCGGTCAACCCCGCTCGCTCTGCTCGACCCTGCTCGCTCCGGCCAGCCCCACTTGCTCCCGGCCACCCCCGTACGGCCTCCGCTTGTTCCAGCCAGCCCCGCTCGCTCCGATCGCTCCACTTGCTCCGGTTTGGCCCCGCTCGTTCCGGCCGTCCCCGTTCGGCCCCACTCGCTCCGGACAGCCTGGCTTGCTCCGGTTGGTCTCTCCGGTCCAAGGATTCATTTCTTGTTATTCTTCATAACTACGCTGTAGCTGACTTCAGACGCACCAAAGGAGGGCATCAGATCTTGTTACGGGTGGTTGTAAGCAACCATGTGGTTGCTGGGATTTGAACTCATCACCTTCGGAAGAGCAGTTGGGTGCTCTAACCCGCTGAGCCATCTCACCAGCCCCCGACTTTTTTTTTTTTTTTTTTTTTGGTTTTTCGAGACAGGGTTTCTCTGTGTAGTCTTGGCTGTCCTGGAACTCACTCTGTAGACCAGGCTGGCCTCGAACTCAGAAATCTGCCTGCCTCTGCCTCCCATATTTTTGTGTTTTGAGGCAAGGTATCATCATGCAGTGCAGGCTGGCCTTGAACTCCTGTGTAGCCCAGGATGGTCTTAAGTTTTTAATATCCCTCTTCCTCTTGCTTCCCACATACTGGGATTAAAGGCGTGTGCCACCAGGCCCAGCTGGCTTTGACTTTTTGTTTTGTTTTGTTTTTGCATTAGGCCTAAGGTCCCCCATTGCATTAGTCAAACACTACAACTGAGCTATATCCCAAAGCCTTTTAAGCATTTTTTTTTTAATTCTGGGAAATGAAATCTTTTACAGGGTTACTTTTTTCCAGTTTATGAATTGTTGTTGCTTTTTGTAGTTCTTTATTTTACAGTGCCAGAGATGGAACATAACTTTTTGTACATGGTAGACGCAAGGTACTCTACCATGAAGGAATATCTTCTGTCCTTTGTCAATCTTTTTTTAGGCTTGTATTTATTTAACCAAACAGAAAGTTTTAATTTATTGTTGGGAGGTAGTTGTGTATGATTTAATCCCAGCACTCAGGAGGCAGAGGCAGGCAGATCTCTGAGTTTGAGGTCAACCTCGTCTACAGAGTGAGTTCCAGGACAACCAGGGCTACACAGAGAAACCCTGTCTTGAAATACCAAAAATATAAATAAATAAATAAATAAATAAATAAATAAATAAATAAATAAATAAAGCAAAACATACTTGTTGGCATGTTCTTGTGAGGTTGGTTGTTTGGTTGGTTGGTTTGGTCTTTTTTTTTTGTCTGTTTTTTTTAAACATAGTTTTTCTGTGCAGGAACTCAAGAAATCCACCTGTCTCTGCCTCCCATATTTTTGTGTTTTGAGGCAAGGTATCATTGTGCAGTGCAGGCTGGCCTTGAACTTCTGTGTAGCCCAGGATGGTCTTAAGTTTTTAATATCCCTCCTCCTCTTGCCTCCCACGTACTGGGATTGTTGACATGGGCCAACACAACTGGCTGTCAACTCATCTTTTTCCGTGTTTGTTTGTTTGTTTGTTTGTTATATGTAAGTACACTGTAGTTGTCTTCAGACACTCCAGAAGAGAGCATCAGATTTCGTTATGGATGGTTGTGAGCCACCCTGTGCTTGCTGGGATTTAAACTCAGGACCTTTGGAAGAGCAGTCTCACCAGCCCCCTTTTCCTGTGTTTTTTTTTTTTTTTTTCTGGTTTGTCTTTCACTATTCAAGGTGTATTGGAATAATTTCTATATATGTACATACATTGGAAATGTTTATTTTCTGTAACAGGGTGGAAGGGGCAGCAAGAGGCTGACTTTATCATTGGTACATGGAGCCTGGTCATCTTGCCCTTCCCTGGCAAGGGACTGGGGGCTCCTACAGAAGAGGTAGAGGGTGGGAAGTCTGCAGTTGGACTCAGAGTGGGTTCCCTGAGGCTCAGGGATGGCTGCAAGCCTGTCTTCTCCACTTCTAGGTTATGAAGGTGAGAATTTGAGAAAGATTCTCAAGGATATAGAGATAAGTAAGGTGGTATATCTCGACCGATGGTTCCTGGAAGTGATACCCCAACAAAATGGAGAAAAGAGTGATCCAGTTCCCTCTCAAATCATCAATAACTACTTCTCCATTGGCGTGGTCAGTGGAGTAGGGTCGGGAAGAAGGGAAAAGTGTGGGTTAAGCAGGCAAAAATTGGAGATCAAAAAGGAAGAGACACAGGAAAATTGGGAATTAGGTACATAAGTGGTATGGGCTGCAAAAATGAACTTGGAACATGCTGTACTCTAGAAGGGGGTGGGGAGAGAAGAGGGGAAAGGCTGGGAGGAGAGGGAGAGGGAAAGAGAACTTAGCAGAGAAAGAGTTCTGAACACAGGCAAGTCTGGTCTCTAAAATATGCTTGTAACTCTCCAGGATGCTTCTATCGCTCATCGATTCCATCTCATGAGAGAGAAATATCCTGAGAAGTTCAATAGCAGGTGAGAGGGGGAAAAAAGGGGGTTTGGGGAGAAGGGTTGCTCAGTGGTTATCTACACCTAAGCCTGTTGACCTGAGTCTGATCCTTGGTACCCACGTGGTGGAAAGAGGGAAGTATCTCTTGTAGGTTGTCATCTGACCTCTGTATACATGCATGAATCTACACACAAAATAAGTATTACAAGAAGACAGGGAATAGCCAGGCGTGGTGGCGCACGCCTTTAATCGCAGCACTCGGGAGGCAGAGGCAGGCGGATTTCTGAGTTCGAGGGCAGCCTGGTCTACAAAGTGAGTTCGAGGACAGCCAGGGCTATACAGAGAAACCCTGTCTCTAAAAATCAAAAAAAAAAAAAAAAAAAGAAGACAGGGAACAAACACTCAGCATCAAGGTTGGATTTGTGCCAGGCACGGTGGCACACGCCTTTAATCCCAGTGCTGACTCAGGAAACAGAGGTAGTCAGATCCCTGAGTTTGAGGTCATTCTAGTCTATATAGGAGTTCAAGGGTAGTCAGAGGTACACAGAGAAACCCTGCCTCAAAAAAAAAAAAAAACCAACAAAACAAAAAACAAAAAAGAAGATTGGATTTATAATCAATTTTGACACAGAATGGTTAGATATGAGCATAAACACTTCTAGGAACCCCTAAGTAAAGCTACAATGGTTGCCCTTGGAGCTGGGAAGTTAGCACCCTTCCCAGTCACTATCAGCACTGTGTAACTTGTCTTCCCTGCTGGGCCTTTTGTTGGCTGACGCAGAATGAAGAACAAGCTTTGGTACTTTGAGTTTGCCACATCTGAGTCCATCTTCTCAACATGCAAAAAGCTGGAAGAGTCTGTGACCGTTGAGGTGAGTATGATAATACCAACTGGACCCACATCTCTTTAACTTTTTTTCACATCATAGCCCAGGCTGACCTAGAACTTGTGGCAATCCTCCTGCCTCCAAGTTCTAAATTCTGGGATTACAAATTTTTTCATTTCCTTGTATTCAAGTTTCTTTCTACATAGGAGCCCTTGAAAATAATATCAAATATGTGTGACCTACACTTCTTCAACCACCCAGCTCTCCAACCCTGTCTTACCAAGTCCTTCAGATACACTAGTCCATTGAGCTGGTGAGGATCAGCAGGTAACCAGTTTGTTACCAAGCTTGATAGCCTGAATTCAATCCCAGTGACTCACAGGAAGTAAGGAGAGAATTAACTCCTAAATTGTCCTCTTAACTGCCATACAAGGATACATACCTGTCCCCCATCCCCTCACATACAGACAAAAAATAAATATATTTTAATTATTTTTTCTTTTGGAGACAGGGTCTCTATTGTGTAGTTGTGTAGATCTGGCTATTGTAGAGCTTAATATATAAGCCAAGCTGGCCTCAAACTCACAGAAATTTATCTGCCTCTGCCTCCTGACTGTTGGGATTAAAGGCAAAGGCGTGTACCTGTCACCATGCTAGGCTATATTTCTTAGGTGGTACAAGTCTTTTTGTTGTTGTTTTGTTTTGTTTTGTTTTTTTTAATTTTATTTATTATATGTAAGTACACTGTAGCTGTCTTCAGATGCTCCAGAAGAGGGAGCCAGATCTTGTTACGGATGGTTGTGAGCCACCATGTGGTTGCTGGGATTTGAACTTATCACCTTCGGAAGAGCAGTCGGGTGCTCTTACCCGCTGAGCCATCTCACCAGCCCCCTTGTTTTGTTTTTTGAGACAGGGTTTCTCTGTATAGCCCTGTCTGTCCTGGAACTAACTTTGTAGACCAGGCTGGCCTCAAACTCAGAAATCCGCCTGCCTCTGCCTCCCGAGTGCTGGGATTAAAGGCGTGTGCCACCACGCCCGGTGGTACAAGTCTTTAATCCCAGCACTCCAGAGGCAGGAACAGGTAGATCTCGGAGTTCAAAGCCAGCCTGGTCTACAAAGCGAGTTCCAGGACAGCTAGGGCTACACAGAGAAACACTATCTTGAGAAACCAATTATATATCTATTAGGTCTTTTTGGTTTGATCTCCTGCATAACTTTTTTTTTTTTTTTAAGATTTATTTTATTTATTATATGTAAGTACACTGTAGCTGTCTTCAGGCATTCCAGAAGAGGGCGCCAGATCTCATTAAGGATGGTTGTGAGCCACCATGTGGTTGCTGGGATTTGAACCCATCACCTTCGGAAGAGCAGTCGGGTGCTCTTACCCACTGAGCCATCTCACCAGCCCATAACTTTTTTTTTTAATCCTTTCTCTTTTTTTTAAGATTTATTTATTTCACTTATATGAGTACATTGT
This sequence comes from Mus minutoides, assembly GCA_902729485.2. Lineage (NCBI taxonomy): Eukaryota > Metazoa > Chordata > Mammalia > Rodentia > Muridae > Mus > Mus minutoides. Next base: position 272,596 of record LR753464.1, read on the forward strand.
AGCTATCTTCAGACACACCAGAAGAGGGCATTAGATCCCATTGCAGATGGTTGTGAGCCACCATGTGATTGCTGGGATTGAACTCAGGACCTCTGGAAGAGCAGTTGATGTTCTTAACCACTGAGCCATCTCTCCAGCCCTCCTGCGCACCTCTTAATTCTGGCAGGAGCAGCAACATTTCACGGCAGTGCTGTAAGGTGAGATTCTACGTGCTCCGCTCACTGGCTACCATTCTGCCCCTCTCCCCTCAGATATGCGGGAAAGTGCTGGATCTGAGCGATCTATCCCTAGAAGGCATTGCGGTATTGAATATCCCGAGCATGCATGGTGGCTCCAACCTCTGGGGTGACACCAAGAGACCTCATGGGGATACGTGTGGGATCAACCAGGCATTGGGCAGCACGGCAAAAATAATCACAGACCCTGATATCCTGAAGACCTGTGTGCCAGGTGAGACAAGCACCCCGGGTGCTAATGTGGGCAGATCTGACGGGAAGGTGTGAATCTTATGGGAGAACCTGCTTCTTTTCTGCTTCTAACCCCCAGACATGAGTGACAAGCGGCTGGAAGTGGTAGGAATAGAGGGTGCAATTGAGATGGGCCAGATCTATACCAGGCTCAAGAGTGCTGGACACCGACTGGCCAAGTGCTCCGAGATCACATTCCAGTAAGGAGGACTCCAGCCAGGGCTCCTGGGGGAAGGGACGTGACAGTTCCTGGGAATGGGGTAGGGGTCATTTTCTTGGGTCTTTCTCCATGATAGAAGGTTTCAAAGCTAACCTGAGATAGCAGAGTTTTGATGTTTGGTTGGTAAGAATATCTCAACCAGTCTTTCTCGACCTCTTGCAGGACCACAAAAACCCTCCCCATGCAAATTGATGGGGAGCCCTGGATGCAGGCACCCTGTACAGTGAGTATTGTCTATGCCTGCAGAAGCTGGACCCTAGGCTCTGTGGGACCTAAGTCGCCATTCTACGGCTTCTTTACTTCTCCCTGGTGCCCCAGGTTCCCAAACTCCAGTTTCTGGTTTCTCAGCACCCCAGCTACTTACCCCAGAACCCTAATGCCCTAAGGATAGGTTTCCAAATGCATTTCCTTCCCTTTCAGATCAAGATCACCCATAAGAACCAGATGCCTATGCTTATGGGTCCACCTTCCAGCTCCTACAATTTCTTTGGCTTTTGGAGCTGAAGATGCTCTCTGCCTTGAGCCTACCTCCCAGTTCCTGAAGATTTCCTACTGTCTAGATGCTGCCACACCTTCCTGCCAGCCCAGAGGGATGTTCCATCACCTTTGCAGTACTTATTATCCTCTGCCACCTCACTGCTCCCATACAGACATCCTTATACAACCAGCAACGCAACTCAGAACACTGAAAATGCCTCATCTAATAAAGTGACTTTTTCCATTACCCTCACCCCTCTACAGACAGATTTAAAAGCAGACAGAACAAATAAACAACCAACAACAAAAGCCCTACCGCAAGGTTCTGAGAATTTATTTCAGATATTGGTAGTCTCGAAGGGAAGACTACAGAAAACACAGGCACTGCTGTCAACCCCAGGAAATCCACAGCGCCTTGAGAATGATCAGACCTGCTGCCCACTGAGGAGCGGACTATTTTCTCCAAGGCCACGGGCACGGAAGATCGGAGGCAGGCGCAGCCAGTGAGTGTTACCATGTGGCATTTGGGAAACTGAGCCCTGCTTCTTAAGTCTATGCCTAGTATGGAGAGAGAGAAGAGGGGGAAACAGTCAGCAAGGCAACCTGCCTGTGCTAATCCTAGATCCCAGGTTTGTTTGGCTTTGACTGTAACCCTCTCCCCTCTTCTTTACCCTACTTAGTGTTCATCTTCCCTTGTCTCTCTAGCCACTGACATACATTCCCCCTAACCTATATAGGGTTCTCCACGCTCCCACCCCCTCTCAATACAGGGTCTCACTTAGTAGCTCTGCTCTGTCTGTCCTGGAAACTCACTATGTAGACTATGAGGTCTCACTGCCATGTCCTGCAAAATTTACCTTTTTCATAGGTGACTAATATGCTTTACCCCAACTGCCCTGTTTGTTGTTGTTGTTGTTGTTGTTTGTTTTTGTTTTCGTTTTATATTTTACAGCTCTATTTACTTATGGGTGGGGGTGTCTGGTCCACATGTAGAGGTCAGAGAGAAATTTTGGGGAATGTATTTTCTTCTAGCACCAGGGATTGAATTCAGGTAGTAAGCCTTGGTGGTTCCCCACTGAGCCAAATCACTGGCCTCAGACTCACTCTTTTTTTTTTTTTTTAATTTATTTGTTTTATGTCTATGAGTATACTGTTGCTGTCTTCAGACACTTAATATTAACAACTCGTAATATCAACAACAGCTGCATATCATCAATTGCTTCACTCTTGTTTCTACTCCAAGAGGCTTGCCCACATAGCTTCTAATGCCAATAATCTTCAGAAGTTTAAAACTACTTCCCAAAGGCACCCCAGGAAGCCTGCAGCCCAAGCCTGTCTGACTCCACTTCTCGGCTCTATCCTGGGCACCATGCTTCCGCAAGGGAGTGATAGTGGGAGCAGTAGTTTTGCACCCCTAAAGGAAGAGTGGTTGGTGGTAATAATGGGTGAGGACCTGGATACTGGATAGCTGTGTCTTACCTATGTATCAGAGATGCAAGGACCACAGCCACCAACACCAGCAAGATACCTACAAGCAAGGGAGCCTGCCCAAGGCCACCGTCTTGACCTGTAAGCAAGAATTCCAGATAGTGCTTCACTGTCTGTTCCCTCCCAGCTAGCCTCTGTCCATTCCATTTCTTCTAGTTCATGTTTAAGTACTCACCAGGAACAACAAGTTGGGTGCTGGCCACTGCCAGGCTGTTGGCGTCAGCCAAAGACACATTGAGACAATACGTCCCTGAGCCACCTTTCAGCACTTGATGTAGAACCAGCTGGCAGTCTGGGCTTGGTGGCACAGACTGGCACAACCTCTGCGCAGGGGGATGGCACCCTGGTGATGAAATGTCCACACAGGCTTCCTTGGGTAGCCTGAAAAGAGTATGAGTTTGTGGGCTGGTGAGATGGCTCAGCAGATAAGAGAGCACTGACTGCTCTTCTGTAGGTCCTGAGTTCAAATCTCACCAACCACATGGTGACTCAACCATCTGTAATGAGATCTGACGTCCTCTTCTAGTGTGTCTGAAGACAGCAACAGTGTACTTATTTATAATAATAAATAAATCTTTGGGCCAGAGCAAGCAAGGACTGAGCAAGCGGGGCCCACCAGAGTGAGCAGGGTTGACCAGAGCGAGCAGAGGTCCTAAATGCAATTCCCAAAAACCATATGAAGGCTCACAACCATCTGTACAGCTACAGTGTACTCACATACAATACAGAAAGGAAAAAAAGAAAGAAAGAAAGAAAGAAAGAAAGAAAGAAAGAAAGAAAGAAAGAAAGAAAGAAAGAAAGAAAGTAAGTATGAGTTTGCATCAAAGGATCTGGGAAGGGACAGAACTTTAGAAAGAGTGACAGTCATCCTCAAGGGTTACCAGGACAACCAGCAGGACACTCACCCGCCTTGGCAGGATACAGTCAGCTCAAATGCATCCCCCTCACTGGATGGCACAGCCTGCAGGATCTCAGCACTTTCAATACCCTCTGCAAGGTTGCAACTTTCTAAGTTAGGATTCCTCTACCAAGACCATATACAGGGAAGCCCAGGGGGTGTTCTCCCAAAACTATCTCTGCCATTAGGGTATTCTCAAGTAATTTCTCCCACGGTACATTACTACTGGCCAGCCCTGGCAGCTTATGCCTCATTGCCTCAGTCCCCAACATAGGCAAGACTCACGGACAATGTCCAGGGCGAGGGAGACAGAACCATATCGATATAGAACACAGTCCAGGGGAACTTGTCTCTTCACAAGCATTATGGTGTCTGTGTCATCCAGTAGAGGGCTAATGGACCCTGTCAAGAGGAGATTTGAGGGGGCAGAGTCAAGAACTCTCTTAGAAACAGAGACCAAGCAGGCATTGTCTCAAGTACAACCAGAGCTACAGGATCCTATAATGACTGGCTTTGAATCAGCCAAGATCTGGTAGGTCTCATATATAAGGAAGCTATGTTAGGAAAAAAATGTTGGGTTTTTTTTTTCCCCCCACATAAGGAAAGAGAACACACACACTCCAAGACTGGAGAAATGGCTCAGTGGCTTAACGTACTGGTTGTTCTTATAGAAAATCTGGGTACAATTCCCAGGATCTACATGGTGGCTTACAACCATCTGTAAGTCTAGATTCAGGACAGGGGATCCAATTCCCTCTTGAGTTCTCCATGAGCATGAGGCACACACACACATGTGGTGCACAAACATGCAGGTAAAACACCATTAATTAAACATACATTTTTTTTTTTTTGGTTTTTCGAGACAGGGTTTCTCTGTGTAGCCCTGGCTGTCCTGGAACTCACTTTGTAGACCAGGCTGGCCTCAAACTCAGAAATCCGCCTGCCTCTGCCTCCCGAGTGCTGGGATTAAAGGCGTGTGCCACCACGCCCGGCTATACATTTTTTTAATAAGAAAAAAATGATAAAAAAAAATCTACAAATATTTATCAAGTCCTGCACTGGGCTAGGTCCTAGAATTGGCAACTGGCCTATGTCAATGCATTCAGCATTAGAAATGGCAGAATCAGGGTGGCAGAATCTGAAATATCTGTATTCATGCTTGAACAGAAAATGTAATACAACTGTTAATAACCATAGGCTGTTCCCTTGGCTTCCTGGCTGTTATCCTTGGAGGTAAATAAAACCAATCCATTCTTCCCTGGTGGACTAGGGAAAACTCCTATCCTGAACTCCACATCTCTTGCATGTGGTTAAGACAGTCTGTAGGCCTTAGAGCTAGTGAGAATTCTGAGGTGGACACAATGCTAAAGAAAGGACTGCTTAGCATCTGAGTCTGGGTGAGACTTCAGAGTGGAAAACTGACAGCCCGCCTCCAAGCACCTCCATAGTCACGAGTTCTTACCTGTAGAACTCTGTGTGGGCAGCAACGAGCTGGCATCTGGACCCTCTGTGGTTGTTGCTTGTGCAGCAGTGGTTCCAGAGGGCCTTGTGGGTGTGGTACCTGTACCCTCTATAGTTGACACCTCTGCCAGTGTGGTATCTATGACCGCTGAGGTCAGCATCTGCTCAGATGTAGTAGTTATGACCTCTGTGGTCGGCATTTGTACAACTGTGGTTCCGGAGGGCTGTGTAGTTGGCATCTGGCCAGATGTACCCACAACTTTTGTAGTGGTTCCTTGCCTAGATGTGGTTCCAGGTGCTTCTGCAGTTGGCATGTAGCCATCTGTGGTACCTGGGACTGGGGAGGAACCACAGGAAACAAGAGGAATGGCAGCCTGCAGTACCACCTGGACAGTGACTGAGCCCGACTCCAGGTAAGTGTGAGTGACATCAAGTGCCCGAGAGATCAGGGTCCCAGTACTGTCTCCAAAGTCCCATGTGTAGGAGAGGTCGGCCTCAGCCAAATAACCACTGGGGTCGTGGAGCTGAAGGGCAAAGATGAGAGGATGATTTCTCAGGAAGTGCTTGGTCTCTCCATCCAAGGCCTGTAGCTGGGACACACTCACGGAGAAAGGTACCTGGTCTGCAGTTGGAGCCAGAAAAATCAGAACAAGGACCAAGTCACATCTCTTTCACCGCCACATTCTCCAGGCACAAGCTGACTGGCCAGATCTTTATTTGTCTCTAAGCCTCACATTTCTCCGCCCAAGTCTTTCTGCCCCTCCCCTCTGAAGGTTGGGTACTACTTCCTCTTTCTAGTCCAAGCCAGCCTCCCCACCTGCCCTGTGCCTGACTGGCCTTGCTCCTCTTTAAGCCCTTACCAGTAATGGTGAAAGTTGAACTGGAGTGAGCAAGGGGCACGTAGCTCTGGGAACCCCGTCGGTGGTAGACAGTCACTTCCATTGTGTGTGTGCCCAGCTTTGCATGGCCTGTTGCAATGCTCAGCCTGGACACTGGACCCCCCAGAACTTGCCAGTATTGTCCTGAGAGAAAAGCAAGGAAGAGAAGGCAATTGGTCAAAGAGAACAAAGAGGTAGTTTGAAAAGGCTTCAGAGAAGGGAGGTCGAGGGTGTCCTCCAGAAGGTGTCTGCAAGGGTGGGCCTGGGCTCTTCCGGTAGGATTTCAGTTGGGAAGAGGTACTGGGGACCTCACCCCAGGTCTTCCAAACATAAACAAAGCTTCTCTTCGGAGGCTTAGGACCAGACGGGCAGGGTCCACCATCAGGGAAGACGCAGGCTTCATCAGGCTCCTGTGGATACACTGGCTGTCCTCCCCACACCTGGCTCCCTAGAAAGGAGACACAGTCAACCTCAAGCTCTGTCATGCTCAAACTCCTTTATAGTTCCTGGTGGATGGGGCTGTAGGAGTAAGCCTTAGCTGTAACTGCAGTCCCCATACTATAACCCATGTAGGATGGTATGGTGGGGGGGGGGGNCCTGTTTTCAGCTTCTTAACATTCCCTCAAGGCACCACACGTGCTTTACAGACAGGAAAACAGGCACACAGCAATTTAACCCATCCAGGGTCAGAGCTACTGATGATTTACATCTAAGTCTGTGTGACTTCAGCAATCTGTTGTCCTCCGATTCAGAAACTATAATTTTGTATACTTAACAGTATATATCGACTATAATTAGTATAAACATCATTTAGGGGGTTGGTATTTTTTTTTGGTTTTGTTTTGTTTTGTCTTTAAAGATTCTATGGGGGTGGAGTGGAGTAAAGGTCCGTTGGACTAGCACTTGACAAGCATGTGTGAGGCCCTAGGTTTGAACCCCCAGCACTGTTAAAAATAGAAGAGGTAGGGGATTTTCCCAGAGCTTACTGGGGATACCTGGGAATCTAAGCCCCAGGAATAAGGCTCAGGAGGTACTGAGAAAGGTACTTACCATTGATGATGGTGTTGTTGGCCCAGATAACCTGACCATCCAGCAGTACCTTCTGACTTCCAGGGAAGTGTAGGGCAATGGAAAAGGAGGCATTTGCACCAACCAGTGTAGGCCCGTCATTGCTGACCCTCAGAGAGACCCGGCCACCTGGGAAGGGACAACACATTCATTAGCTGCGATTATGTTTTCCCCTCCCTAAACCTCTCTCCCAACCTGCTTAAATTTAACCCTGTTCTTAGTCTCTCCTAATCCCATCTCCCCAGAATTTCCAAATCCTACCTCTCCAGCAGTTAGACCCCTGCACCTCTGTCCACTCAGGGTACAGCTGCCTGTTCCAGGTTTTAGTTACAAGTTGCCTTGGGACGCCAAGCCAGTTCTGATTCCTGGATCCTAAAAGAAATGTACCATAAAATCCTGGGATCTTTGGTCCCTCCTCAGAGGAGAGTGCTATGTCCCATGTCATCTCACTGTTAAATTCAAAGTGAAAATTATTAATTTTGGCGGTACGGAGGGCAGCACTGAGGCTGAATTGAGGACCCAACACCTGCACCTACTCTACCACTGAGCTGTATCCTCAACCCTCTTTTTACTTTACTTTAAATGATTTATTAATTTATTAAAGCTGGGTGTAGTGTTGCATACATTTAGTCCAAGCACTTGGGAGAGAGAGGCAAGTGGATCTCTGTGAGGTCAAGGCTAGCCGGGCTTACAAATAGAGCTGCAGGGTGTTCAGGGCTACATAGAGAGAACCTGTCTTTAAAAACCCTAGAAATTCGGGGCGGTGGTGGCGCATGCCTTTAATCCCAGCACTTGGGAGGCAGAGGCAGGCAGATTTCTTAGTTTAGACCAGCTTGGTCTACAGAATGAGTTCCAGGACAAAACCAAAAACCAAAAACCAAAAAAAAGCTGGGCAGTGGTGGCACATGCCTTTAATCCCAGCACTTGGGAGGCAGAGGCAGGCGGATTTCTGAGTTCGAGGCCAGCCTGGTCTACAGAGTGAGTTCCAGGACAGCCAGGGCTGTACAGAGAAACCCTGTCTCCAAAAACAAAACAAAACAAGACAAAACACCAAAATACCCCCAAAACAAACAAACAAACAAAAAAACCAAAACAACCAACCAAACCCAAAAATATCCTAGAAACAAAAATATTTGAGATAGTGTAAGATCAAACCAGAAATACCCCTACTCCAAACACTGGCTGTTCGTGCATCCCAAGAATCACGAAAGACCATCTTGATGCAAACTGCAAGAGGATTTTTTTTTTCTCCCAAGTGCTAGGATTAAAGGCATGCGCCACCACGCCCAGCTAAGTACGAAAGTCTTAAGACGTGAATAAGATAAGGCTCTAGAGAGATGTAAAGTTAAGCATAAAGAATGAGCATGTACACAAGTTGTCACCACACCACTGCTAGCATCTGCCATAAGAACAGTGTTACAAAACGGCAGATGAACAGGTTAATTCCACCCTAGCAGAGTGTGGACCTGAGCTAGGCTTAGCATGAGCTAACACATGGAGGCAAACAGTTACGTGGCAAGTTAGAGATCGCTAGCCATATGGCAAGTTATGATAGATAGACACTGTGAGAAATGAGGCTGAGAAAATGAGCTAGGGCAGCAATTCTCAACCTTCCTAATGCTGCTGCATCCCTGTAATACAGTTCCTCATGCTGATATGAATTGTAAATATCTGAGTTTTCTGAGAGTCTTAGGCAACCCCTGTGAAAGGGTCATTTGACCCCAGCTGAGTTAGGGGCTTCAGTGTCAGTATATGACCTTTCTTCTTTGGGGGTTTTGGTTAGTGGTTGTGGTTTTGTTTGAGATAGGCCTTCTGTGTAGCTTAGGCTGGCCTGGACCTTAAGCAATGTAGCTTGGGCCAGCCTGGAACTTACCATTTTCCTGCCCCTGCCTACTGAGTACAATCACAATTGCCACACACCTGATTTCTTGATTTCTTTCTTTCCTTTCTTTCTTTCCTTTCTTTTTTTTTTTAAAGATTTATTTATTTATTATATGTAAGTACACTGTAGCTGTCTTCAGACACTCCAGAAGAGGGCACCAGATCTCGTTACGGATGGTTGTGAGCCACCATGTGGATGCTGGGATTTGAACTTATCACCTTCGGAAGAGCAGTCGGGTGCTCTTACCCGCTGAGCCATCTCACCAGCCCCCTTTCTGTTCTTTCTTTTCTTTCTTCCTCTGTTAAGGATTTATCTTTATTATTATTTGGGGGTGAGGGTGGTTCTCTGTATAACAGCACTGGCTGTTCTGGAACCCACTCTGTAGACCAGGCTGGCCTCAAACTCACAGAGATCTGCCTCCAGAGTACTGGGATTAATAGCCTGTGCTACCAGGCTGGTGAGATGGCTCAGCGGGTAAGAGCACCCGACTGCTCTTCCGAAGGTGATAAGTTCAAATCCCAGCATCCACATGGTGGCTCACAACCATCCGCAACGAGATCTGGTGCCCTCTTCTGGAGTGTCTGAAGACAGCTACAGTGTACTTACATATAATAAATAAAATAAATCTTAAAAAAAAAAAAATAGCGTGTGCTACCAAGCCCAGCTTATTTTTATTAATTTTAATTATGTGAGTATAGGTGCCCATAGAGGCCACAGCCATTGGATTCCCTGGTGCTGTAGTTATACTCTCTCTCTCTCTCTCTCTCTCTCTCTCTCTCTCTTTCTCTCTCTGCACACTAACTGGAGGGGGTACTGGGAAGGAACTCAGGTCCTCTGGAAAGGCAGCAAGTGCTCTTCACCACTCAGACTCCCCTGGCTGGCTTTATGTCAACTCCCTCCTGAGTCATCAGACAGGAGGGAGCCTCAACTGAGAAAATGAATGCTTCCATAGGATTGGTGGCATAATGGAGGGAGCCTGTCGGGCATTTTCTTAATTAGTGATTGATGTGGAAAGGCCCAGTCATTGTGACCTGGGGGTACTGGGTTCTATCAGAAAGCAGGCTGAGCAACCCACGATGAGCAAGCCAGTAAGCTGCACCCCTCCATGGCCTCTGCATCAGCTCCTGCCTTCAGGTCCCTGTCCTGTTTGAATTCCTGTCAGTGATGAACAGTGATGTGGGACTATAAGCTGAATAAGCCCTTTCCTCCCAAGTTGCTTTTGGTCATGGTGTTTCATCCCAGCAATAGTAACCTAAGACACCCTCCTCTCTGTTTCTGTTGTTGTTGTTTGGTGTTTTGTTTTGCTTGTGGTGGTATTTAGACTCTAACTCGGAACTTTGTAAGTGCTAGAGAAGCACTCTATCACTGAACTATATAACAGCTTGTTGTCTAAGATGAAGACTTTATATGTTGTTGCATAGACTAGTCTTACATTTCTGGGCTCAGGTGATTTTTGCCTCAATCTGGGATTCTAGACCCATGACACTGTACCTGACTGCTGGGGGGCGGGGGAAGGTTGGTTAGTTGTTTGTTTGTTTTTAGTTTCTCTGGCTGGCCTATACTTCTCTATGAAGACTAAGTAAGCCTCAAACTCACAGAGAAGATCCATCTGCCTCTGCTTCCCAAAAGCTGGGATTAAAGATGTGTGCCACCATGCAGCCTGGAATGCGTGGCTTTGTTTTTAAACTGGCCCATAATCACCATAAAATCTGCCCCTCAGCTCCCACTCTTCTACCTCTCCACCACAGACTAGCTTCCAACTTTCATTGTAGTAGAGATAATAACCCTTAAGTCCCAATCTTCCTATTTTTACTGTCTAAATGCTAGGCTTAGATATGCGCTAGACCACATTAAGGCTAGAACCTGGGATTTGTGTGTATTTGACAAACTCTCTACCATCTAAGCTCCATCCCAAGCCCATTCTTCAGATTCATCTTATTTTTTTGTTGTTGTTTTATATTTATTTTTTTCGAACAGGGTTTCTCTGTGTATCCCTTACTGTTCTGGAACTCTGTAGACCATGCTGGCCTTGAACTCAGAGATTTGCCTGCTTCTACTTCCTGAGTGCTGGGATTAAAGGCATACCACCATGGCCCACTCAGATATTTTTTAAAAGAATACTCATTTTTGCTGGATGCTGGCGGTGCATGCCTTTAATCTTTACACAAAGAAACCCCTGTCAAACAAAAAGTTTTTTTTTTTTTTGGTTTTTTTTTTTTTTTTTTTTTTTGGTTTTTCGAGACAGTGTTTCTCTGTATAGCCCTGGCTGTACTGGAACTCACTTTGTAGAACAGGCTGGCCTCGAACTCAGAAATCCGCCTGCCTCTGCCTCCCAAGTGCTGGGATTAAAGGCATGCGCCACCACCGCCCGGCTGAAAAGAATATTTTTTTATTTTTTATTTTTTCTGTGTGTGTGTGTGTGAGAGAGAGAGAGAGAGGGAGGGAGAAAGAGAGAGAGAGAGAGAGAGAGAGTCTTTTGTCTGTATGTATGTCTGTGTGCCAAAGTGCACGCTTAGTGACCCCCGAGATCAGAAAAGAATGTCTGATCCCCTGGGTCTGGAGTTACAAACAGTTGTGAGCTGCCATGTGGGTATGCTGGGGATTGAACATGGGTCTTCTACAAGAATAGCCACTGAGGAGCTAACTCTCCAGTCCTTCAGAGGTTTGTTTTTTTTTTTTCTTTTCATGGTGGAAAGGCCACTGTGGCATCAGGGCATGATGTACTCAGGAATCAGCAGCGTAAGATCACCATGAGCTTGATTGACAGCATGGACTACATAGTGTGTTCCAGAACAGCATTGCCTACAGAACCCTGTCTCAGAAAAGGGAGGAGGGGAGGAAGGGAAGGAGGAGGAGGGGGAGCTGTAGGGGGAGGGGGGGAGGAGGACAGAGAGAAAGAAAGAAACAAAGAAAGAGAGAGAGAGAGAAAGAAAGAAAGAAGGAAGGAAGGAAGGAAAGAAAGAAAGAAAGAAAGAAAGAAAGAAAGAAAGAAAGAAAGAAAGAAAGAGAGGGAGGAGAGAGAGAAGAAGGAGGGAGGAATGAGAAGAAGCCTGTACAGGTTGGAGTTGGGAACAAAGCAGATGTAATTATTATAATTTAATTGGGTATAGTGTGTCATATCTGTAGTCCCAGTACTCTGAAGGAGGAGGAAGAGGAAGAGGAAGAGGAGGAGGAGGAGGAGGAGGAGAAGGAGAAGGAGAAGGAGAAGGAGAAGGAGAAGAAGAAGAAGAAGAAGAAGAAGAAGAAGAAGAAGAAGAAGAAGAAGAAGAAGAAGAAGAAGGGAAAATCCCTGCAAGTTGTGGGAGGCCAGCTGGGGTTACATTGGGAGACTGAGCTAAAATAGATGTTTGAAAATAAAGGAATAAAATGGGTGTCCACATCCCTTCACCCAAATCCACCAACGTTTTGATACATTTGCTCTATCCTTCTTGGTTGCTGTTTTTGTCTAAAATATGTATTCAGAAGAAAATCTTGGGCACGTTAGGTGGCTTATGGGGTAAAGAGGCTTTCTGCCCAGCCTGACAATCTGAGTTTGTTCCCCAGATTCACATGGGGGGTGGGGGAACAACCCCCAAAACAAAAACTAAAGTCAGTGTGTGAAATTCAAGCACAGTATCTTAAGGGCCTCAGACGTGCGGGTATGAACAGAACATCAGCAAACCACATTAGGGAGCTCCATCTCAGAAAGGGAATGAAAAGAAAAAAGAAACAAAGGCCTGGAAATTACAGTACAAGTGAAGAAGTCAGATTGTGAGACCAGGGATCCAGAGAGAGAAGGAGGCTGTGCTTATAGATACAAAATCACACACATTATATATACATACATACATACATACATACATACATACATACATACATACATTGTGAGACCAGGGATCCAGAGAGAGAAGGAGGCTGTGCTTATTGATACAAAATCACACACACACATCATACATACATATACACATACATACACACATACATATATGTGTATGTATGTATATATATAATATATTACAGCACAGAGAAATGTCCTTAACCCAATTCTAACATCCACGGTAAGCCCAGGGTTCTGCTGAGGGGGCTGGTCTGTGTTCATTTCAGGGAGTGTTTGACCACTGAGGCAGGAACAGTCATAAGACGCACCATTCTTTTTGACTGCCCACTCTCCCTCCTCAGCAGCACGGGACATTCCAGACCCTCTCACCACCCTTAACTCCCTCCCCTCACTCCTGTCACGAGGTCTCAATCCCCCAGAATCCTTTCATGTGATGCTCAGCTGAGACCCTTCTGAGACCTCTCCCAGGGCTAGGCCTGGGCTACATTCATCCATCCCCACCCCATGTGCAGAGGTAGTCTGTCAGTTTGGCCTTACTGAATACCCTATTCTTTTTCTCTCTACTTTACATCTCCTACCACTGGACTTAAGATATTACCCAAAGGATGTCACCCCATCATGTCACCTCCTTGGAGCCCCTATTTAGCTGAGTGCTCCAAGAAGCCTCAGAATTAGTGCCATGCCTTCTGCCCCCTGCATCAGATAGGAATATTCCTATGCTTGATCCTAAATTTCACATCTAAAGCTGGACATAACGGTTTAAGTCTGTAATCCCAGTACTTAGGAGGTAGAAACATGAGGAGTTTGAGTTCATCCTTGGGTACATAGTGAATCTGAGGCTAGCCTGGGCTACACTGGACCTTGTCTTGAACAAATAAAAAACAAACAAAACCATATCTTCACTAAATCAAATAGGACAAGCCTAAAGCATTTTGACTTGTCTTATTAGAAGGGGGGAACCCAGAGCAGGTGTTTAATTGCTAATAGCACTTGCTCCTGACCACACACACACTCACTCACCTTCTATGGCCTCCACAGCCAGCAGAGCACTCAACACCAGCACAGAAAGGAAGCTCCTTCTCTGGACACCCATAGTGGTCCTCCTTTCAGCAGCCAAAGGTACCAGGAGGTGGGAGTGGGCCCCTATATAGAAAGGGATGGTCATTTGCATAGGCCTTCCTCCTCTCCCTTCATAGGAGGGGAAACCTGGGAAGAAGGAAAGGGCCGGAACTGATTTCATCCCACAGCTCAATGACAGTTTCTGGTTTCGCTGGGTCACATTCACTGACACACATACTTATCATTCTGGAAAGAGTTCACTGATGGGCAGCCGCAATTCACATACTTAACAGTCACAATTCAGCAAGACAGAGTGAAGAGAATTGAGTCAAACCAAGAGTTCCTTAACACAGAAAAAGCACCTTTATCCAAAAGCAGCCAGAAGGGGCTGAGAGTGTAGATTGCCAGCAATAAAACAACACAAGCAGCCAATGAACCCCGAAACAGTGAGACAGTATTAAGCTAAGCTGAGAAACGACTCTGTTACTCTGTTATCTAGCCAAAGAATTCTTTACAATAAGAGTCCCGGGGCTGGCGAGATGGCTCAGTGGTTAAGAGCGCCGACTGCTCTTCCAAAGGTCCTGAGTTCAAATCCCAGCAACCACATGGTGGCTCACAACCATCCGTAATGAAATCTGATGCCCTCTTCTGGAGTGTCTGAAGACAGCTACAGTGTACTTACATATAATAAGTCAATCTTTAAAAAAAAAAAAATAAATAAATAAGAGTCCCGATTTTCCAGCCTGGCCTACAGAGTTCCAGGACAGCCAAGATTACACAGAGATTGTCTCAGAAAAAGAAAAAGAAAAAGGAAAAAAAGAAAGTGGAGGGAGGGAGTATATGTGTGTGTGTGTGTGTGTGTGTGTGTGTGTGTGTGTGTGTATGAGAGAGAGAGAGAGAGAGAGAGAGAGAGAGAGAGAGAGAGAGAGACCCGATTTTGTGCCCCACATGGAGACCGAGACAAACGGATTTCTGTGAGTTCGAAGACAACCTGGACTTTTGAACGCATTCCAGCCAACAAGGGCTGCATTATGAGATGTTTCCAAAAAGCAGGCGGGAGTGCTGGAGAAACAGCACCGCTGTTAAGAGCGCAAGCCGCTCTTGCAGAAGACCAGTGTTCAGCTCCAGCATCCAAGTCAGGCTCACGACCGCCTTGAACCTCAGCTCCAGGGCACCTGCTGCTTCTGTGAAAACCTACATACAGACACGCAAACCCACACATCATTTAAAATAAAATACACTATTCTTTTTCTTTTAAAGATTCCCAGGTTTTGCTTTTTAAAAGAGACTCTTGTCCAGGTGGAATTTTAACCTCACCCAAGGGGTGGTGAAAATTATGAGGGAAAGGTAAGAAAATCCGTAGACCAGAAACATCACCAGTTCCGGCCTGCGGAGCCTAAACCAGGAACTGCGGGAAAGTTGTGCAGCCGCCCCTCGGCTCGCCCGCCCAGGGCGGGGCCTCTGAGGCGGGAGCGCGGTGGTCCGGTCCGCCCTCGTGACGTAAACCAATCGGAAGGGTGGGGGCGGGGCCAGGGAAACGCGGGAAGGAGGGGCGGGGTCTCGGATGGCCCTCTGGAGCGGTGGGGGAGGCGGCAACATTGTTTCAAGTTGGACAAATTGTCAAGGGCTGAGCTCTCCTTGCGTTCCATCCAGGGCTGGGGCTGCCGTGCTCACCCGGGGCCCCCAGGTCCTCCGCTCCGAGTGTCGGGCCCGCTTTCGTCAGGGTTCCCGGGCCCCGCTCCCGGGGGCCTGAGCCGCCTCACTAGCGCTCCATGGAGAACTTCCAAAAGGTGGAAAAGATTGGAGAGGGCACGTACGGAGTGGTGTACAAAGCCAAAAACAAGTTGACGGGAGAAGTTGTGGCGCTGAAGAAGATCCGGCTCGACACGTGAGTGGCCTCCGGAGCCGGAACTTCTTTGCCCGGACCTCTTGGCTGTCCCAACCCCTCCCAACCCCCTACCCCAACAGGCGGGTAGCGTCCCCGGACCGGAAGGTAGCGGGGAGGGAGGGTGGGACGCGTGAAGCGAGCGGTGGGTTGGCCGACGGTGGAGGCTCTACCGGAGGAGACTGTCCGCGGCTGGAATCCAGGGGAAAGTTTCTTGTCGTGCTCCACCCGGTGTGCTCCCAAATTTGCAAGCCGAGAGACTTGGGAAGAGAAAGTTGTGGGGTTGGAGCCGGGGTAGGAGAGATCCAAGGCTGTTCCTGGAGTTGGGTTATGTGGTAACCAGAGGAAAGTTCCCTTCTGAATGGAGATCTCTCCTCACTGCTCCAGCACCATACTTAGAACCCTCACCCTCTTTCAAAAGAATGGCAGTTGAGATTCACTGGACCTCTGGGGAGGCTGGGAGCTACTCTCACCCCCTCCCCTATTACTTCTCCTCTGCTTTTCATTCACCTGGAGGCTCTTCTTATCTTACACTGGAAAAAGAGGAAATAATGGCCTTAAATATGTCTAAAAGCCACACCCTAACTACCCAGGAATTAACTCCTGACAGCACCTCTCCTTTCTGCCTTCCTAAGCAGGCTGGGGGGGGGTGGGGTGTATCCCTGAGAGAATGATGTTTGTAACCGTATTCTTGTCTCTGTTTTCCCAACCTCTCCAAGTGAGACTGAAGGTGTACCCAGTACTGCCATCCGAGAGATCTCTCTCCTTAAGGAACTTAATCACCCTAATATCGTCAAGTAAGTCTGGTCTGAGAGATGATCACCAAGATGAATTCTGCTTGCTTAGCCTCAGAATTTCTCTTTAACTCCGTTTACTGGACCTTCTCTTGCAGGCTGCTGGATGTCATCCACACAGAAAATAAGCTTTATCTGGTTTTTGAATTTCTGCACCAGGACCTCAAGAAATTTATGGATGCCTCTGCTCTCACGGGCATTCCTCTTCCCCTCATCAAGGTAATCCTGTTCGATGACAGCCCACATATTTTAGGGAAAACTATAGGCAGGTAATTCAGTTTGGTAATGATTTATTTTGGCTTTTTCTCAGACTTCAGACTTTAACACTCCCACCTCTCCTGCTCATTAGTCATTAACCCTAGGATGGACAGAAGAATCAAAATTGAGCTTCTGTGAGCTGGCAGCTCAGGCAGGAAGGAGATCACTTCTTCTCAGAGAAAGGATTTTTCTTTTCCCCCAAGAAACGATTTCTCTGTGTAGCCCTGGCTGTCCTGGAACTCACTCTGTAGACCAGGCTGGCCTTGAACTCAGAAATCCACCTGTCTCTGCCCCCAAGTGCTGGGATTAAAGGCATGCGCCACCACTGCCTGGCTCAAATAAAGGATATTGAGGGCAGTTGGTGGTGGGTTCCTTGGAAAAATTCTTCTACCTGTGACATGGGAAAAGTAACCACTGAGTCTCTTGTCTGCTTTTGAGCTGGGCCCACTCCTAGAACTACTTTGAATGTAACAGCAAGTACATATTCAACACGTAGTTCAACACCGTCAATGTGCTAGCCACATGGTATTGAATTGAGTAGAATCTGGTCTATATATCCTTGGCAGGCTGAAAATTCCGTGGAAAGACATTGTTATTAAATGTGTGGTTATGTTGTACTTATGTGTGTTGGTTCATGCTTGTAATCCTAACACTTGGTAGGCTGAGGCAGGAGGATGTCTGTAAGTACAGGGGCAGCCAAGCTACAAAGTTCCAGGCCAGGAAGACAATATCTTTAAAAACAAACAGGGCTAACAAGATAGCTCAGCAGGTAAAAGAGCCTGCCTCCAAGCCTGATGACCTGATGGCCTGAACTCCATCCCCAGGTTCCACACAAGAAGAAAACGAACTTCTGCAAGTTGTCCTCTGACTTCCATACATGCACTGTGGCATGCTCCT
This sequence comes from Mus minutoides, assembly GCA_902729485.2. Taxonomy (NCBI): domain Eukaryota; kingdom Metazoa; phylum Chordata; class Mammalia; order Rodentia; family Muridae; genus Mus; species Mus minutoides. Next base: position 290,145 of record LR753464.1, read on the forward strand.
GACCCCTCTAAATAAATAAATAAATAAATAAATAAATAAATAAAATGTAACTAAAGAATTAAACAACCTCTCAAAAATGTCATCTAACATAGTTAAGGTTATATTGAATTTTGAGGGCAAAGAATAAGTCGTATCTGCTCATTGTGATGAAGGAACAAACCTCCCTCTCTCCTTTGTCAGAGCTATCTGTTCCAGCTGCTCCAGGGCCTGGCATTCTGCCATTCTCACCGTGTCCTTCACCGAGACCTTAAGCCCCAGAACCTGCTTATTAATGCAGAGGGGTCCATCAAGCTGGCAGACTTTGGACTAGCAAGAGCCTTTGGAGTCCCTGTCCGAACTTACACTCATGAGGTAAGTCCCTTTATGGTTTTCTTTTAGAGTCTTGGGAGATGTTCATAACAGCATTCAGAAATTACCAGAGTTCTGGGGCAAGAGTTCCTTGGTAAATGGAATCTCTGACAACCCAAGGGTCTTTATTCATGTAAAGTATATAAGTGTTTTGCTTGCATGTATATCTGTACCACATACCTGCCTGGTGCTCACAGAAGTCAAAAGAAAGTGTCTGATACTTTAATACCCTAGAACTGTAGTTACAGATTGTAGTGAGCTGTCATATAGGTGCTGGGAATTGAACCTGGGTCCTCTGCAAGAACAAGTGCTCATAACTGCTGAGCCATGGCTCTAACTTTTACCCAAAGGGTCTTAAGATATGCACTGAATTCATACAAAGTTGCCTGGACTTAAAAACTAGGCCAGGAAAACTGGTTGCTGTATCGTTTAAATATCTCAGATTTTCCAGGAAGGTCCCAAATCTGGGGATTTAGAATTATATGACTGGATAGACAGATGGCTCAACAGTTAGGAGTGTATAATCTTGCAGATGACCTGAGTTCAGTTCCCAGAGCCTATGTCCGACAGTTTGCAATCACCCCTAACTCCAGCTCCAGGACATCAGACACTTTTTTCTGGCTTCTAAGAGCACTGCACAGTTGTGAAACCTACATAGACATGCATATATGCGCGTTATTGGAATAAAAAAAATAATACCCCCCCTTTTGTTTTTTTAAGTTTTAGACAGGGTTTCTCTGTGTATCCCTGGCTGTCCTGGAACTCATTCTGTAGACCAGGCTAGCCTTGAACTCAGAAATCCACCTGCCTCTGCCTCCCAAGTGTTGGGATGAAAGGCGTGCGCCGCCACTGCCTGGCAATAAAACCCTTTTTAAAAAGAAGCTGGAAGGTAGCAGGGTTTTGTTGAACTGAGGTATGTGACCATGCCTGCCTTGTAAGCCCTGTTGTCTTCTTGTTCCCAGGTGGTGACCCTGTGGTACCGAGCGCCTGAAATTCTTCTGGGTTGCAAGTACTACTCCACAGCCGTGGATATCTGGAGCCTGGGCTGCATCTTTGCTGAAATGGTATGGAGGCTTGCCAGGTTCTATGCAGCCCACCCATGACCACATCCAAGAGCAAAACCCTTTTCTTGGCCTAGAACCATGGACCTTTTATCACAGGGTTCTCTCAAGTATCACCACTATATAGGTGGCTGCCCCGATACCAACTACAATTTTGGAATATTTGTAAACAGATTTAGTTATCTAATATATATATATATATATATATATATATATATATATATATATTTTTTTTTTTTTTTTTTTTTTTTTTAATTTATCTTATCCCCCCAAGTGAGCTCAATCCACTCTGTACCCATTCAGCCATTTTGCTTTTTGTTGTTCTGTTTTGAGATAGTCTCATTCTGTAGCCCAGACTGGCTTTGTATTCTTGATCCTTTGCTTCCAGCTGGGTGGGACTGACTTGACAGGCATGAGGCACCCTGCTGGCTCCACTCATTCAGCTGTTTCAGCCTTAATCCTCAAATATTTGCAAGAATGAATTCCATTTAGTACAACAGGTGGCCTACAGGCCACATGCTTCCAATGATGGCTGTGAATGTGGTCTCAACACAAAGTTATAAACTTATTTAAAACAGAGTGGGTTTTGTTTTGTTTTGTTTTGTTGCTTTTGATTGGTTTGGGTTTGTTTGTTGTTTGCTTTTTTGGTTTTTGTTTTTGTTTTTACAAGACACGGTTTCTCTATGTAGCCCTGGCTGTCCTGGAACTTATTTCATAGAGCAGGCTGGCCTCAAACTGAAAGATCTACCTGCCTCTGCCTCTCAAGGGCTGAGTTAAAGGTGTGTGCCCAGCTTTGTTTTGTTTGTTTTTCATTTTTCGAGACAGGGTTTCTCTGTATAGCCCTGGCTGTCCTGGAACTCACTTTGTAGACCAGGTAGACCTGCCTCTGCCTCCAGAGTGCTAGGATTAAAGGCGTGCACCACCATGCTCGGCCAGCTTTGGTTTTTAACATTTGATTTAATGGTATTTGAGCTTGAACTTTGTGGATGAGAACGTCATGTCACAGTGTCAAGGTCTGTTTTGTCTCCTTTTGTCCTATAGACCTTTTCTTAGAAACAAGGAATTTAGTAAAGTCAAGTGGGTCCAACTGACCCATGCCTATTGGTTTTGTAGACTTGGTCATGCCCTGCCCCTCAACCTCTGGCTTTTCAGACTGAAAGATCCCTTAAGCCTAGCCTCATATGGGAGCTCTCATCCCATTTAATACAACAATGGGTAGACAGATCAGTAATATTTTTATGGTCCTTTGGGTTGAAACTGGGGACTTGGAGACCATTAGCCTAGATATAGGTATACATATAGAATGTGAATTTATCCACCAGTACCTTACAATTGCCCATATTCCTCTCTCAATTCATTAAAAAATATTTGTTAAGCACCTAGTGTGTACCCAGCACCATGCTAAGTGCTGTGGGGAACACAGAAGAAATGGAAGACACAGTCTCTGCCCGCTGTGCTCCTATCTAGAAGTGGCTGCATCACAAGGAGGGGGTTTGACCGCAGTGTCTACCCCATACCCCGTGAGTGGCTTGGGATCCCTTTGCTACGTGTCAGTGGCACCCCAGACATTCACCCCCTCCCAGCCCCACCCAGCCTTGGGGATCTATGAAGCCACGGTTGGGGGAAGGAAGGAGGGGCAAGGAGACAGATAAGGGACTTCATTGTCTCAAGCTCTGTATGACTGACCCCATGATAAGCCCCGGGGAGGGGAGTCATGGGCCCTGATGACCTTTCACTGCCTATGGGAACATCCTTTTGTACAAGGGGCAATGTGGACTGACGTCAATGTGGGTCTTGACTTTCCTCTTTCCCCATTTCCAGGTGACCCGCAGGGCCCTATTCCCTGGAGATTCTGAGATTGACCAACTCTTCCGGATCTTTCGGACTCTGGGGACCCCAGATGAGGTGGTTTGGCCAGGAGTTACTTCTATGCCTGATTATAAGCCAAGTTTCCCCAAGTGGGCTCGGCAAGATTTTAGCAAAGTTGTGCCTCCCCTGGATGAAGATGGACGGAGCTTGTTATCGGTAAGTGCCCAGAATAGATGCCTGTAAGCCCTCCCACTTACCAGAGAGGAGCTTTTCCTGGATGAAGAGAAGCTAAGCCCCTGAACTCTGTTGGAAGTACCTTAGACTTTGCTTCCTCTCTTCATCAGTAGGCTGGTTCAGATTCGGGAGGAGGGAAATGAGAGAATACTGGTTCCCAAGTTTCTGAGTACACCTGCTGTCCGTCTGGCCCGCTACCACATCACTGAAGTTAGAATATATTTCTCTTTCCAGCAAATGCTGCACTATGACCCCAACAAGCGGATTTCAGCCAAAGCAGCCCTGGCTCACCCTTTCTTTCAGGATGTGACTAAGCCAGTGCCCCACCTTCGACTCTGATGTCCTTCCCAAAGCCCTCTTCACCTGAGGTCTGACTTTACCCTGGGCCTTTTGGACACAGGTCAGCCTTCTGCTGTTTTCTGGCTGTCTTAGCACCTTTTCTCTTGGCCAGCCAGTTCTGGGGATTCAGAGGTGCAGGGAAGGATTAGGGGGAAGGGGGAGAGGTTTTGGCATTAGATGCACTTAACCTGGCTTCCACCAGCTTCTCCCATTCTTCTCAGTCACTACTGAGAAGGATTGCTATTCAAAGTAAAACTGACAGTTTTCCCCTGTGTCAGGTTTTGCCATCCCAATCTTAAGACTGTCTCATAATTACTATGTTGAGGGAAACACCCCCAGACTCCTGCCGCCACTGTTTTGTGAACTAATGAACATGAGCAGAAGCCTAAGTTGGGACAGCTCAGAACCAAGCAAGAGGGGGCCGTTTTAATGAATTACATTGAAAAATAGACCTAAGCTCCCACTTACCAGAGAGGAGCTTTTCCTGGATGAAGAGAAGCTAAGCCCCTGAACTCTGTTGGAAGTACCTTAGCCTTAATAGTTTTAGCATTTGGCCTCACCTAGCAATCAAGGGCCCGGTTAGAGAAGCAGAAGAAATGATTCCCTCCAGTGCCCTGTCTACCCTCCCCAGGCAGGAAGAGCCAGGAGGGCACAGGGCTTTGCGACACTCTGGTCTGTTCATCGTGGTTCACAGGGCAAGGTGAAAGACACTTGAATTTCTCTTTTTAGCAATCTTACTGTTTTCTGGTGCTGATGGCTAAACCCAGGACCTTGCCTCACTAAGCAAATGCATCCCAATGAGCCGGATTTCTAGCCCTCCTTTGGAAGCTCAGTTCTTGAGTTGTCAGAGGGCCTCGTTACCATCCTCCTCTGAGAGCCACTCCTCACTCTCTAGGAGTGATGCAAGCCAGGAGACATCATTTTGAGAATGCTGATACTTTTGTAAGGCTTTGACCTGGTTAGGTCATTGGGGGGAATTTTCTATAAAAGAGTGAACAATTATATTTATATTTCAAGTTAAAGTTAAAGTTTGGATACTTCAGTGGTTTTGTTGTTTCTTCTTTTTCCTTTTTTTTTCTTGTCAGTGTGGATGGATTTGTTGCCATGTGCACTTTGGGATTTTGTAATTGTTAAAGAAAATATTTCTTTTATGATTTTCTTCTCCTACCCCTGTCCTCCAGTGTTCTGTTAATGTTATTTGTAATTTAGTTTGTAAATTCATTAAAAGAAAATATTCTCAGCTGTAGTGTGAATCTCTTTCATATTTATCCTTCATTTATATTTTTACTGAAAAATGGTGTGGGTGAAATTCTGAATGTGAATAAGCAGTATGTGTCCACCTAATCTCTGTATATGCAGGCCCTCCTCCCATGCTCTGTAGTGGGGTGTTTCTACGGATGGAGAAACTAAAGGGGCTTCCTTCTTACTTTTCCCTACTCACACAGGCACAACAATACAGAACACTGTTTCAATTTCTTCTTTTAGCAGCAATCTGAGTGGGCTTCAGGGGCGTTTGTCTCAAAGCTCCATTTCCCAGTAAGCGTTCACCATTTTATGTAGTGTTGTGTTTGTTTGGTGGTTTTGAAATTGTGTGTACATGTGAGTCACAAGTGCCCGCAGAAGCCAGGAGAGGGCATATCATCTCTCCTAGAGTTACAGGCAGCTGTGAGCAGTGGTCCTGGGAACAGGCCTTGGGTCTTCTACAGGAATTGTATGTATCTCTTGCCTGTCTCTAGGCCCTAGTTTCAATCCTCAGTACCGCAAAAAATCCTCAGCAAAGTTGTCTAAATGTTTTTTTCACATTTACAAACAATTCAGAAAATATCAATAATGTGAAAATTTAGGAGTTTAAAGTGTCTCTTGTCATGGTTTTATACCATCAAAAAATTAGGCAATTCACCACAAAACTACTTACTGTTCTGGTGCTCCACTAAAAAGAATTTACAAGATAAAAAGTTGTTTAATTCCCTGGTTTCACGTCTTTACTTTCTTAATTTGACACAGAAAGCAGGGCACTGGGGAGAAGAAAAGGTTAATGCTGGTATCATTGGTTTTTGTATTTGTTTTTTTTTGGGGGGGGACCTCACTGTGTAGCTTGAATCTCGCTTTGTAGACCAGGATGGCATGGAACTCATGGAGATCCTCCTGATTGCTAGGATTAAACATGTGGGCCACCAAGCCCAGCTTACTCCCCTCCCCATCTTGTTATACTGAGTAGCCCCAGTTAGCTTCAAGCTCACTAGTAGAGGAGGATGGCCTAGAACTGCCTCCACCCCAATCCACTGAGCTGCGATTAGGAGTGCCACACCACACCCGACCAAAAGCCTTCTTTTGCACTAGCCTTGCCTGCCTGTCAAGTTCGGAAATTTCCCAGTACTGGTTAAAATTTCCTTTTGACCCGCCTTCTTCACTCACCTGATTAGATGTTTACGAGTCGAAAGGCGGGGGAGGAGTGTCACGGATCTTAAGGTTCTATTGGCTGACGCACATGCCTGTCAGTGATGCACTGCCCCCTTTCCCAGGAGCTCTCTCTTTAATGGATACTTATCCCGTCACTCTTCAAGGCTTCTCGTGTAAGTATTGGCTTGTGGCCTCGCCAATCCGGTCTCTCACTTGTGCTAGTTGGTGACAGTCCCTCAAAGCCCGCCTTTCTCCCGAAGATTGGCGGGCGAACGCTCACATAGCCCACCCATCACGGTAGGCGGGTGATCTTGGATTGGCTGGAGCCGCCCCGGCGAGGTGGAGGAGGAGGAGGCGAAGGGGGCAGGAGTTTGGTTGAGCTGCAGCTGTTTGTCTGTTCCACACAGGCTTGGGCCCGACGGGGGAGACGGAACCCCAGGTACCGAGCTGATGGAGCCCACAAGGGCAGAGGTGGAGGTCCCGAGAGGAGCGCCGCCTGGCCTGCGGCAGAGGCGGGTCGGGCCGACGCCAGGGCTCCAGAACCTCCTCGAGAGGGCAGAAGGGGCTGTCCCGCAGGCCTAGTGGGCGCCGAGGAGGTGATCGGCAGGGTTGGGAGCCGAGCCTCTAGTTGGGAGGCGGCTGGGTTCTGGCTGTGGCCGCTCGGGGGCCGGGCGCGGGGACCCGGAGCCGGTGAGGATCCGGCCTCGGAACTCTGAGCACCGCGGTGAGGAGGGAGGAGCTGGGGTCGGAGACCAGGCAGGCTGTGAGGGAGGGAAAGCCAGCCCATTTGGCAGGAGGTGTGGAGGGGACAGTGCTACGCCCAGCCCCGAGGGTAGCGGAGGCTGGGTCTCCAGAGGCAGCCACTGTCGGGGCTCTTAGCTGAGTGAGAGGCATTCTTTTCAGGGAAAGTGACTGTTGAAAGGGGAACTAGGGGTACTGGTGTTGCCGACAGGGATTTGGTCTCAGTGAAGTAAATGAAGAATGTATTACTGATCTAGAAGACCAAAGTGGAAGGAAGTAGAAACGGCTTGCTATCAGTTATGGGAACTTCTGGAATGATGGTGAGGGGAGGCTCTGTATCTTGGAAGTTCCTAACTCTTTTGTTCCTTTAGTGATTGGGTGTGGTGATTTGAAGTTTTGGGGCACTTCAGGAGTAGGGAGTGAAGACAAAGGTAAAATTATGTATTATTCCATGGCTCCTGACAGCTCTACGTTCAGCCCCCCCCCCTTACACTTTAGTTTACCCTGACCTCATAGCTAGTCTTGACTGCACCCCTGTTTCCTTTAGGTTTATTATTGAATTCGTTGTTTTTCCTATTTTGTGTACTGTGAGAGAACTAAGAAAATTTGGGAGTGCTTTGCTCAGTCTTTCCCACTTATTAATGTGGTCTGTGGTGACTACTCTTAACTTTTACCTAGAATTGAGGAACTCTGTCATTTGCATGGAAAGGGGCAAAGCAGTCCCCAGACATTAAAAAAAAAAGGACCATGTTTATTGAAACTTCTGTAAGACTTGCACTTAGGCATTTCCTAGATAGTTAATGGGACAGACTATCTTCGCCAGGAACTATGAGGTGATATCCCTGAAGGGATTTGGGGAAGAGTTGAGAGGTTAGCTACCAGAAAGTTGGCATCATCCTTTCTTTTTTGCCCACTTATTCAGGAACTTTTTTTGTGAGATTAGCTATTTAGGTCAAACCTTGAGGTATTTAGAAAGACGGATTATAGAGAATGGGGATGTCTTTAAATTTATATTATGTGTGTGTGTGCACACACTTGCATGTGTTTGTGTGTGTGTGTGTGCGCACACACACCTGCACACCTGTGTGAGCCACTGTGTCAGAGGACAACTTGTGGCTGCCCAGTATTCAAGCATGGCAGCGCCTAGAAGATGGATTTATTCATGCCAGACATAGAGGGAGAGGTTTGCTAACCTGTCAAATGTTCTATAGATTGGACTCTATTGGTTTCTCCCTTAGGGTCCTTCCTCCTCCTCCTCTTTCCTTTCTATATTAATGTTATTTATCACTGCATTTATTTATTTTTTGTTACCACATAGTGTATGCATATATACCACATGCATGCAGGACCCCTCAGAGGTCAGAAAATGTACTAGATCCGCTGGACAATTAGGAGCTGCCGTGTTGGTGCTGGAAACTGAACACAGGTCTCTTACAAGAGCACTAAGTGCCGCCAAGCCATCTCGATAACTTGTATCACTACATTTCTTAATTACCAAAGTAATACATACATATATTAAAGTGTTTACGCTGTAAAGAAATATATAAAATCTGAGTCCTTCTACACGTAGCTTATTTCATTTAGGACAGTTAGCGGTATTAAATAAGACTAATCAAGAGCAGAATACTGTGAAAAGAATGAGACCACAATTTAGTGATCACATGGAAAAAAAAACCCAAGCACAGACAGGTTTTTTTCATGTGCTCCTCAATGCTGTTCTCATTCTCTCCACGGCATTCTCTTGGATGATGCTCTGCTATTCACTGTGTTCCCTTTGCTGTTCATCTTGCCTTCTATCAAATTCAGAACAAACAGAGCTGTCCTTTGAGTTATCATTTGCCTTCTTCAGTGTATACACAGTTGTGCACTGGGTAGTCTAGAAACTGCCCAAATACATAAGCAAAACTTTTTTTTTTGGTTTTTCGAGACAGGGTTTCTCTGTATAGCCCACCACGCCCGGCAAAACTTTTTTTTTAATAAATCTTTTTTTTTTCTTTTAAGATTTATTTACAGCCAGGTGGTGGTGGCGCACACCTTTAATCCCAGCACTTGAGAGGCAGAGGCAGGTGGATTTCTGAGTTCAAGGCCAGCCTGGTCTACAGAGAGAGTTCCAGGACAGCCAGGGCTATACGGAGAAACCCTGTCTCAAAAAAAAAAAAAGATTTATTTACTTATTATATGTAAGTACACTGAAGCTGTCTTCATACACTCCAGAAGAGGGCATCAGATTTTGTTACAGATGGTTGTGAGCCACCATGTGGTTGCTGGGATTTGAACTCAGGACCTTCGGAAGAGCAGTCGGTGCTCTTTTTTTGTTGTTTGTTTTTGTTTTCTTGAGACAGGGTTTCTCTGCCTCCCAAGTGCTGGTATCAAAGGCGTGCACCACCACGCCCGGCTGCAGTCGGTGCTCTTAACCACTGAGCCATCTCACCAGCCCAAAGCAAAACTTTTATAGGCAAGAAAGAAACAATAAGGGAAATAATTTTGTTTAGGATAGTTGTTAGCATCTCTACTAGAGTGAAGAATCAGAAACCCCACATTCATCCAAATTTTCACAGTTCTTGACTGTCTCTTCCTTATCTCAGGGAGATGGTGATGGTTCCAGAAGAGGGTCTTGTACCTGGCTTGGTATAATGACCCAAGAAATTTCCATATTTCTCTGAATTTGAACTTGACTTTTTTGACTTTTGAAGCCTTCTAATATGCTCATTGCACGGTGTCCAGCAAAAACCTCAGTTTAGCCCCTCCTCCCAGCTTTCTCATCTACACAGCCAGTCCTGGAGAAAACTATTGGGATGTGTGTGTGTGTGTGTGTGTGTGTGTGTGTTTTCACCCTCTGTAATCTTTGCCATCTTTAAACCTTGATCTTGCCGGGCGTGGTGGCTCACACCTTTAATCCCAACTCTCGGGAGGCAGAGGCAGGCGAATTTCTGAGTTCGAGGCCAGCCTGGTCTACAAAGTGAGTTCCAGGACAGCCAGGGCTTTACAGAGAAACCCTGTCTTAAAAAACAAAAACAAAAACAAAAAAAACAACCCTTTATCATATCCTGTCCTATTCTGTGTCTCTTTGTGAGGTTTTTTGTTTGTTTGGGGTTTTTTTTGTTGATGTTCTGTTCTGTTCTGTTTTGTTTTGCTTTTCTTTTTTTTTTTTTTTTTTTTGGTTTTTCGAGACAGGGTTTCTCTGTGTAGTCCTGGCTGTCCTGGAACTCACTTTGTAGACCAGGCTGGCCTCGAACTCAGAAATTCGCCTGCCTCTGCCTCCCGAGTGCTGGGATTAAAGGCGTGCGCCACCATGCCCTGCTGTTTTGCTTTTCTTATCTTCTCCTTAAAACCTTTCAAGAAAGGATCTGGAAGCTGGGCATGGTAGAACTTGCCTTTGATTCCTGCATTCAAGAGACTGAAGCTGCAGAGTTCAAGGCCAGGCTAAGCTACATAGCAGACACTATCCCAAACAGTATCACTACTACCCAAAAGATTTTTATTTATTTATTTATTTTTCCTTGTTCCGGTCAACCCTGCTCACTCTGGCCGGCCCCGCTTGCTCCGGTCGGTCCCACTTGCTTAGTCTCTGCTCTCTCCGGTCCAAGGATTCATTTATTATTATTCATAAGTACGCTATAGCTGACTTCAGACGCACCAGAGGAGGACATCAGATCTCATTACAGGTGGTTGTAAGCCACCATGTGGTTGCTGGGATTCGAACTCATCACTTTCGGAAGAGCAATCAGGTGCTCTTACCCGCTGAGACATCTCACCAGCCCGATTTTTTATTTTTTTTAATTTAGGGTCTAGGATTGTAGCCTAGTGGTAGAATATATGATTAGCATTTACCAGATCCTAAGCACAAAGAAAATGAAAATAGAGGTTGTATTTGGAATTGCTAAAATTTAAACTGTAAATTATTCATAGTGACTTAAAATATTATCTCCCAAATTTACCAAATGCTTCTGCATATTTAGGGAGCTAAAGAGGCTTAGCAATGTTTAATTTCAAACACAGGCCTGGAGTTACAATAGTATACTGGGAGAAGAGGGCTTTCTAAGTCCCTTAAACATCATACCCTGTATCTTCTCTTTGCTTTAGTGCAAGAATGAGTCCTTGGTGGTTTGCTTCTCTGTGTGTGTGTTAATATATTTGGCTTCTGAGAAGGAGCCACAGATCAGGTAGGAGAAGCAATAGACACCTACTTCCTAACCCTGGGACATTTCAGGTGGGAAGGGCATCAGTAGCACATCTTGCCTTGCATGTGTGAGGCCAAATGGAATCGAAGTGTGAAACAGTTAACTTCAAGTAAGGAAATGCAATGGACCTCTGAGAGGAAGGATGCCACAAAACCAGATACAATAGACTCTTACTAACCAAGAAAGTTTCAGGAAAGACTTAGTCATTCACTGAAGAGTAACTGAATTGTTAAAAGAAGTCACCCAGGTGAGGAGAGGAAAGTACAGGTTTCTGGAGTTGCTAGAGTGTACCTTTCTTTTAGGGGTTGTGGATACCTGGCTGTCTGGTGGTGTGACCTTTATTTCTAAACTTGTTTTACAAGGCCAGGGATAATGACCTAAAGCTTCTTTAAAAACTGCTTCTCAGGTGTGGTGGTGCATGCCCTTAATTCCAGCACTCTGGAGGCAGTCCTATCTCTGAATTTGAGGCCAGCCTGATCTACAAAGAGAATTCCAGGACTGCCAGGACTATTACACAGAAAAGCCCTGTCTCAGAAAACAAACAAACATACAAACAAACTAAAACCTGCTTAACATCACCTAAAACCTCAAAGAGGTTTGTTTTTAAGGCACTAGGAGTTGCCTCAGTGTTACAGAGACACTGTGATTAGGCCATGGGAGACATAATAACGGGTGACAGGAAGAACAGTTGGCCCATGTGAATTACAACAGTACCGTGTGGGTGGGGTCACTCTGCCGGAAGAGAACTGTTGTAAAACCTGTAAAGAACTCCCTAAACTGAACTGAGGTCTATCCTGGGGAGAGTAGGTTGGGAAGGATTTCAGGAACACTTAATGAACTACTACTTCTCTGAAGGTTTCTAATTACATAAGTTTTTAAAAATCCCACTTTTTGAGAAGGTTTAGCGGAGTAAGTGGATATAACTCAGTGTGGTAAATACATGATAGAAGCATGTTGCTGGTTGGAGAGATAGCTCTACAGGTAAAGAAAGGTATTGAAAGTTTGTTCGAGTCCCAGAGCCCACATTGTGGAAGGAGAAAGCCAACTCCCAGAGGACTTCCACAAATGTACTGTGGCAGTCAAGCACACATGTGCACATATACACAGAAAATAAATGGTTTTAGTTTTTTATGTTTTGCTTTGCTTTGTTGACACAGGGTTTGTCTGTGTAGTCCTGGCTGTCCTGGAACTCACTTTTTAGATCCATCTCTCTGGCCCTTCAATTTTGGTCTTAATTAGCTTTTGGGGTAGTCTAGAGCAATGATGAATTTTACTATCATAATATATAATTATATTATGTATATAATATATATAATTATAATATATAATTATAAGATAATTATGGCCGGGCATGGTGGCACATGCCTTTAATCCCAGCACTTGGGAGGCAGAGGCAGGCGGATTTCTGAGTTCAAGGCCAGCCTGGTCTACAAGGTGAGTTCCAGGACAGCCACGGCTATACAGAGAAACCCTATCTCGAAAAAAAAACAAAAACAAGAAGAAGATAATTATGTAGTTTCACAAGTGACATTTATACTCAACCCTATAGTGACATTTATACTCAACCCTATAAGTTTAGGATTTTCTAGGTAAACAAATTAAGGAAGGTGTTCTAATCTTTTCCAAGTCAATAATTGGGAGTTAGCACTGCCATCCTGATAAGTGATAAGCATGCTTTTTACCTTTTGGAGAAACAAGGGGGAGTGTCGAGGAGATGGAACTTTTAAGCCAGTGACTCACTGGATAATGTTGAATCAACAGTTAAAGAGCTGAAATAAGTAGTGTAACTCTCAGTTGAAGATTTCAGGGATTTGGGACTAAAGCAAGTGGAAGGGAAATGAAGGTATTTGTTGGCTTCTGCCCCATCTTCTTTTAGTAAATCTCACATTGGCTCCAAAACTCAGAGTCCTACAAATTGCCACAGTTTTCCTTTTGCCAGCTATTCAGGCAAGGCTTGTTTAAGGCCTGCTACAGAGGAGAGTTAGCAGTCCTGTCGGAGCAGTATGAGAATAGATTCTAGGAAGGCCTACTTTTCTAAGTTTTTAAGTTAGGAAAGTTTCCAGTTCCAAAGCAAGTACTTACCAGAGCTGAACTGAGACAGAAGCTCTATCTGGTGTACACTCATATTTGTATTTTGGTACCCTCACCAAAGTTAAGCATTCCTGATTCTTTGAGAAGTATAGTAGAGGGACTGGGGAGATATTTCAGTGGGGAACATGCTTTTGTTTTGTTTTTTTTTTTTTTTTTTTTTTTTTTCTTCTCTCGAGACAGGGTTTCACTTTGTAGACCAGGCTGGCCTCGAACTGAGAAATCCGCCTGCCTCTGCCACCCAAGTGCTGGGATTAAAGGCGTGCACCACCACGCCGGGATCGGAAACATGCCTTTGAAGACCTGATTTTGATCCCTAAAACCCATGTGAGGGGGGAAAAAAGTGTCACCTATGTGTAATTCCAGGTCTGGAGACGTGTAGAGATAACTGAGGCTCACTGTCCAGCATCCAACCAAGCACAATTGGTCAGTCAGTGAGAGACCCTGTTTCACAAAGTCAAATGGATGGTGCTGGAGAAACATCTCAGCATCCTCTGGTCATCATAAGTATGTCTGCACACAAGCACAGTAAGATCTGGTGTGTTGGTGCCTTTAATCCCACCATTCAGGAGGCAGAGGCAAGCAAATCTGAGTTTGAAGCCAGCCTGGTCTACAGTATGATTTCCAGGCCAGCCAAGGCTGCAACCTTGTCTTCAGCAGCAACAAAGTACAGTAGAGCTGGATGCAGGGGGCTTACATCTATAATCTAGCATCTGAGCAGCCAAAACAAGAGGATCACCATAAGTATAAGTCTATCTTGTCCCCAAAAATGTTTAAAGCAAAATACAGTGGAGGGAGGCCAAGTGACGCGATGTACGTCTGTAATCCCAGCACATTGAAGACAAAAGCAAATAGAATTTGAGTTGAAGACCAACCTAGGATACACAACCACAGCCAAATAATAATGAGGAGGAGAAGGAAGGAGGGAAGGGAGGGAGGGAGGGAGGGAAGGAGGAAGGAAGGAAGGAAGGAAGGAAGGAAGGAAGGAAGGAAGGAAGGAAGGAAAGCATGGTGATATAAAGGGGGGCAGAAATACTGTTCAGCTGGCTATACTGAATGCCTGAAACTTAACTAACTTTATGAGCCTCAGTTTTCTCACCTGTAAAGTAGAAATGGAGTATTTGACATACGGACTGGCTCTTAGCTGACTGACTGACCCAACAGAGCTGACACATTTCAGACTGGGCAGAGTGTGGTGGCCATGTACTGGGAACTCTGTTTACTGACAGATGATAGATCTCCAGAAGTTTTACATAGATTTAGTGTACTGAGTTGAAGCAAGTTATGGGGGCCTAAGGAATGCAGTCTTCCTCTAGTTGGGACTGACAGGCTAACAAACTTTTCCTGTTATTTGGTCTTTGCAGTGGTGCTTGGAGAACATCCTCCTGTGTCCCTGCCCAGTGGGCTGACCTACGGACAGCAGTCCTCTCAAGTTAGCAGGTGTTTCCTAAGCCGCTCCTGTCTGTGAGGCTGCTCTTTCTTTTTTTGTTGTTGGGGTTTGTTTGTTTGTTTGTTTGTTTGTTTTTTGAGACAGGGTTTCTCTTTATAGCCCTGGCTGTCCTGGAACTCACTTTGTAGACCAGGCTGGCCTCGAATTCAGAAATCTGCCTGCCTCTGCCTCCCGAGTGCTGGGATTAAAGGAGTGCGCCACCACGTGGCATTTGCCCTTTCTTTTTGGTCTTGCAGTGTAACTTTGGCTGGGCAAGAACTCAGTAGGGTAGGTTGACTGTCAATTTTTATGTTTTCAGACAAGGTCTTACTGTGTAGCCTTTGCTGACCCTTGCCTCTCAGATATCTTCACCAGTACTAGAATTAAAGGTGGGTGCCTTCACACCCTGCCTTTTTAAATTTGTGATGATACTCTTGCTCTGCCCCCTGAGAGTTGAGATCATAGATCGGCATCACTACCCTCAGCTTTGTGTGTTTGTTGGCCTTGAACTCTCAGCAGTCCTCTGCCACAGGTCCTAAGTGCTGTCATTATCTGCTTGGCCCAGTAGGCCCTGCTCAGCTGCTCTTTAGGAAGTTAAATCTTTTGGACTCAGGTTTGAAGGTGTGCAAGAGGACACCTGCTGCTGTGCTTTGGTTTGCTTCCTTGCCTCAGACCTTGAGAGCCTGGAGGTTCTGGCAGGCTGCATATACCCTTGACTGAAAGAGTCCTCTCTCCAGGAAGGCTGTTTGTTCTTTAGAACGGACAAACCTTTAGCTGTGTAGAAGGAAGGTGACACCCAGCTAGCCAGCCAGCCAAATCAACCCTCAAGGTTACAGCCGGATTGCTGTTACTTTTTTTTTTTTTAATTTAAGTGGATCATTTGCCTATTGTCAACTCTTAGTTAAAAAAAAAAAAATCAGCCGGGCATGGTGGTGCACGCCTTTAATCCCAGCACTCGGGAGGCAGAGGCAGGTGGATTTCTGAGTTCGAGGCCAGCCTGGTCTACAAAGTGAGTTCCAGGACAGCCAGGGCTTTACAGAGAAACGCTGTTTCGAAAAATCAAAAAAAAAAAAAAATCAGGCCGGGTGTGGTGGTGCACGCCTTTAATCCTGCAACTCACGACAGCCAGGGCTATACAGAGGAACCCTGTCTCGAAAAACCAAAAAAAAAAAAAAAAAAAAAATCAGCTGGGAATGCTGGTGAAGACCTATGTCAACACTTAGGAGCCTGAGGCAGGGCAGCTTGTGCTACAACTACAAAGCTCTATAATTTTAGTAGCAAGGTTGAGATCTTTTCTGGCTCCTGGGATGCTCTTTATTAAATTCTCACCTAAACATCTAAGTGTTTCAATAGCACTGATAGCTATAGGCTGGCCAGAGACAGCTTCATTCCACCCCTCTGATTTCAAGATCATTATTGTTGTATAGCCCACAGTTTGAGAAAGACTACATAGTTGGTAAAGAAGCAAAATAGTTCTGATTTGCTGTAATAGTTTTCAGATTTCTTGGACAATTGTGTATGGTGTGTGTCCGTATGTATAGATATACACACATACACATGTAGGTGCCAGACTAGTTTGGAACTTGCTGTGTAGACCAGCCTGGTCTCAAACTCAAGAGAGTAACCTGTGTCTGCCTCCTAAATGTCCAATATCGCACCCAGCCAGAGTGTGAGTCTTTAGAACAGTAGCAGGAAGGCAGCAAGATGGCTCAGCAGGTAAGGATACTTGTCCATCTCTGGAACCCATGCAGTAGGAGGAGAGAGCAAGCTCATGCAGCTGTCTTCTGACCTCCACACACACATAAACTTAATGATTCTGTAAGTCAGGACTATTAGGACTGTTGGTGTAGCATCCACAGGTCACAGTCATCTGTGAGTCCCACTTCAACCCTCTGCTAATGCTTTTTACCCTCACCTTCATTCCCACTTCTTTTTTCATATCTTGGGTGCTTTGCAGGAATATAGTGATAATATATGTAAATGTTTAAATATGGGGTAGCATCAAGACACCAGAAAAAAAAATCATAGTATGGTGCTCCTCACCTGAAATTTTATCAGATGGAGGCCAGCCTAGGCTACATATTAAGCATCAAGCCAACAATGTAGTGAGATCTTATCTAAGAAAACTAAGAGCTCAGTAGTAAAGTACTTGTCTGCCTAGCTTGTGAAAATCCTCAGAACCATCCAGTCAATCAATAAATCAATCAGTAAGAGGAGGAGAAAACACACACACACACACACACACACACACACACACACACACATACCAGTTGCATACTAGTGTACCTGTGGTTAGACAGGCCAGCTAAAGTTTGCTGTGATTCAGGGGAAAACTGAAGACAGCAGGGATTAAAGACTCCTTTTTAGTCTCCCTTTCAGCTCCCTTGCTAGTCACACTCTGGAAAAACAATCTTTACTGCAGATGCAGTTCTTTGTGTGTATAAATGATTGGGAGGGGTAGGCAGGGTGGGCCTTAAGCTAATGATGGATCCTCCTGCCTCGCCTCCTGAAGGTTTGGATTGCAGGTACGCAGCACCATGCTTGCCGGGAAGCAGTTCTTGTTTTGCTCTTTACCACTCTTACTGAAGGTCAGCTGTGTAAGACCTTATCAGAAGTGTGAGTAACCTTTCTATGTGGTATAGTTAATTACCAGGGCCAAGTTTTAGAAACAAGGAAATGAGATTCTGTTCTAAAAAGTGATTGTGCATGCCTGTAACTACAGTGCTCAGAGGAAGAGGCAAGGAGATCACAGTAATTTCAAGGCTAGCCTGGTCTACATGGTGAGTTCCAGGCTAGCCGCTATTATTCGAGGAGACACTGTCTCAGAAAACCAGAATAAACTTGGCATAAGGTACATGTGGGTCTGCCGGTCTAGCACTTCAGTGGGAGTGGGTAAAGGCAGAAGGATCAGGAGTTCAAGTCACTCTGAGCTATCTAGACCCTGTTAAAGAAACTTTATTGAGTTTGGTGGTCCTTGCATCTGATCCCTAGCACTTGGGAAACTGAGGCAGGAAAATTGTCACAGGTTTCAAGCCAACCTGGACTATATACCAAAATTTTTAGACCATCTCATAAAACAAAACAAAAAAAAATTTTTTTTTGGTTTTTTTTTTTTTTTTTTTTTTTGGCTTTTTTGTTTTGTTTTCGAGACAGGGTTTCTCTGTGTAGCCCTGGCTGTTCCTGGAACTCACTCTGTAGACCAGGCTAGCCTCGAACTCAGAAATCCACCTGCCTCTGCTTCCCAAGTGCTGGGATTAAAGGCGTGCACCACCACCCTGCAAAAAAAATTTTTTTTAAAAATGCAATTTCATTGGAACTGTGTCTAATTTCATCTATTTTTTCTTTACAGGACTGTTGAGGCCTGGAAGTCCCTCCCCTTCCCCTTCCCCCTTTGCCGCTTTGTGGCATTCCCCTCCCTCTACCTTCTCCTACTTTGATAACCTGGCTATGACTAGCAGAAGTACAGCCAGGCCCAATGGGCAACCCCAGGCCAGCAAAATATGCCAGTTCAAATTGGTCCTGCTGGGAGAGTCTGCAGTGGGGAAGTCTAGCCTGGTGTTACGTTTTGTCAAAGGACAGTTCCATGAATACCAGGAAAGTACCATTGGAGGTGA
Organism: Mus minutoides; assembly: GCA_902729485.2. Classification (NCBI taxonomy): domain Eukaryota; kingdom Metazoa; phylum Chordata; class Mammalia; order Rodentia; family Muridae; genus Mus; species Mus minutoides. Next base: position 308,389 of record LR753464.1, read on the forward strand.
GTGCTTAGTAGGAAGGTTCAGCATTTAGTAGGGCTTGAAAAGAACATCTGGGACATGATTTAGAACTGACTCTCAGGATGGGTTTTTAATTCCAGAAATGAAAAATGCAGGAAGATTAGGCATTCAAGGCCATTCTTTTTTTTTTTTTTTTTTTTTTTTTTTTTTTTTTTTTTTTTTTTTTTTTTTCCTCGAGACAGGGTTTCTCTGTGTAGCCCTGGCTGTCCTGGAACTCACTTTGTAGACCAGGCTGGCCTCGAACTCAGAAATCTACCTGCCTCTGCCTCCCAAGTGCTGGGATTAAAGGCGTTCGCCATCATGCCTGGCTGAAACCCTGTTTTTAAAAAGAAAAAAAAGAGAGAGAGAGAGAGAGAGAGCAGGGTGAGGTACTTCTTTCCTGAACATGGGAACACTCTGGAAGCTAAGGCAGGGGACTGCTTCAAGTTCTGGGACAGTCCAAGGCTGACACTCAGGAACTGGAGAGATGGCTGAGAAGTTAGAAACGCGTACTGAACTTGTAGGGACACATAGACACACACACCGAAGTTTGGTTCTGAGCAAACCTCAGATGGCTCACAACTACCTGTGACTCCAGCGAGGGTGGCTGGGGAGGGGGGTTGCGAGGGAGGTGGTCTGATACCTTTGGCCTACTAGCACTACCTACACAATACTTGTAATTTAAAAAATAATAATATAGGGCTGGTGAGATGGCTCAGCGGGTAAGAGCACCCAACTGCTCTTCCAAAGGTCCTGAGTTCAAATCCCAGCAACCACATGGTGGCTCACAACCATCCATCCGTAAGGAGATCTGACTCCCTCTGCTGGAGTGTCTGAAGACAGCTACAGTGTACTTACATATAATAAATAAATAAATCTTAAAAAAAAAGAATTGAAATATACTTAAAAAATAATAATATAAATATTTTTAAAACAAATATATACATAACTAAAAATAAAAAATTTTAAAAACAAATGTTCAGGCCCATTGACATAGGCCTGTTATCTTAGATACTTGGTAGTTGAAGGCCTGGGGATCTTATGTGTGCTGCAGAGTGAGTTCCAGATCAGTCTTCATTACAGACCAGATCCTGACTAAACAAAAAAGGACTAGGAATATAGTTCAGTGGGTAGAGTACTTTTTTAGTATGCAAAAGGCCTCATGTTCAGTCCCCAGTACTATCCCACCAAAATTTTGTTGTTTTGGAGCAGTGATTCATAATCAGATATGTAATCAGATGAATCCCTTGTTAATCTCACACCCATCCTTACTGTGCAGCTGCTCTGAAGTAAGTACCACTCACTTAATAACCTTGCTTAAGTCTGTATTACACCCCTTCTCAAAAATATTTTCCCCGAGATGGGGTTTCTTGTATAGCCTTGGCTATCCTAGAATTCACTATGTAGACTAAGCTGGCCTTGAACTCACAGAGCTCAGCCTGAATCTACCTCCTGGAGTACTTACTGCGTTAAAGGTTTGTGCCACCCTTGCTACCCAGCATGCACCACCAATTTTACTTAATAACTTGCTTAAGTCTGTTAAGAACCCTTTTAAAAATTTTTCCTGGGGATGCTAGAGAGATGGCTCAGTGGTTAAAGGAGCTTGCTGTTCTTTCAGAGGACCTGAATTCCTAGTGTCCACATAAGGTGGGCGCCTCACAACTACGTATAATCCCAGAAGTCAAACCAGGGGATCTCACACCTCTTCTGGCTTCTGTAGGTATCTACATTCACATGCATATACCCATACATAGCACACAAATATATGGTAAATCTTTTTTTTCTTTTTTCTTTTTTTTTTTTTTTTTTTGGTTTTTCGAGACAGGGTTTCTCTGTATAGCCCTGGCTGTCCTGGCACTCACTCTGTAGACCAGGCTGGCCTTGAACTCAGAAATCCGCCTACCTCTGTCTCCCTAGTGCTGGGATTAAAGGCGTGCACCATCATTTTACTGGAAAAAAATATGAGTCAACAAGATGGCTTAGAAGTAAAGGTGCTTGCTGTACTAGCCTGAAGACGTGAGTTCAGTCCCTAGACTCGTGGAAGGAGAGGGCCAGTTCCACAGAGCTGTTCTCTGACAGAAGTGTATTATTCTAGTACCTGCCATCAGGTTTTAAAATCCTGTAGAGTTTGTTTGTTTGAGATGGAGACTCAAGTAGGCCAGACTGGTATAGCAAGAATGGCCTGTATGTATGTATGTGTATGTATGTATGTGAGTACACCATAGCTGTACAGGTGGTTGTGAGTCTTCATGAGATTGTTGGGAATTGAATTTTTAGGACCTCTGCTTGCTCTGGTCAGCCCCAGCTAGCTCCAGTCAACTCCACTGGCTCAATCCCTGCTTGCTCTGGCCCAAAGATTTATTTACTTAAGTACACTGTAGCTGACTTCAGATGCACCAGAAGAGGGCATCAGATCTCATTATAGATGGTTGTGAGCCACCATGTGGTTGCTGGGATTTGAACTCAGGACCTTTGGAAGAGCAGTCAGTGCTCTTACCCACTGAGCCATCTCACCAGCCCCCAGATCCTCCTCTGTACAGGTGTGTTGGGCTCTGAAAATCTAATTTTTAAAAGTTACTGTTTTTATTACTTATTTAACTTTTTATATATAATTTATATTTTTATGTGTTTTGACTGTGTGAGCGTGTTGGATCCCCTGGAACCGGACTTAACATTGTAAGCTGCCTTGGAGATATTGGGAATTGAGCCCAGGTCCTAAGGTAGAGCAGCCAGTGCTCCTTACCTCTGTGCCATCTCTCTAGGCCTTATTCAACTTTTAAGAAAGATTCATTTCGGGGGCTGGTGAGATGGCTCAGCGGGTAAGAGCACCCGACTGCTCTTCCGAAGGTGATAAGTTCAAATCCCAGCAACCACATGGTGGCTCACAACCATCCGTAACAAGATCTGGCTCCTTCTTCTGGAGTGTCTGAGGACAGCTACAGTGTACTTACATATAATAAAATAAATCTTTAAAAAAAAAAAAAAAAAAAGAAAGATTCATTTCTAGTGTGTTTGTGTGTGTGTGTGTGTGTTTTGCCTGCATGTATGTATGTAATGTGTACCATGTGTGTGCCTGATGCTTGCAGAGGACATCAGATCCCAGGATTTGGAATGATGGATGGTTGTGAACTACCATGTGGGGGCTGGCAACTAAAACTTGGTCCTCTGTAAGAACCAGTGTTCTTGACTACTGAGTTGTCCTGCCAGAGATCTACCTGCCTCTACCTCCCTAGTGTTGGGATTAAAGACACAACACCACCATGCCTGGCTCTTTGTAATTCTTCTTGTTTGTTTTTTATGGTTATAGATTTATTATTTGGGGTATATGAATATTTTTCTGATTTGCATATTTGTGCACTATGTGTGTCTGGTGCTTACTAGGTTAGCAGAGGATATTGAATCCCCTGGAAGATGAATTATATGTTGTGAGCCGCTGTGTAGGTGCTTGGAATCAAACTCTGACAAAGCAACAAGTGCTCTTGACTGCCAAGCCAACTCTCCACTTCCTCCTCCTCCTCCTTGACGTGACTGTCTGATACTTACTGCCTCTTTTTCTTTTTCTTTTTTTTTTTTTCTAAAGATAGGGATTCTTTATATAGCCCTGGCTGTCCTAGAGCTCACTATGTACACAGGCTACCCTCAAACTTAAAGAGATCCACCTACCTCTGCCTTCCTAGTGCTGGGATTAAAGGAGTGCACCATCACCACCCAGCTCGGAGACTCTTTTTTTTTTTTTTTTTTTTTTTTTGGTTTTTCGAGACAAGGTTTCTCTGTGTAGCTCTGGCTGTCCTGGAACTCACTCTGTAGACCAGGCTGGCCTTGAACTCAGAAATCCGCCTGCCTCTGCCTCCCAAGTACTGGGATTAAAGGTGTGTGCCACCACGCCCAGCCCAGCTCAGAGACTCTTAAGTAAATAAATGAACAAATAAATCTAAGGGTTCATTTGGCCCTGCCTGGCTTCTAACTTGCTAAATAGTCAAGTATGACCTTGAACTCCTGAGCCTCCTGCCGGTACTCAAAAACATTCAGAAGCCATCTTGATCCTGCTTCAACAGTTTCATGAATGGAGAACACTAAACTTGTAGCTGATGGGCCTTGGTGGCAACTGGTCTTAGGATGTGCAGGGGTAACGTGAAGGGAAGTGGGACCTTCCCATCCTTCATCCCACTTACAACTTGTTCATTTTCTCCTTCGTAGCGGCCTTCCTCACCCAATCCGTGTGTCTAGATGACACAACAGTCAAGTTTGAGATCTGGGACACTGCTGGGCAGGAGCGATACCACAGTTTAGCCCCTATGTACTACAGGGGTGCCCAGGCTGCAATCGTGGTCTATGATATTACTAATCAGGTAAGCGGGCTAAGAAAACTGTTCACTGAGCTTCATAGATATTAAATTAGGTGGAGAGAGGAAAGAGTTCTTAAATAGCAAGATAAAAGTACCAACTATGCTTTCAAGCACTAAGCCGGAGGATGCAGGTTGTCAAAGAGACCTATGATTTCAGGGAAGGAAGGGCACCTGAGGAGGAGAGCTGTGGGGCTGAGAAGGTGGTGATTTTGGAATAGCACTCATTCCAGCACATTCTCTGTCTCTTTCATGTTTTCCCAGGAAACGTTTGCTCGGGCAAAGACATGGGTAAAGGAATTACAGCGGCAAGCCAGCCCTAGCATTGTTATTGCCTTGGCAGGGAACAAAGCTGACCTTGCCAACAAGCGCATGGTGGAGTATGAAGTAAGGTGGCCTACAGAATCCCTCCCTAGCACGCTTGGTCTGTATGTGGGACCTCTTTTTCCCTGAAATGTGAGGCTTTCATTGTCTCCTTCCCTCGTTGTATAACCAGATTAGATACAGCAACAGTGTGACCAAACAGCAGCCAACAGATTTTAAAGGAATCAGAAGAAAGTTCCAGATCAGAGGGACAGGGAAATAGCAGTTATAGGGTACCAGGGTGAAAACAGGAAGCAGGAAATAGATTTGAGGTAAGGAACTATTGACATACCATAACCCAAAGACCCCATGTCAGCTTACCGTAACCCAAAGACCCCATGTCAGCTTACCGTAACCCAAAGACCCCTGTCAGCTTACCCGCTCTACACTAGGGTTCTTCACCCGGGGAAGGGTTCCCGTGGTGAAGGGCTCGTGTGGCAAGTGTGAAGACTTGGATTCCCAGCACTCAATTAAATGTAAGGCTGCACCTGCCTGCAGTCTCAGTGCTGAGGATGTCTTTAGGGCTTACTGGCCAGCTACTCAAGCTAAAACAGGGTAGCTGTTATAAGTTCAGTGAGAGAGGTTGTCTTAAAAGGCAATAGGGTAGGGGTTAGTAAGATATCTACAGGTAAAGGTGGGGCCTGAGTTCAGTTCTTGGAATCCATATAAAGAAGGAAGGAGAGAACCAACTTCATCATTGACTCTGACCTCCATAAGCATACCATGGCTTTCAGCCATGCACACACATACACATGTGTACATATATACAAACAGTTGTTGTCTGTGCCCTGGACCACCCACTGCCTGATCCTACCTGCCCTTGGGGGTTGGAAGTGAGGTGGTGTGGAATCAACAACATGGACTGAGACTTTGGCAGCAAGCTCATCTGAACTGCTGTAGACTCCTTTAAGACCCTCCCCTCGTGCCCCATTGGTCCTCAAAACAACAGTTCCTGATTGGCTGACATTGTATACATAAATAATCCTTGGTCTCTCAGGCAGTCCTCAATTAGGTCCTTCTGCAGGAGATGCCTTCGCAGCTGCATGACCCCAGTATTTATACAGAGGTGGCTATGCCGTTACTCCTACAAACAATAAATTGAAAAGAAAAAAAAAGAAAACAAATAAGATGAACGGTAGTTAAGGAAGATACCCAAAGTCAACCTCTGCCCTCTACATGCACATCTGGATATGTGTACACACACAGATTCCTGACATCTCTGTTGAATTTAGTGGGCATGGGTTTATCTTGATGGGAATCATTACTATATTATGGGTCCAGGGCTAGCTATAAAGTATGTATTATAGGGGGCTGGTGAGATGGCTCAGTGGTTAAGAGCGCCGACTGCTCTTCCGAAGGTCCCGAGTTCAAATCCCAGCAACCACATGGTGGCTAACAACCATCCGTAATGAAATCTGATGCCCTCTTCTGGAGTGTCTGAAGACAGCTACAGTGTACTTACATATAATAAATAAATAAAAATCTAAAAAAAAAAAAAAGTATGTATTATATATTATATACCAGGGTCCTTATATAACAGGTCATTAAGAGGAGAGAACATAAAATATTCCTTCACTCTAGAGTACTACATGGGAATATAAAACCAATGCTACTTTCATCCCTTTTAGGAGGCTCAGGCATATGCAGATGACAACAGCTTATTATTTATGGAGACTTCAGCTAAGACTGCTATGAACGTGAATGATCTCTTCCTGGCAATAGGTAAGGTCAGAGTGGTCTGAAGTCTTCTTTCTCTCCTTGTAGGTAAAGCTGTCATTAACCCAAAACCAAGAATAGGGTTTTATACATTACTGTAGGTATGGGGCTGGAGATGTAGTACAGTTGTACAATACCTGCATAGGAGATGGAAGGCCCAACACTGCCAAGAAGCAAAACAAGAAAAACTTAATCCTAAAGTTAGACGAGGATTGCCACAAGTCTGAAACTAATTGCACTACATAATAAGTATTAGGCCAGTGGTTCTCAACCTTCCTAATGCTTCATCATGTTGTAATGGCCCCAAACCTTAAAATGATGTTGTTGCAACTTGGGCAGCAGAAGCCAATAGATCTCTTATGAGTTCGAGGCCAACTGGGTTGATGTAATGAATTCCTGGACAGATAGAGAGACCCTGTCTTAGGAAAAAAGAAAGGGGACCGGTGAGATGGCTAAGGGGGTAAGAGCACTGACTGCTCTTCTGAAGATCCTGAGTTTAAATCCCAGCAACCACATGGTGGCTCACAACCACCTGTAATGAGATCTGACACCCACTTTTGAAGTGTCTAAAGACAACTACTGTGTACTTATGTATTATAATAATAAAATATTTGAGCTGGGCGTGGTGGCGCATGCCTTTAGTCCCAGCACTCTGGAAACAGAGGCAGGTGGATTTCTGAGTTCAAGGCCAGCCTGGTCTACAGAGTGAGTTCCAGGACAACCAGGGCTATACAGAGAAACCCTGTCTCGAAAAACCAAAAAAAATATATTTGGGCTGGAGCAAGCAGGGACTGAGCGAGCAGAGTTGACTGGAGTGAGCGGGGTCCAACAAAAGCAAGCGGAGGTCCTAAAAATTCAATTTCCAACAACCTCATGGAGGCTCACAACCTCATCTGTATAGCTACAGTGTACTCATCTACATTAAATAAATAAATTAATAAATAAATCTTTTTTTAAAAAAAGGAGAAAAGAAAGGAAAAATACAGCCAGGGCTAGCTATGTATTGAAACTTGTGTCACAACAAAAGGCAAAAAAAAAAAAAAAAAAAAAAGTTCAAGGCCAGCCTGGTCTACAAAGTGAGTTCCAGGACAACCAGGGCTATACAGAGAAACCCTGTCTTGAAAAACCAAAAAAATAAAAAAAAACCCAAACCCTTCACTCTGGCACAGTAATGCATACATAGAATCTCACTATTCAGGGAGGAGGCTAACACTGAAAGATTGCAGCCTAAACTATTTGGCAAGATTCAGTGAAGGAAATGGAGACAAGAGGATCAAGGTTGTCTTTGGCTATTTAGTAAGTTTGAGGCCAATCTGGGCTACATAAGACCTGACTTCAAAACAGAAGTGGGTCGCAGAGATGGCTCAGTGATTAAGAGTACACACTGTTCTTGCAAAGAACCCACTCTTGTTTTCAAGTACCTATATCAGGTGGCTCACAACTACCTGCAACTCTAGCTCCAAGGGGTATGACACCTCTGACCTTTGAGGGCACCTGCATCCGTGTGCACCTAGCCACTCATATACACATGTAGTTAAAAACTACAAAAGAAACCAAAAAATAAAGTGGCATAGTGGTGTATACCTGTAATCCTGCCATTCAGGAGGCTGAGACCAGAGGATCAAGAGTTTGAAGCTAATCTGGACTATAGAAAGAAACCAAAGTCAGAGGTTTAACAGTAGGTTCAGTCCCTAGTACCATCAGACAAGAAAATCTTCAGTGTAGAAACAGCTTCACTTGCTTGGTAACATCCATCCTTGGGTGGCAGCTTTAGCGCTCTGTGTTCAGTGAGGTTTGCAAAAACTTGGGATCTCTTCAAATCATTGTTTTAATCTCTCTTATCCCCTCTCAATAGTCGTCTTGTTTGGGGTGGGAAGTGTATATGAGTAAAATCTACCATACCTTGTTCTGTTTTATTTTTAGCAAAGAAGTTGCCAAAGAGTGAACCCCAGAATCTAGGGGGTGCGGCAGGCCGAAGTCGGGGCGTGGATCTTCATGAGCAGTCCCAGCAGAACAAGAGCCAGTGTTGTAGCAACTGAGGGGTGGCTCTCAGCAAATATGTATGGAGTTAGCACGAGAGCTAAGAAATAACCCCACCCCTCAGCACACAGCCCCTACGGTAACAGCACACTGAGCCCTGGCTCCCAAGGGCTGCCTCCTGACAGCTCCGTCATGGCACTTTTTAATGCTTCAGCAACCAACACCAGGCAGCTGTTGCCACTACTATGCCCTACCTGGGGTTTGGGGTCACATCTCCCCAGGACCTTCCTTCCAAAACAAACTTTCTTCACTTCATGTTCTAGGTGCAAGACAGTGACCTCCTCATTGTCCCCCCCCCACCCCCCACCCCCCGTGTTTTCCCAGTGTTTCAGCAAAGACTTCTGTCTCCTGCTGCCCATCCCACCTCTCATCATTACTCCCTCTTCTTGATCCTGTTTCTCCTCTTTACAAGATGATGAAGGGTAATCCCAGGGACTGAGAAGGGAGGGATATACTTTTAGTTACATTAAAGACCTTGTGGGGAGAGTAAGGCTCACAGCAGGAGGGAGTGAGGACACACTGCTTTCTCATCTTATCTATCTGGTAAGAGTTTCTTGTCTATGAAACACTGCGGCACCAATGAGTTGGACTTGTGGAGGGTGTTCCTAGGTAGGAGTGAGAACAGGGAGTCAAGCTCGCAGGCACTGAATGGGAGTTTATTAGTTAATAGGACAAAGGTCGAAGTGCAGTGTCATCCATGGCTCTGGAACTTGTCCCAAGGCTGTTTTCCCTTTTGTCCCCATCCACTAACCCCACTCGAGTGTGGGGACTGGACCTCAGAGTGCTCCAAAGAATCTTCACTGGTTGCCTGCACCTTTAGCTCTGCTGTGATCTAATTGGAGGAGGTACTCTGATACCGTCCTCTAGGCCTATGTATACATAGGCATTTCCCCTACCCTGGCCTTGAGATGGCCTTAACCCCAGACACCATGCCCCTGCAGTTTGCACTTTAATTGATGGTAGTTCAGTCAAGATACAGGGTTTTTTTTTTTTTTTTTTTTTTTTTTGGGGGGGGGGTTGATTGATTTACCTATCCTTCAACTGTTTTAATTAAATGGAACCTACAATGAATGAGGTTTGGCCCTATAGAAGACAGTAACAGTGGCAGCTACTCACACCCAGTCTCCACTGCTAACTTCCTCTGACTGATTCATACCTCTATTCTTGGGTATAGGTTTGTCTGAGCAACTGGGGAGTGGCCTCAGAATAGCATGGGCCATGGTAGTGGAGTAAAGAAAGGTCAGGCAAAAGGCGTGTTCTATCTTCCCAGGGTTCACATTCAGTTTGCTATGTCTTACCATGTTTTTCTACTTCCCTGTAAATACGTATAAGTCTTTATTCTCTGTACAGTCTGCTCTGTCTCCTGGTTCCCATTAGCCCTCTTTTCTTCTCCTTTTGTTAATATTTTGGGTTTAGTTCCTCCTTCATTCCCCCACTTATTCTTACTTAATCCATGTACCACTAGGGGCTCCTACCACAGAGGCTGCCTGTTCAATGACAGGGCAGCTACAGCTGAAGGTGCCTCACACTGCCTTGTACCATCAGAGGGCTCTGGTCCTTCCTAAATCTCTGGTCTCTCTACATCCTATATTAGGTGTTTGAGGGTGTCTGTGGGAAGCCAGCAAAGCAAGAGGAAACTCGGTATTTTAGCCAGAGTTTGGGAGAAACATGCAGAAGAAAGGCAAGACCGCGGTAACCTCAAGTTGAGCCTTTCTGCCCCTTGGGCTCAGAGACTGACTTGTGTTCCAGAGCAGCTGAGGAATCCATGAGGCCCAGATTCTCAAGGACCCAACTTAGGTTCCTCCACTTAGGACTCAATTCTCTTCCTTTTCCAGGGGCAGCCTTAGTTCTCATGGCCCTGAAACATATATTTACTTTCCTAGAACCTGTTCATCTGCAAAATACCCAGGCACATCCTTTTTACAAGTGGAGACTCAAGGGAAGCTCTCCAAGTCTCTTAGAAACTTAATTCCTTCTCTGCAAAAGTGAAGATGTTTTATTGCCTTGGGGCTGGGAAACCATTTCCCTAGGCTTCTCCCTCCCTCCCCCCACCCCCCTTAGGAACAGTATTGGCCTTAGTTCCTGGGCCTGTCTGCTGCCTTCCCTCTCCTCCTGCCAGCTCTCCTGCCTTGGTTGGAGCTCTGTTGGGGTTTTGTTTTCCCCTCCCCTCCCCTTCCCTTCCACCTTTTTCTTTTGATCAGTTTTTAGGGGGAGGGCTCATCTTTTTGCCTTTATATTCTTTCCTAAGGAAGCATTTGCCTTTCTTTCAGTCTCCTAACATAACAATCGTGGTAACAGATTGCAACTGCTGATTTATCGATGTATTTAATGTAAGTAAAGGACAAAACAAAGTGCACTGGACTGTTGTTGTGTCTGCCTGAAACTAAAAATTGGGAAGAAAGGGCCCAGAGAAATAAATCCATGATACCTCAAGCATCCTTTCCCTCCATCTTGGCACCTCTAACTAGTCGAAGAACCAATTTGGAAAATAACCCTTTATTTCATTTTGTTTTTATTTTTATTTGTGTGTGTGTGTGTGTGTGTGTGTGAGAGAGAGAGAGAGAGAGAGAGCGCGCACTTATGTTCAGAGACATACATGATTTATCAAATGTTACTTTTATTTTTCTTGCTGTGTGTTGGTACAGTCTGCATCTCTTGAACCACATTGAGATTAGACAGATGAATGCCATATCTGAACTGTTGGGACCAATATGCAGTATTTTTGCATTTTTCTAGGACTCGTTTGTATATCCATAACTCCAGATCCAGGGTAGCTGATGTCTTCTGGCCTCCATAGGTGCCAGGTACACACATGGTACATATACATGACTTACACATACAAAATCTTAAAAAAGAGAAACAGCTGGATATGGTGACATTTGTCAGCTGTTTAGGAAGGCTGAAGCTATAAGGCTTGTTTAAAAGCATCCTAAATAGTTTAGAAGACCATATTTCAAAAAGAAAAATTACTGAATTAACTTTGATTGATCAAGTAGCTTCTATCCCAACAAAAGACATTTCTGCCCAGATCTGTTTCTTATTTCTGCTTGAAACTCTCCCATCTGTCATAGTCTAAAGGACTGAAATACAGAAAATGAAAACATAAGAGACTGGGTTTAGGTACGAGGGTTCTAAGTGAGAAAGGATGTTTAGAGGGCCAGCATCAGGCAGCCCTTAATTTCCAGGCCAGCCTAATCACTATCTGTGGGCCTTTGTCAAGTTAGCAGTGCCTCAGTCTCTCCAGCTGTGCAATGAAGAGACTGTGGAGGTTGAGCCAGGTGTGTGGCACACACCTAGCATTCCCAGCACTTGGAAGTGGAGGTCCATCTGCACTACAGGAGATAGTAGCTCCCTAAAATAAAGGCCGTGCATTAGTAGATGGCAGGAGAAACCATACCAAGTACATATTTGACAGAGTCTTTGCAGAAAAAACAAAAAAGCCAGGCGTGGTGGCACATGCCTTAATCCCAGCACTCGGGAGGCAGAGGCAGGCAGATTTCTGAGTTCGAGGCCAGCCTGGTCTACAAAGTGAGTTCCAGGACAATCAGGGTTATACAGAGAAACCCTGTCTCGTCAAAACAAAACCAAGACAGGGTCTTTGTGTACAATCATGGCCAGCCTCAGCCTACTACTTGCTGGAATCATACTCCGGCACTGTAACACCAGCTGAAACTTTATTTTCAACAACAGGGCCTGGAGGTGCGCTTTAAATTAATCCCAGCACTCTGGAGGAAGAGGCAGGCAGATCTCTGTGAGTTCTAGGCCAGCCTAGTCTACACAGTAAGTTCCAGGACAGTCAGGGCTGCACAGAAACCCTGCCTCAAAAAATAAAAACAAAAGCTGGTTGTAGTGGCGCAAGCCTTTAATCCCAGCACTCGGGAGGCAGAAGCAGGCGGATTTCTGAGTTCGAGGCCATCCTGGTCTACAAAGTGAGTTCCAGGACAGCCAGGGCTATTCAAAAAAACCCTGTCTCCAAAAAAAAAAAAAAAAAAAAAAAAAAAAAAACCTAAATGGGAAGACTAAATGGGAAAAGATCTTCCAGATGTAAAAGTTTGCTTTAAATTGATGCGACTGTAGCTCAACCCTCTGGTCTCTAGAGGGCAGTCTATGAATATTTGTTCCCGGAGCACAAAGTGAATATCAAATTTTCAATCTGTAGTAAATTAAGAGTAATAGCAAAATTTTCTTTTAGTGTCCTTTACTTTTTATATACAAGACTATAATGTTTATACTTTTGTTAAACTGCCGTTTTTCTTGTTTAAGTAGACGCTTTTTTTAAAAATCCATTACGCAAACTTTTAGAAATGTTTTTTAAAGGCTGCGTATGCTGGTGCATGCTTTTAAGTGCAGTACTCGAGGCAGAGGCAGGCAAATCTACGAGTTCCGGATCAGCATGGTCTACAAAGCTAGATTCAGACCAGCCAGAGCTACAGAGTCTTAAATAAAACATGGTTTTTCGGTGTTGCTGTTTTCACACTTCAGAAATCCACTCTGGGAATCGTTGAGCCACTATTTTGGGCATCATTTCTGCCGTTATTCCTGGCCTTGCTTTCCCTAGGACTCAACGTTGCCCACCGAACTACCGAGGCGCGGGACGTATCCGCAAAACCCTGGGTCTTCCCCGGGAATGTGGTCCCCATCCTCGTTGGCCACCTTTGAAGCCCTTGTCACCTTCCACTCTCTAGATGCAGAGCATCAGTGGGGCCTCATGATTCCCTACGGAGCTGAGGTCGGCTCTGGTCACCAGTGTGTGCACCCGGTCCCCAGGAGGCAGAGGCCTGTGCCATCCCAGACCCGGAGACGCCCCGCCCCCCGCTTCACGACCCGGCGACGACTGGGCGACCCGGCGACCCGGCGACAGTTGCCAGTCCTCGTCAAGAGCAGCCGCAAAGCTAGGGGCCAATGGCCGCGGAGCGGGCGAGGGGCGTGAGGACGCCTGCACAAACTGTACACGTCACGGCCGAGCCCCGCCCCGCCCCGCCCCTCCGCTCTGGGCCGCTCTAGCCCCGCGCGGGGCGGGTGAAATTGTTCTGCTGCCGACATCCAGCCGGGTAAGGGGACTGCGACCGGGAGAGAAAGGAGGGAGGGCAACGGTGGGACCAAGGCGGCCATTGCCACCAAATCTTGGAGTAACTTGGAGCAAACTCCAAATCTTAGCAGTAGCAAAAGAACCAGTATCTCCATATATGATGTCGGTGTGCTTCTGGGGTCGCAAGCTGGTGTTCTGTCCGAATTCTGGACAAGACACACCCTCCTACCTAAAGTGTCCCAGAGAGTAAGGACTACTCTTGCACCACGGAGTAGCATTTCGGTATTTAGCAGGTCGCTCCTCCCAAACCTGGAACGGGGCTGGTAAAAGCAGGTTGCTGAAATTAAGAGTAGATGGCAGGAAGAGTAGGGATCCCCGTGGCCCAGGCGTAAAGAGGTGTAAAAATTCGCATTTTCCATCTTCCTTCGCCATCTGTAAGAGTCCCATCCCATCCCTAGCATCTCAGCAACTAGCGGCTTCTTACTCCTCTTACTCCTCTCCACTTTGACCGTCCTGGGTCAGAGAGGTTGTGAGGAAGACACTGCAGCAGGACAGAGAGCAGAAAAAGTAACTTCCTTCTCTAGCCCATCCCCTGACACCCTGGCCATTGACTCTGCTCAGTTTGCTGAGTTCACTAGAATGCCATAGACTACGAGGTCAGGGTGGAGACTCTGAATTGAGGTTCAATTCTCAGATGGGGTATTTATTTTAGAAGGGTGGAGGGAGAAAAGAGGAAAGGCCTGAGTGAATGTTATTACTTGTTTACTCTTCATATCAGTTCCTCTGGGTAGAGATGAGGATACAAGTTCAGAGAGCCCCGCTGTGTTGCCATGGGAGCTGGTTAATGACAAGGCCTGGTTTTGCAAACCCGAGGCAGTTTGCTTCCAGGATTCTGGCTCCTTCACCCCATTAGGCTGCCACCACCTCTTGTCTGTTTTCATCAGTCTCAATTTAGAAGTAGGGGCTGGGGATATGGCTCAGTGGTAGAGTTATAACATTCTCAAGACCTTAGGTTCAATACACAGCATCATTTAAAAAAAAAAAGGCAAACCTCTAATCTGTCCTTTAGTCCCTCTGCCTGGGGCATTGTTCTTTCTAGAAGCCTCTGTACCTTTCCATCCCCACTCCGCCCCTTCCTTTCTGCAGTGTGTCTCTGAAGTGCTCCAAGTGTACTCTTAAGAACACATTTGGACATCAGGTCTCCCAAACATGGGTTTTTCTTGGTTTGAAACCTAGAATCTATCTTCTTGTTCTAGGTCTTGCCACAATGCTGCTGCGGCTATACAGATCCGTGGTTGTGAGGCTTCCACAGGCCATCAGGTAGGCTATCCCAAGCCAGTACTTATCTCCTAGCCTATCTCATAAATATCTTATCTGGTAGATATTTATCTTATCTGACATATAATATAGTACAGTGGTGGAGGAAAGGGAAAGCCATATTTCACTGGTCCTACCCATCCGGAAGAAACCAAATTCCACCTGCAAACCAGTGACTAATGAGGGAGAGGTGACTGACCACACTACTTCTCTGGCACTTTCATGAGACTTTCTGTGCTACTAATATCTCTGTCTTCCAGAGTCAAGTCAACCCCCTTGAGGCTCTGCGTTCAAGCATGCTCCACAAATGATTCACCTAAGCCCCAGCATCCCAGCCTCACCTTTTCTGATGATAACTCAAGGACTCGGGGATGGAAAGTCATGGGGACCCTGCTAGGCCTTGGTGCGGTGCTGGTCTACCATGAGCATAGGTGTAGGGTAAGTGGGAAAAGAGCTTCCATGTCGGAACAAAGGGTTCGAGACAGGGTTTCTCTGTGTAGCCCTGGCTGTCCTGGAACTCACTTCGTAGACCAGGCTGGCCTCGAACTCAGAAATCCGCCTGCCTCTGCCTCCCGAGTGCTGGGATTAAAGGCGTGCGCCACCACGCCCGGCTGAAACAAAGGGATCTTATAGGCTCTGTCTTCATGCACTGCAGAAATACGACCTGCTCCCTTAATTTCCCAGACTGACTGTTGATGGGGTCAGAATGACCTAAGTGATTTAATATTTTGTTCCTTTCGATTTCTCCCTCCCCAACCCTCAGGCTTCTCAGGAGTCACCACGGATGTACTCTAAAGAGGATGTGCGTTCTCACAACAGCCCTAAAACTGGAGTCTGGGTAACTCTAGGCTCTGAGGTCTTCGATGTCACAAAATTTGTGGACCTGCATCCAGGAGGACCATCGAAACTGATGCTAGCAGCTGGAGGTCCCCTAGAACCTTTCTGGGCCCTCTATGCTGTGCACAACCAGCCCCATGTACGTGAGTTACTGGCTGAATATAAGATTGGGGAACTGAATCCCGAAGATAGTATGTCCCCCTCTTTGGAAGCCTCTGACCCTTATGCTGATGATCCTATTCGTCATCCAGCCCTGAGGATTAATAGCCAGCGCCCCTTTAATGCAGAGCCTCCTCCTGAACTGCTAACAGAAGGCTACATCACACCAAACCCTATTTTCTTCACCCGTAACCATCTACCTGTACCTAACCTGGACCCAGACACCTATCGCTTGCATGTAGTAGGGGCACCTGGAGGTCAGTCGCTGTCTCTGTCCTTGGATGACTTGCATAAGTTTCCCAGACACGAGGTCACTGTCACTCTGCAGTGTGCTGGTAATCGGCGCTCTGAAATGAGTAAGGTCAAGGAAGTGAAAGGTCTGGAGTGGAGAACAGGGGCCATCAGCACAGCACGCTGGGCTGGGGCCCGGCTCTGTGATGTGTTAGCCCAGGCTGGTCACCGACTCTGTGACTCTGAGGCCCATGTCTGTTTTGAAGGACTGGATTCAGATCCCACTGGAACTGCCTATGGAGCCTCCATCCCTCTGGCTCGGGCCATGGATCCTGAAGCCGAGGTCCTCCTGGCATATGAAATGAATGGTCAGCCTCTACCTCGTGACCATGGCTTCCCTGTACGGGTGGTGGTTCCTGGTGTAGTAGGTGCCCGCCATGTCAAATGGCTGGGCAGAGTGAGTGTGGAGTCAGAGGAGAGTTATAGTCACTGGCAGAGGCGGGATTACAAAGGCTTTTCTCCATCTGTCGACTGGGACACGGTAAACTTTGACCTAGCTCCATCAATTCAGGAACTACCTATCCAGTCAGCTATCACACAACCTCAAGATGGGGCCATTGTAGAGTCAGGCGAGGTGACTATCAAGGGCTATGCATGGAGTGGCGGTGGCAGGGCTGTGATTCGAGTGGATGTGTCTGTGGATGGTGGACTAACCTGGCAGGAAGCTGAGCTAGAGGGAGAAGAACAGCATCCCAGGAAGGCCTGGGCTTGGCGAATATGGCAGTTGAAAGCTCAGGTGCCGGCTGAGCGAAAGGAATTGAACATCATTTGCAAAGCTGTAGATGACAGTTACAACGTGCAGCCAGACACCGTAGCCCCAATCTGGAACCTTCGGGGCGTACTAAGCAATGCCTGGCACCGTGTCCATGTTCAGGTGGTCCCATGAAAGCATGGAACGGCACCATTTGTACCCAAAGAACCACCTAGACCTCTTTACCAACCCAGCCTTAATCCTCATTACCGTAGATAAACATTTCCTTCCTCTCCTTGATTCATAACCTTGTACATGCGTACTGTGTCTTTAGCTGTACCTCGGCACACACATCTCTTCTAGCCCCTGACCCTGTGCTTGGAGAGAGGCTGGGGGAGAGAGAGCAGCTTGGAAGACACTGCTTTCTTACCTTACGGTCACCTCTACTACTGATAATGCCCATCCAGGCCTTATTTTGCATTGCTTAGATTCTTCAGATGTGTGTGTGGTGTGTGGAATTTGTAAAAACTGTACATTTTTCTTTTTCTTCTTCATCATCTTCTTCTTGTTGTTCTTTTTTTTTTTTTCCCCCTTCAAGACAGGGTTTCTCTGTGTAGCCCTGGCTGTCCTGGAACTCACTCTGTAGACCAGGCTGATCTAAAACTCAACAGATTTACCTGCCTCTGCCTCCAGAATGCTGGGATTAAAGGCGTGCGCCACCACTGCCCAGATACATAACTATTTTCAATTGCCTCTGGGATGCAAGGGGATTTTCCTCTTAGAGTGCTACTTTTAAAACTATTCCAATAAAGTGTCTGTTTAAGATTATGACTGGAACCTCTTGGGCCTGGACAGTGAACATGTTGCAAGAGGGAGGTATAATACTAACCCAAAGCTAGCGGGATGGAGGTTGCTAGAAAAATCAAGGAATGTATCTCCCTTCTCAGGTCATCTGTCATCTGCAGCACCACCTAAATGACTGACCTGGAGATACCTACGAAGAGAGAAGTGATTAAAAAAAATGTTTGTTGCCCTCAAACCGTTTCCCCAATTCCTGCTCTCTAGGCAGGATTGACAATGAATGCAAAAAGGAATGAAATCAATATTATCTTAGGGAGGGCAGGGGCAAACCTTGGCACCAGGGGCAGACATGCAGAGGTGCGTGGGGCGACCAGTGTGCACCTAGTTTGCAAATTAGATGCAGATGAAGGATAGATTTGACTTAACCTCTGCACGACAAGGCCTTTTGGACTTAAATCTTTCGGCGCTCGGCTATTCTCCCCTAGCTCCTCTCCCGTTTTTTCCCTCAGCAGTCTCCCCGGCTTGGGGGCGCTCGGTGTTTGGCCCAGTCGCCTGTCGCGAAAGAGTGGGACCGGAAGTTACTCGGGAGGGGGGAGATGGCCTTAATGGGGGGGGCTCGGTGGGGGGGCCGGTCTCTCCTCAGGTGAAGCCCCTGATGGAGATGGAGCCGCCACCGCTGAGCACCCAGATCCCGGCATCGGTCTGGCTGCCGCCGCCTCAGTAACCCCATCCCCACGCGGTGGGCCACCTGGGCCTGAGTGGGGGACTCCCCACCCCTCTTTTCCCACGCGACACGATCCTTCTCCCTCAACCCCCCAACAGCCTGCGCGCGCGCGGAGACGCCTCAGGTGAGTGAGGGGCGGAGCCCTCGCGAGGCAGGGGCGGGGCTTGGCCTTCGGGGCGGGGCTTTGGTTTGGACTAGAAGTAGGGAGTTGCATCCTTGTGGGTGGGGGAGAGCTGGGTCTGAGGGACAGGAGCTTGTCTGCAGCACCTTGGCCAGAGACCTCAAATTGGAGACTGGTAGGAAGATAGTTTCAGAGAAGGCTGAAGACCGACAGGAACTGGCATGTAGGAGGCTCCTGTGTGGGTAATAGCCAAGGCAGAACAGAAGAACAAAAACAAAGCGACAGCATCAGAAAAAGCAAGGGGCCTAGGAGCTTCATTGGGAATACTGGAGAAAAAGACCCAGGCCTACCTATGACTATCTCCAGGAGGCCATGAAAGACTAGTAGAAACAACAGCAGGACTGAGAGTTATCTGTTCTGTTTAAGTGAACTTGAGAAGCAGGGCTGGGAAGGAAAAGATCCACTACTCAAGAGCCCTAGAGAGAAACCACAGGAGAAGCCCTATCGTAAACCTCTAGATGGGAGCCATACAGACCTCTTTCTGAGTATTAAAACCAGCCTCAGTGCGCCTCCTCATACGACGCTTTTTGATGTTTTCACCCTTTATCTGCTAGAGTTGTATTGTTTGGTTTCCTGGCTTGTTAGGTCAGTGTGTGTGTGTGTGTGTGTGTGTGTGACAGCTGTATGCTGCATGCCAGGGTCACGACAACTTTGGAGTCAGTTCTCTCTTTCTGCCTTTATGTGGATTCCAGGGACTGAGCTGATGTCACCAGGTTTCAAGGCAAGCAAACCAGCTATGGTTGGGTTTTTGAAACAGTTTCATGT
Organism: Mus minutoides; assembly: GCA_902729485.2. Taxonomy (NCBI): domain Eukaryota; kingdom Metazoa; phylum Chordata; class Mammalia; order Rodentia; family Muridae; genus Mus; species Mus minutoides. The sequence goes on from LR753464.1 coordinate 327,640, forward strand.
AATCCAGGCTGGCCCTGAACTCTGAAGCTCATGATGACCTCTAGCTCCTGAGTTTGTGGTTCTCCTGTTTTAACCTTCTAAGTGCTGGGGTTGCATTTGTGTCTAGCTGAGTTTTCCTTCAATTTCTCTGTGGGATTTTGTTTATTTGAAACAGAGTCTCACTGTAGAGTCCTCATTGGCCTGAAACTCATTCAGTAGACCAGGCTGGCCTTAAACTCACAGGGATCCATTCACCTGCCTCTGCCTCCTAAATGCAGGGATTAAAGGCATGTTCCACCATGCTCAGCTATTTGTTTGTTTGTTTGTTTTTGAGCCAGAATCTCAATGTTCCTAGGCTAGCTTCAAGTTTGTTATAGCTGAGGATGACTTTAAACTTCTGAGCCTTCTGCCTCCATCTCCCAAGTGTTGGGATTACAGGCCATCACCATGGAAGACTGGCTACGAGTGTCTCATTTACATCTAACCCTTTCTTGGGATAAGTGGAATGTGGACTTTCTGATATGAGCTATTTCGTAAATGAGGTACCTCTTGTGTTCATCCAAGGTCAAGAATTTATCACCAACTAGTATGTGTAAAGAGTTGCCTGCAAGCCGGGCGTGGTGGCGCATGCCTTTAATCCCAGCACTCGGGAGGCAGAGGCAGGCAGATTTCTGAGTTTGAGGCCAGCCTGGTCTACAAAGTGAGTTCCAGGACAGCCAAGGCTACACAGAGAGACCCTGTCTTGAAAAACCAAAAAAAAAAAAAGAGAGAGAGAGAGCAAGCATTTAAATGGAGGCATGGAGGCTTGCTTATTGTTTCATATGTTTAGTCTATTATCATCATGGTGAGGACCATGGTGATAGTGGCATGCAGGCAGACACTGGAGCAGTAGCTGAGAACTACATTCAAATCCATAGGCAGAGAGAGAGAGAGAGAGAGAGAGATAGATTCTGGGCTTGGCAAGGGCTTTTGAAATTTCAAAGCCCACCCCTATAGTGACAATTTTGGCATTTTTGGTTTATTAAAAAAAACCACATATACAGAGAGAAATATTGTAAGAATATGTTTTTGTTTTTGTTTTGTCAAGACAGGGTTTCTCTGTGTAGTCCTGGCACTCACTTTGTAGACCAGGCTAGCCTTGAACTCAGAAATCTGCCTGCCTCTGCCTCCCAAGTGCTGGAATTAAAGGCATGCACCACCACTGCCTGGCCCTATGTTTTTGTTTTAATCCCAGGTGTGGGATATGGGACTGCATCAGATTGTCTACAGGAGCTGACTATGATTTGCCTCTTGCTCTAGTGGGGGCATGATTTTGCCAGCTGCAGATGGTTTCTGGGATTGTGTGATGTTTGGAATTCTGGGCACTCTTCAGAGGATATATAAATGCCAGGGCCCGAGAGCTCGTGGTGGGTTGCTATTGGGTGGGTTATTTGGTGTTTGCTGCTGGTTGTGGTTTATTAAGTAGTCATGGGCAAAGAAGAAACATGAGGAAGAAATGAGATATTCTGATGGCGAAGATCAAACTTGTCCCAAGGAACTGAACGCCCTGATCTGCAGAAAGTAGTCTAACAATAATGTTAGACTTTCCCCCTCTATCATCTTTTCTTCTCCTACCTAGAGTTAGGGGATTGAAAGGGTGGAAGATGAGGGGTGGAGGAGGGTGGAAGGAAAAATAACCCATAAAATAGCCAAAAGTATGTCTACACACCCTTAGTGACACACTTGTGAGACCACACCTCCTATTCCTTTCAAATAGTGCCACTCCCTGGTGACTAAGTATACAAATATATGAGCCTTTTGGGCCATTCTTAGTCAAATCATCATACACCCATACACATAAAAATAATATTAAAAATTTTTAAAAAGGGCTGGCGAGATGGCTCAGTGGTTAAGAGCACTGACTGCTCTTCCGAAGGTCCCAAGTTCAAATCCCAGCAACCACATGGTGGCTCACAACCATCTGTAATGAAATCTGATGCCCTCTTCTGGAGTATCTGAGGACAGCTATGGTATACTTACATATAATAAATAAATCTTTTTAAAAATTAAAAAAAAAACAAACCACAAAGCCCGACATAGTGTCCTGTATCTTTAATTCCTAGTACTCTGGGAGGCAGAAGCAGGCAGGTCTCTGTAACTTCAAACCCAGCATGTCATACATAATGACTACCAAACCAGGCAAGGCTACATAGTGAGACCCTTTTTCAAAAATACAATGGCTGGAGAGATAGATGTTTTGCCTACATGTATGTGAACCATATTCCTGCCTGGTACCCTCAGGGGTCAGAAAAGGTCATAAGACTTCCTTGAACTGAAGTTATGGATAGTTACGAGCCAACAAGTAGCTGCTGGTAATCAAACCTATATCCTCTTCAAGATTAGCAAGTATTCTTACACTCACTTTTGGTAAATGAGCAGCTAGATAATTATGTCTCAAAATAAAATAATAAAATAAAGGAGACCATTCGGTGGTGCAGGCAAATCTCTGAGTTTGAGGCCAGTCTGGTCTACAGCTAGTTCCAAGATAGCCAAGGCTACATAGAGGAATCCTGTCAGAAGAAAGAAAGAAAGAAAGAAAGAAAGAAAGAAAGAAAGAAAGAAAGAAAGAAAGAAAGAGGGGGGATGGAGAGCATGCAAGCGAGCAAGCTGGAGAGTTGGCTCAGTGGATGGTCCCTCGGATAAAAAATTGTCTTAGAAGAAACTGACTTTATCATTGGGAAGCAGAGCTGCCTCTGTGCTGGCATCTTTAGAGCTTTATCTTGCCCTAGTCAGCAGATTCTGCTGTCAGAAGCACACAGGTGCCCATCCAGTGCAGTTAATTCCAGAGCAGCACCTGAGAAGCCCCCTCAGCTCTAGAGACTAATTAAGGCTAACTCATATTCTGAGACATGACCTCTTCCCAAACTAGTCAGTTTTGAAGTCAAAGATTATCTCTTTCAAGTGTTTAAAATTGTGTAGAAGTGTTGATTAGGGTAGGATGGCAAAAAATGTGTGCATACAGAAAAAACTGTCTTTAGTAACAGACTGAAACATGCTGGTCTAAGGCGCTCACTGTTGTTGTTTTTGTAACTGAATTTTTTTTTCTTACTTCCTCTAAGTTTGAAATCTGCAGCTTATACTTTCTTTCTAGCAGGGGAGAAACTTATGCCATATTGTACTATCCGCCTCTCCCCATCTCCCTCTCACCATTCACAAAAGAACTCTTTTCAATTAAATTGACACATCCTTTATCACCCCTCTTCACTCTCTCTCTTTCTCTCTCTCATTCCCTCTTTACATACCATGTGTGATGCACACATACACACCTCATCCCCCCTCACTTTACATACAATGTGTGGTGCATATGAATACACGCACACACTAGCTAAAGATGTCAAAGAAGGATGAGTTATGGTTGGTCAGGTAACTCTAGCCTCATTTTATTCATTAAACTTGTAGGGACAACAAGGACTCTGGGGTCCTTGGATGTAGAGAATGTTGTGACAGTAGCAGGAGTTCCCTTTCTTTACTGGTGTCTTAGTTAGGGTTTTATTGCTGTGGAGAGACATCATGACCAAGACAACTCTCATAAAGGACATTTAACTGACTGGCTTACAGTTTCAGAGGATTTATCATCAATGTGGGAAGCATGGCGGCATCCAGGCAGACATGATGCTAGAGAAGGAGCTGAGAGTTCTACACCTTGATCTGCAGGCAGTAGAAGGAGACTGTGTGTCACAGTGATCATAGCCTGAGCATAGGAAACCTCAAAGCCCACCCCCACAGTGACACACTTCCTCTAACAATGCCACACCTACTCCACCAAGGCCACATCTCCTAATAGTGCCACTTCTATAGGGCCAGACTTTTCTTTCTTTCTTTTTTTTTTTAAGATTTATTTTTAAATTTTATGTATATGAGTACAGTGTAGCTATACAGGTGGTTGTGAGCCTTCATGTGATTGTTGGGATTGAATTTAGGACCTCTGCTCCCTACAGTTGGCCTGCTCGCTCCAGAAGAGGGCGTCAGATCTCATTACCCGTGGTTGTGGGCCACCATGTGGTTGCTGGGGTCTGAACTCAGGCAGAGCAGTAGGTTCTCTAATCCGCTGAACCATCTGATAGCCCGGGGCCAGACATTTCAAAACACCACAAATGGTCTGATGCTTTTGTTTGCTGGAGAAGGCTCTGAGTACGGGGCAGTTGATTTGCATCTCTCAGAAGCGTCTTTGTCCTGGGAGCAGAGAGATAAGGTCAAGGTTTGCCAGACAAAAACATCTAAGAACTTATAAGGTTGATAAGAAGCAGGTCTCTCATGAGCTAAACTTTGTAGGCACTAGCTAGCACACAACCTTATGCTCAAGTGGTCCCCTGAGCTGACTAGAGCTGATATTATTCATAACAAGATCAGTGAATATTATTTTGGTATGATTCTCAAGCCCATAATTTCTGGAAAGACATGAGACTAAGAGGATTACTCTTTATAAATCTTGTGTCTCAAGTTCATCGATTTGAGGCCCTGTTCACAGAATCTAAAAACTTTCCATGGGTTAAGTGTGAGACTGAAGTTCATATCTCTATCATCCACATAAATGCCGTGTGTAGTGACTTGCTTGTAATCCCCCAGCACATAAGAGACAGAGATGAAGGAGCTCTGGAACAAGCTGGCTAGCTACATTAGTTGATTAGAAAGTCCTGGGTTGGACTGAGAGACCCTGGCTCAGTGTGTGTGTGTGTGTGTTAAGAACAGAAAGTCAGTCTCTGGGTTCCATGTGCACACACATGCACATGTACTCACACATATGTGTACCCACAAGACTTTGAACATGCATACATTCACACATACCCCCAAAATGTTTACCTTATAGCCTGAGAAAAAGCAAACAGGGTTCCGAATGCTTGCCAGCTGGGGCAAGATTAAATCCCATGGCAGAGGCTTCTGCTCATTTCCCAGGTTCTATTTGTGCTACTTTGTTGTTAACCAGATAAAGTGGCTTCTGGTTTGGTTTCTTTTCCAAGAGATTAGAGATGGTCACTGAGCTCCATTCCAGCTTTAAATTCTTGAAGCCTCTGTCCTAGTCCTAGTTTCAGGAAGTGCAGAGGTTTACCAAAGCAGGTTATCGCAAGCAAGAATATTTGTTACCCAAAGAGCCTGGAAATGTCTTTCTGGCCCAAGCAGCAGTGAGTTCTTTGGACCAACTCTTTGGACTTCTGGCCAATATCACCACCAAAGACAGTTTTCCATCTCTCCAAAGTTTTATCCTCTGCTGCAATCAAGACTTCCATATAATTTCAAACACCTGTTGGGGGGGGGTGCTTCCATATAAAGTCAAAGGTGTTTGACTTCCATATAAAGTCATATAAAGACTTCAAAACTGACTGTTTTGAAGCTCAAATTAATAGCAGCATGGTGACACACAACTATAACCCAAGCATGCAGAAGCCAGGAAAGTTGTGATTTTTTTCAGGCTGGTGTAGGCTGTGTAGTACAAGTTAGGTTGCACTCCATATTGAGATTCTGCTGGGCAGGTGAAATGGCTCAGCAGGTAAAAGCACAGGATGCCAAGCTTTATGACCTGAGTTCTAGCCCGGAACCCACATGGTGGGATGTGAGAACCAACTCCACCAGCTGTATTCTGACCTCCTAACATGCTCAGACACATCCATAAAAATGTAATTTAAGGACTAGAGAGATGGTTCAGTGGTTAAGAGCACAGGCTTCACCTCCAGAGAATCTGGGTTCAATTCCCAGCCCTGGCATGGTGGCTCATAACCACCTTCTGTAACTTCAGTTCCAGGAGATCTGACATGTTCTTCTGGCCTCCCTCCTCAGGCACCAGGCACACATGTGCACAGACAACATGCAGGCAAAACACCCATACACATAATAATTGAAAGATGTTAACATAAATTTTTAAATAGAGATTCTGTTAGGGGACCTCCAAGATGACTCAATAGGTAGAAGTAACCCTGACACCCCGAGTTCGATCCCTGGATTCTCTTACATGCTTGAAAGAGAAAACTGACTCTTAGGAGTTGTCTTGTGACTTCCCCACTTGTTCTGTAGCAAGAATGCTTCTGCCGCCCCCACAAATACACAAAAATGATGTTTTAAAACAAAATAGAGATGAAAAAAATTTAAAGATTGTCTCAGGGCAGGAGAGATGGCTCAGCTGTCAGAGCTCGTTCAGATCTTCTGGAGGACCTGAGTCCAGATCCCAGCACCATGTCAAGGAGTTTGGAGCCACCTGTCACTCCAGGTGCAGGGGGATAGAATATTTCTGGTCTTGGGCACCAGCACTCACATACACATATATAGACATAGACACATACAATTTGGGGGAGGGAGGTACATATGAGAACAGATATCTGTGAAAGCCAGAAAAGAATGTCAGATGTTGTGGAGCTGGAGCTACAGGTGGTTGTGATCTGATGTGGGGACTAGGATCTATACTTGGGTCTCTACTGAGTCATCTCTCCAGCCTCTCATACATGTAATTTACAATAATAAATTGTTTTTGTTTTGTTTTGTTTGTTTGTTTTGTTTTTTTGAGACAGGTTTCTCTGTGTAGCCCTGGCTGTCCTGGAACTTACTCACTGTAGACCAGGCTGGTGGGGCTGGAGTGAGAGAGCAGTTACTAAAGTACTGGCCTTGTAAGTGAGGATCTGAGCCCAAACGCCTAGACTCCATGTTAAACAAACAAATAAATAAATAACCAACCAGGCATGGTGATTCCCCAGCACTGGAGAGACAGGGACAAGAGGATCCCCAAGGCTCATTGGCCAGCCAGCTAGCTAGCTACTTGGCCAGCTCCCGACCAATGAGAGGCCCTGTCTCAAGTCAGGATAAATCTGGTAGAATGGATCACCAGGTGAAGGAGCTTGCTGTCAAGCCAACCTCACTCAGCATAGTAAAGGGAGAGAGCCCACTCCCTCAGGTTGTCATCCAACCTCCACTAGTGTGTTATAGCACACATGTTCCCATACACACACACACACACACACACACACACACACACACACACACACGTAAACGCATACACACACAAATGGGAATGACAGCCAAAGTTGTCCTCTGGCTTCCATATATACACATGCATGTGCACATGCACAGATGTGCGCATATGTACCTGCAACACACACATAAGTAAACATTTAAAGGGACCCTATCTTTAGGGTTTTTTTTTTTTTTTTCCAAGACAGGGTTTCTCTGTATAGCCCTGGCTGTCCTGGAACTCACTTTGTAGACCAGGCTGGCCTCGAACTCAGAAATTCGCCTGCCTCTGCCTCCCGAGTGCTGGGATTAAAAGCGTGCGCCACCACGCCCGGCCGGGACCCTATCTTTAAATCAAAAATTTGTCTTTAAAACATACATTTAGGGGCTGGTGAGATGGCTCAGCGGTTAAGAGCACCGACTGCTCTTTCGAAGGTCCTGAGTTCAAATCCCAGCAACCACATGGTGGCTCACAACCATCCGTAACAAAATCTGATGCCCTCTTCTTTTTTTTAAAGATTTATTTATTATATGTAAGTACACTGTAGCTGTCTTCAGACACTCCAGAAGAGGGCGCCAGATCTCGTTACAGATGGTTGTGAGCCACCATGTGGATGCTGGGATTTGAACTTATCACCTTCGGAAGAGCAGTCGGGTGCTCTTACCCACTGAGCCATCTCACCAGCCCCAATAAATCTTAAAAAAAAAAAAAAAAAAAAAAAAAAAAACATTTAGGGCTGGTGAGATGGCTCAGTAGGTAAGAGCACTGACTGCTCTTCTGAAGGTCCTGAGTTCAAATCCCAGCAACCACATGGTGGCTCACAACCACCTGTAATGAGATCTGAAGTCAGTAACAGTGTACCTATGTATAATAATAAATAAATCTTCAAAAACAAAACAAAACAAAACAAAAAACCATACATTTATCAGGCTGGTGAGACTGCTCAGTGGTTAAGAGCACTGACTGCTCTTCCAGAGGTCAAGAGTTCAAGTCCCAACAACCACTTGGTCACTCAAAACCATCTGTCATGGGATCTGATGCCCTCTTCTAGTGGGTCTGAAGAGAGTGACAGTGTGCTTGCATACCTAAAATAAATTAAAAAAAAAAAAAAACATACATTTGGCTACATTTATCTACATGAAAAAAAAAAAAAGAATTAATAGAGTTCACATTGAACTTCCCCACTCTATTCTCTCCACCCCTCCAAGCATACAGGTGAACAGTAGTGACCGTAAAGGGTTGTTCCATAAACACTGGCTTCGAAACTCAGGTGCATATCCAAAAGACACAGAAAGTATCACCTCTGGTGCCCCATGCCTGGTGACTTAGTACTTTGTTTGGCCTGCTTCCTTGGTTTCATGATTCTGAAATGAGATGGATCAAGCAAGGGGTTGCAGTTGTGGAGAGTCCCATCCTTCCCATAAAAAGCTCAGCTCTCTCTCTCTTCTGCAGTCTTCATGGGGAGGACAGGGAAGCAGAAAGAACAAGAGAAAAGATGCAGCCATCTGAGATCTAAAAGGAGACAATGAGGTGATATTCCCCTTGACCCCCCTCCCTGGCATTCCTAGCATGCTCTGAGTCCATCCCCTCTGCTCCCAAAGCACTTGGATCCTGAAACCGATCTTCGTCGTTACATGGTTTATATATACATAAGCAGGAGGTTACAAGGCGAGGCACAGCTGGGCGAAAAGATGAGTCTGCTATGAGGACAGATTCATGACCCAAGTATGTGTTTCCTTCAGAGCCTGTGAGCTTGCCCTAGGAAGTATGTTGAAGCTGGCATTGCTCAGCTTGGATCTGATTCCTGAAAAGGGTACACAGCCACTGACATACATTTGTCTACATCTGTCTCTAACCCTGCTCCCTCAGTGGCCCAGTCCTGTAAAGCCTTCCTAGGAAGCAAATCTAGCTTCTAGCATAGCTCTGCTCGTTCTTCATGCTGTGTGGGGAGGCACACACAGGAGAGGAGGAGGCTGTGGGTCCGGTCTACTCAGGGCTCCTGAGTTGTTCACACTCAACACTCTGGAAAATGTGTTTGAACTTGTTAAGAACTGTACTTCATCTCAAACTCAGGTCCTCAGGGGAACTGGAGAAACGTTCCCTCCTCTCCCTCCTGCTGTTTGGAAGTAATAACCAAAAATATGTCGTGGAGCCTGGCAGTAGTGATGCACGCCTTTGATCTCAGCACTCAGGAATCCCAGGCAGGAAGAATTCTGAGTTCCAAGCTAGCCTGGTCTAAGGAGTGAGTTCCAGAACAGCCAGGGTTACACAGAGAAACACTGTATCCAAAAAGACAACACAACACTTCCCCACAAAAAAAAAAGTGTGTCATGGAGCCTTGCCACACACCCCTCTTCACTGTCTTCCCAGCACCTTTTCCTGCCACTTTTCTATCCATTAGACCACAGGGAGTGTGTTCTAAATCCTCGAATTTTGGCATGCCATTCCTTTAAACTGGATTCTTAGGCAAATTTGAATAATTTTGCTTACTGGAGATAACCATATTATTTCAGTCTGTTAAACCCAGTACATAGCAGAACTTGTTGGCTTGTGACTGTAATCCCACCATTTGGAAATAAGTTTGAGGCCAGCCTAGGCTACATAGTGAGTTCTGGGACAGACTTGGCTATAGAGTGAAACCCCCATCTCAAAAATAAAATAAAATAGAACATGGTGACATATGGCCCATACTTGGGAGATAGAAGCAGGAGGATCAGGAGTTCAAGTCATCTTCATTCACAATATCAAGGCCAACCTGGGGTATATAAAACTCTGTTTCAAAAAATTAACATAAAAACTAAAAAGAAAAAAAAAGCCAGGTGGTAGCACACACCTTTAATCCCAGCACTCAGGGAGGCAGAAGCAGGCAGATCTTTGAGTTCCAGGACCACCAGGGCTACACAGAGAGACCCTGTCTCAACAAACAAACAAAAAAACAATTAAAAATTAAATATCAGAGCCTGGCGTGGTGGCACACGCCTGTAATCCCAGCACTTGGGAGGCAGAGGCAGGTGGATTTCTAAGTTCGAGGCCAGCCTGGTCTACAGAGTGAGTTCCAGGACAGCCAGGACTACTCAGAGAAACCCTGTCTCAACCCCCCCCCAAAATAAATAAATAAATAAATAAATAAATAAATAAATAAATAAATAAATAAATAAATATCAGGCTGGAGAGATGGCCCAGCGGTTAAAAGCACTGGCTGCTTTTCAAATTCCTAGCAAACACATGGTGGCTCACAATCACCTGCAATGGGATCCAATCCCTTCCTCTGGAATATCTGAAAACAGCTACAGTGTACTCATATAAATAAATCTTTAAATAAATAAATGTCGGTTTATTTATTACATGGAGGAAATGTTGCTTTCTCATACGGTTTTCCTTTTTGTTTGTTTGTTTGTTTGTTTGTTTGTTTTTCGAGACAGGGTTTCTCTGTATAGTCCTGGCTGTCCTGGAACTCACTTTGTAGACCAGGCTGGCCTCGAACTAAGAAATCCACCTGCCTCTGCCTCCCGAGTGCTGGGATTAAAGGCGTGCGCCACCACACCCGGCTATAATTTTTTTTTTTTTTTTTTTTTTTTTTTTTTTTTTTTTTTTTTTTTTTTTTTTTTTTTTTTTTTTTTTTTTTTTTTTTTTTTTTTTTTTTTTGGTTTTTAGAGACAGGGTTTCTCTGTCTAGCCCTGGCTGTCCTGGAACTCACTCTGTAGACCAGGCTGGCCTCGAACTCAGAAATCCGCCTGCCTCTGCCTCCCGAGTGCTAGGATTAAAGGCGTGCGCCACCACGCCCGGCTCATACGGTTTTCCTAAACAGAGCCATTTGAGTATTTTGGGAGATGTGGGAGTCAGAGGGTCCTGAGCAGGCATTGGGAAGTCAGACCCTGGGTTGACTTCATTGCCACCTGTTAGGGAATTGGCAGGGAACTCACTCTAGAGAGGATGCTGCTCTCAGCCATTCCTGCTGGAAGGGAATATCATGTGAGAGAATGCCAGAGCCCGCAGTGGAGGGCTTTGGTTATGCTGACAAGTGATTCAAAACATGGGGAGAGAGCTGGTGAGATGCCTCATGGGTAAAGGTGCTCACTACAGATCCACATGGTGGAAAGAGAACCAGCTCCCACAAGCTATTCCCTGACCTCCAAAGGCTTGCTGAAGCAAGTCTCTCTCTCTCTCTCTCTCTCTCTCTCTCTCTCTCTCTCTCTCTCACACACACACACACACACACACACATACACACCACATACAACATACCACTTACTACACACACACAAACAAACACATCACACAAACAAACACCATACACAAGCACACCACACACATGACACAAAAACAATTTTAAATTAAATGAATAATAAAAATGAGGGGGTGCTAGGTAGACTTGCCTAGCTTGTGTGAAGACCTGGCTTCAGTCTGGGGGGAGAGGCTCTTTCACCCCAGAGATCACCTGTTTTTGATCCCCTACAGGGTACTTCCTTCTTAGTGGGGAGGAGGGAGAAAGACTGGCCACTTCTAGTTGCTCTGATTCAGTTCAGTGAGCAGAGTTTACAAGGGCACGCGCCTCTCCCTCCATTACTGAATGGCGTTAAGATTTTGCTTTTGTTTTGAGTCAGGATCTTGTTATGTAGGTCAGACTGGCCCCAGATTCGTGACAATCCTCTTGTCTCAGCCTTTCAAGAGCTGGAACCACCATTTGTGTGTGTGTGTTGAGACTAGGTCTAGGTCCTAGTACTCACTATATAGCCCAGGCTAGCTCCAGACTCACTGTGATACTCTTGCCTCAGCCTCTCCCAAGTGATGAGATTACAGGTGTGTACCACCAGTCCCCACATATCCATGTGGCTTTAAATGCTTTCCTTCCCATTGAGCCAAACTTATCTTGGATTGCTAACTTTTTTCTCCTCACACCACCTTCTCCAGGGTGTTTCTCTCTCAGGCTGTGCCTAACTTAATCCAGTTTCTCTAAGGAGAACTTAGAGCTGCTTGCCTGCTCAGGTAGGGGATAGGTGCTTCGAGAGGGTGGAAGCCGGAAAGTTGAGAGTCATGTGCTCTGGGAATATTTAGGCAAAGAGTAAAGTCTGTCTACTGATTTGCTCCTAGCTTTCAGGAAACCAAGACTGAGAACAGCAGACTGAAGACCACTCTCACTTTCAGAGTTACCATCTTAGGATCTGTTAGAGAAAACTGAGCACTGATTTTGCTCAAAATATGGCACACAGCAAGTGCTAAGAGCCATTAAGAATGAGGAAACCTCAGTTTACACTAGGATGAAAGTCCAACTCAGAAAACACTCCGGGGCCTAGGGAGACAGCTCAGCAGATAAGTATCTACTCACCTTGCACACATGAGGACCAGAACCTACATTAAAATGGCCTGGAGGGGCTGGGGATATAGTTTAGTCAAAGTGTGTTTATTTAACAAGTGGAAGACCCTGAATTCAATTCTCAGTGCTGCATAAAACTGAGTATGATGGCACATGCCCGTAATCTCAGGAGGGTCGTCCTCTACTACAAGCAAGTTGGAGGACAGCCTGAAGAGAAAAAAGGAGAAGGAGGGGACCAGGTATGATGGCTGTACTTATGTATATAGAACATCAGTGCTGGGTTAGGGAAGGTGAAAACAGGTGGATCCCTCAGGCTTACTGACCACCTGGCCTAGTGTACTTAGCAAGTTCCAGACCACGAGAGACCCTGTCTCAACAATCTGATGCCTCAGATTCCTGGCATCTGAGGAATGAGATCTGAGATTGTCCCCTGGCCTGTATAAGAGGTGGCAGCAGATTTGCTTTCTCTCTCTCCCTCTCCCTCCCTCTCTCTCTCTCCTTCTCTCTCCCTCTCTCCCTCTCTCCCTCTCTTCCTTTCCCTCTCCCCCTCTCTCTCTGTCACACACACACACACACACACACACACACACACAAACACTCTCCAGATCCTTCTGGAAACTGTGGGCCATTTCAGCAAGGATCCAAGAATGAGACACTCTTCCTGAGACAGTGGTTCAACTGAAGAACCAGCTGAACTTGTTCTGCCTTTTAAGGAACAGACCCCTCTCCTCCTACAAGGGTCACTGGAAAGAAAAAAAATGTTTTTGTTTGTTTGTTGTTTGTTTTGCTTTGCTTCATTTTTGTATTGTTTGAGACAAGATCTCCTGGAGCCCATGGTGGCCTTAAACTCAACTTTGTATCTGAGAAGGGCCTTAAACGTCTGCTGTTTCTGACTCAATCTCCTGAATGCTAGAATGACAGGTGATCAACTATGCCAGGAATCCAATCCAAGGGTTTGTGTATACTAGGCAAGCACTCTGTCAGCTGAGCTACAGCCCCACCCCTAGCCTCGCTTTTGAAAGGAAGCAACGCAACATAATGAAGAGAGTGCTCTTTAGGGACAGGAGAGATAGCTCAGTGGCCAGAGTACGCACCCCATACCTTCGATGGATGGTTCATACTTGTTTGTAATTTTAACTCTAGGGGTATCTTAGGGTGTCTATTGCTGCAATAAAACACCATGACCAAAAAGCAAGTTGGGGAAAGTTTATTCGGCTTACACTTCCACATCATAGTCCATCACTGAAGAAAGTCAGGACAAAGCTGGACATGATGGCATACACCTTTAATCCCAACACTTGGGAGGCAGAGGCAGGCAGATCTGAGTTCGAACTCCACAAAGTGAGTTCCAAGACAGCCAGGGCTACACAGAGAAACCCTGTTTCAAAAAAAAAAACAAACAAACAAAAAACTAAAGTCAGGACAGGGTAGGATTCTGGAAGCAGGAGCTGATGCAGAGGCTATCCCGGGGTGCTGCCTACTGGCTTGCTCACTCTGCTTTCTTATAGAACCCAGGACCACCAGCCCAAGGATGGTACCACCCACAGTGCCACCCCCCTCAATCACTGAGAAAATGCCTTACAGCTGGATCTCATGGAGGCATTTCCTCAACTGAGGCTCCTTTCTTTATGATGACTCTAGCTTGTGTCTAACTGACACACAAAAGCAGCCAGGACAAGGAGAATCCAATGCTTCTGGTCTCCAAGGGCGCGCGCACACACACACACACACACACACACACACACATGCAAGCACATACACAAACTTTAAAAATGATAAAAAATGATATTAAAAGAAAGAGTGCACCTCAGAGATGAAGGAGAGTCATGTTCTAATTCTCAATTCATTCTCAAGTTAAGCCTTGAGAGAGTGGCTTAACCCTCAGTTTTTCCAAACAGAAAATGGGAAAATCTCTCTTCTATGGGGGAGGAGAACATTTTTTTTTACACAGGGTTTCTCTGTGTAGCTCTGGCTGTCCTGGAACTCACTTTGTAGACCAGGCTGGCCTCGAACTCAGAAATCCGCCTGCCTCTGCCTCGGAGGAGAACATTTGAGAGAAGTCATGCATAACACTTTGAGCTTTGTAGCTGTTTTTGAAAAAAACAACCCAAAGGCCATTTGTGGAGCTGCTGATTTCTAAGTACAAACTGACCTCCCTAGTCTTGGGATCTCTGACCACTTCTCGATTGTGGGCTAGTTCCAAAGGGTGTTATGATCATGTGCTCTCGGGTTCCTCTAACCATTGCCCCTGGGGGAAACTTTAAGCAATCACTTTTAATTGTGGCTTGTTGGAACTGGAAATGTACTTACCACTATAGAGCTGTGGCTTGTTCTAGACCTGGTTCCAAAGCTCAGTCCATCCCAGGACATAAAGACAATTGTCCCCACACACCCAGGATTCCTAGGGCTAACGAAAGGGAAGATTGCTTTGCAGATGGACACAAGCCTGCATTTCAGACTTTTCCCGAGCCTTGCTCCACATAAGACTTGGGCAGGAAAACAGACATTTCTCCCCTGTGAGTCCATCTATGCTCCCTTAAGATAGCTTCACCAACAAGGCAAACTTTCCCCTCTCTGCCTTCCAGAGTGTCTTCAAAGAGCCCGGGGCTCCTGAAGGCCTCTTGGGTTGTTTTCCTGCTGCACTCTGGTTTCTGCAGATCTGTCCCTGGGGCATTCATACCGATTAGGAGAGTGGCAAAAACAATCTAGGATGTATATAAATTTCTGACATATAGACTTTTTAAAAAGATGTATTTGTTTCATTTTCTGTGTATGAGTACTTACCTGCAAATAAGCACAACATTGTGTGCAGTATCTCTGAAGTCCCAAGGACGACATCCAGTTTTTCTTTTGACAATTTTTTTTTTTTTTTTTGGTTTTTTCGATACAGGGTTTCTCTGTATAGCCCTGGCTGTCCTGGAACTCACTCTGTAGACCAGGCTGGCCTCGAACTCAGAAATCTGCCTGCCTCTGCCTCCCTAGTGGTGGGATTAAAGGCGTGCACCACCACGCCCGGCTTCTTTTGACATTTTACTTTGATTTTATGTGTAAGAGTATTGAATATATATCTGTACATCATGTGTGTGCAGTGCCTACAGAGGTTGGAAGAAGTCACTGGATCCCTGACTAGCTGTGAGCCGCTATGCAGGCACTGGAAATTGAACCCAGGTCCTCTGGAAGAGAGCATCCATTGTTGTTCACCACAGAGAGATATCTCCATCCCCAAGATCTTCTTGTTCTGTTTTGTTTTTAAACACAGTAGCCTTGGCTGGCCTAGAACTAGCTTTCATAGGTCAGGCTGTCCTTGAACTCCTAAGAGATCCATTTGTTTCTGTCTCCCAAGTACAGGGCTCACAGACTTAAACTACCATGCCTAGCTCTAAATAGACTTTTTTTCTTGTCCTAATCCCAAGGACACCTAAAGAGATAATTTATTGCAATAAACAATCACTTTAATTGTTTAATACTCTTCAGATAAATAGATTAATATGCATTTTAAAACTCTCTCTTGCCAGGCAGGGCTGCCGAACAATTTTAATCCCAGAACTCTAGAGACAGAGGCGGGCAGATACCTATGGGTTTGAGATCAGCCTGGTCTACAGAGCATGGTCTATTAACAGCCAGGGCTACACAGAGAAACCTTGTCTTAAAGCAAGCAAGCAAACATTAAACAAACAAACAAAAATAAACAAAAACCCCTCAGTGCTTTTAATGAATTGTTTGGTTTTTGAGGCAGGATTTCATGTATCCCAGGCTGACCTCAAACTCACTATATAGCTGAGGCTGGTCTTGAACTCTGATCCTCCTGCTTCCAGTTCCTAACTGCTAACAGGTGTGTGCACTTTTGGGGGGAGGGTTGTTTTGTTATTTTTGTTTCCAGTAGCTCCTGCTGTCTTGCTTTGTAAACCAGGCTGGCCTGGAACCCCCAGAGATCCACCAGCCTTCCTAGGTGCTGGGATCAAAGGCATCACCACAACCACTCAGCTAATTTAAACATTCTGAGTTTGAGGCCACCTGGAAGGAGGCCTGGTCTACTAGAAAGTACTAGGACAACCAGAGCTAAAACAAAAATAAGGCAAGTTTAGGCATGGCGATGTAGTATCTATTGGTACAGCATTTGCCTAGAGTGTTCAGCACACACATAAAAAGTTTATTATATGATCAGTAGAGATGCCATCACTGAACCCTGACAGAGGCTTCTCTCCTATTCCATTTTCCACTCTCTTGTCACCCCACCTTCTGCTACATGCACCCCCAAAGAAGAGGATACTTGTAAGAATATGGCTCCCCCCCCCCTCCAAAATCTCACTTCATAGCCCTGGTTAACCTGGGACCCAAGATCCTCCAGCCTTCACCTCTGAGTGCTGGAATGCACTAGGCACGCAGCAGCATCCAAGGCCAACTGAAGTCTGCACCTCTATGAGGCTGTTTCCTTGCCTCGGTGGGGGTGGGGGTGGGGGTGGGGGGGATAACCCATCTGCTACATCAGTTCTACTGAAGAGCAAGGACACTCCCTCAGAGTGTCAAAGCCACTCTGCAGCAAAGTAGCATGTCTACCTTAGAAGCTTAAGCATCCTAAAGAATGTGGGTTGACCACACTTGTGAGGGAAAGAGGGGCACTTGTAACAGTGAGGTCCAGGCCAGCCAGGGTGTGTGTCTCGATAGATAGATAGATAGATAGATAGATAGATAGATAGATAGATAGATAGATAGATGAAGGAAAATTTGCATTAATAAGTCTATAAACATTGTCTGTTTCCTGGGACAAAAAAATTTTTTTTTGTTTTGATCCTTTAGATTTCTTGTTTACTCCAGAATGTAAAAGAAAACCTCATCCCCCCCAGCTGTGGCTCCTAACAGCAGGCCTTTCTCTTTCCACAGGCTCTTCTTAAGATGGACATAGAAGACTGCAATGGCCGTTCCTATATGTCTGGTATGCCTTCTGTATGTTCCATTCAGATGGACATGGGAGCGGACACTTGGGTGAAGGCAGACAGCCTCTGGCTCTGGCACACACTTCTTCTTCACTAAATGTCAGTCTCAGCTGCCACTCAGTGTGCTAGTGTTTGCAGTAGTATGCAATCCCCTTGTCATTTTCTTGGGTTGTTTGGGGGTTTGTTTTGTTTTGTTTTTTGAGACAGGGTTTCTCTGTGTAGCCTATTCTAGAGCACATTCTGTAGACTAGGTTAGCCTCCCAGAGATCCACCTGCCTCTGCCTCCCATGGTTTTATATCTCTAACAGTGGTTCTTTCCTAGGCTGCAGAGAGGGAGGGGGATAGAGGTGGATAAAATAGATGACCTGAAGTAAGTAGATGGTGGGAAAATGTGCTTCTTTTTCATCTGTTCTGAGGCCACCAGCCAAACATAGAGCTCTGTCCCATCCAAGCAGAATGCACCATCTTCACAAACTTTCTTTCTTTTCTTTTTCTTTTTAAAGATTTATTTATTTTATGAGTACACTGTAGCTGTCTTCAGACACACCAGAAGAGGGCATCTATTACAGATGGTTGTGAGTCACCATGTGGTTGCTGGGAATCAAACTCAGGACCTCTGGAAGAACAGTCGGTGCTCTTAACTGCTGAGCCATCTCAGTAGTCCCTTGGAAAACTTTCAAATGGGGAGGAATAGTAAATAGAATAGCAGGAACTGTCACAGACTGGAGAATACCTCTCCCTTCCCCCCACACACTGTTACTCAGTGTTCCTTCATTACATGGTTCAAGCTGATCTGGAACTCACTATGTGACCAAGGCTGGCCTCAGACTTGTGGTAATTCTTCCTGCCCGCCTTATGAAATGCTGTGTTACAGATATTAGCTACCATGTCCAGCAGAAATCAAATTTTATTTTCTTTATTTAGAGATAGGGGTTTTGTCAAGTGGCCCGGGGATGGAGGGTGGGGAGAGGGAGGGGGGCTGGAACTCCCTGTATAGACCATGCTAGCCTTGAACTCATGGAGATTCATCTGCCTCTGCTTCCTGAGTGCAGAGGACAAAGATACATATACCACTCAAGCCAGACGTGAACATGCTACCCCATTACTTGGAAAGCTGAGGAAGGAGAATTAGCATGAATTTGAAGTCAGACAAGACCATGGAATCAGACCAATTTAAATCAAGGAAATAAAACCAATCTGGGGTTGATAGGTCATATTTTTTTTCCCTCGTTCCGGTCAACCTTGCTCGCAGAGGCACACCTGCCATTTCAGGGTGTGAAGTCAGGAGCTTCATCAGGCCAATTTTCTAAGTAAAGAAAGAGCCTGAGACAGAGCTAGTAGTTTTGTTTGTTTGTTTGTCTTTTGAGATTGGAGACTTTCATAGCCTGGTCTGCCCTGCACTTGCTATGTAGCCAAGGCTGGACATGAACGCTCGGTGTCCCTCCCCCTACTCCCAAAGTGCTGAGGTTATAAATGTGTGCTGTCCAGCCTGGTTTAAAAGTTAGTCTTTAAGCCGGGCGCGGTGGCGCACGCCTTTAATCCCAGCACTCGGGAGGCAGAGGCAGGCGGATTTTTGAGTTCGAGGCCAGCCTGGTCTACAAAGTGAGTTCCAGGACAGCCAGGGCTATACAGAGAAACCCTGTCTCGAAAAAACCAAAAAAAAAAAAAAAAAAAAAAAAAAAAAAAAAAAAAAAAAAAAAAAAAAAAAAAAAAAAAAAAAAAAAAAAAAAAAAAAAAAAAAAAAAAAAAAAAAAAAAAAAAAGTTAGTCTTTAAAAAAAAAAAAAAAAAAGAAAAAAAAAACTATTAGAATATCAGGGCCAAAGAAACAGGTATGATATCATAAATCTATAATACTAGTCTGTGGGAGGCTAAGGTGAGATCGTGAGTTCTAAGCTATCCTGAATTATATAGCAACTCTAAATCAAGTTAAAAGTAAAAATGTGGGCTGGCGAGATGGCTCAGCGGGTAAGAGCACTGATTGACTTTCCAAAGGTCCTGAGTTCAAATCCCAGCAACAACATGTTGGTGGCTCACAACCATCCATAATGAGTTCTGACACCCTCTTCCTGTCTTAAGCATCTGAAGACAGCTACAGTGTACTTAGATATAATAATAAATAAATCTTTTTTAAAAATTAGAAAGTGGGGCTGGTGAGATGGCTCAACGGGTAAGAGCACCCGACTGCTCTTCCAAAGGTGATAAGTTCAAATCCCAGCATCCACATGGTGGCTCACAACCATTCGTAACGAGATCTGGCTCCTTCTTCTGGAGTGTCTGAAGACAGCTACAGTGTACTTACATATAATAAATAAAATAAATCTTAAAAAAAAAAAAAAAATCCCAGCATCCACATGGTGGCTCACAACCATCCGTAACGAGATCTGGCGCCCTCTCTGGAGTGTCTGAAGACAGCTACAGTGTACTTACATATAATAAATAAAATAAATCTTTAAAAAAAAAATTAGAAAGTAAAAATGTTGAGTCTTGCAAGGTGGTACAGAAGCAAGCAGATCTCTATGCATTGTTCAAGGCCAGCCTGATCTACATAAGCAGTTCGAGGCCAGCCTGATCTACATAGGCAGTTCTAGGCCAGCCAAGGATACATCACAAGACCTTATCTCAAAACAACAACAAAGTACAGTAAATATTATGATGGCTGTAATCTCAACAGCAAGGAGGTAGAAGCAGGAAGATTATGAATTCAAGGCTAGCATGTGAAGAGTCTGTCTCAGTAGAGCAAGCCAAAGTGCCATTGTGAAAATGGGCTGAGTTATTTTGTTTACTCTAAAGTAGAGCCAACAAAGGAATTATTGACATGTATGAATAGAGAGGGTAAAATCAGTCAGACACACATGAGAATCACAGTCATCCTCTGTGTAACGTACAGAAAGATACTGACTCTGAAGGAACTGGTTCAGGTACAGGTGTGCGGTGTCTGCCACAGAGTGACACAGACACAGTCCATCCTGGACAGAATGACATAGTTTAGGTGGGCCGTTTTAACTGAAAGAGGCCCTTCTGAGGAACCAGCCAACTCTCCCACCTCCAGTTCAGTCAGGTTTATTCACTGTTGAGCAACAAGAACACCAAGGACCCAGTCAGTGCTGGGACCCAGTCAGTGCTGGGTGGTTACTGTCAGATGGATAGAATCCAATCCCTGCCCTAAGAAGGCAAGCGAGAAGCCTGAAGGCGGCTGGGGAGATGTGCTGTGGGCTCTTCTCAGTCGCGTCTCGGGAGTACGTTGTACACAAGCAGGGAATGTCTGAGGCTGTTTGCTTCGCTGTGCTATGAAACCAAGCTTAGGCAGGCACGGTGTAATGCGAAGTGGACCCAGCACAGTCTCTAAGAAACCCAAACCACTCCTGTGTGTTTTGAGAACTTTAGATGTCAGCAGCTACCTTCAGAAAGACAAAGTCAGGGCAGCGCTGACATTAGGTCTAAAGAATGCCCCCCTTCAAGGCCAGACATGGCCAAGAGGGTGTGTAATAGGGCATCTAAGAACCCATTTCTGGGGGCTGGTGAGATGGCTCAGTGGGTTAGAGCACCCGACTGCTCTTCCGAAGGTGATGAGTTCAAATCCCAGCAACCACATGGTGGCTCACAACCATAAAAAAAAAAAAAAAAAAAGAACCCATTTCTGACCTCCATGCCTCTCCTGGGCTGATCTGAAAGCAGAGAGTTGTCCCCAGTGTCTAGCTTTTTACCGGCCCTTTCTTAGGTCACCATAGCCCTCTGCCACTCCCATTGGCCACCTGATAAAGGGAGGTGGCCTCTCAGTCCACTAAGGGGATGTTACCATCTCATAGAACCTGATTCTGAAAGCACACGCCCCCCCCCCCAACTTCCTTTCTAAAAGTACAGATAATTCCCATGGGAAGAAATGGGGTAAACAAGAGTCCACTAATTTACAGCACAGATTCCCACCCTAACCCCCCCCCCCCCCCAGACACTGAAAACAGAAACGGAGTTGCTCAAATCAGATGGAACAGTGCTTATCCTGGTGCCATGAAACATTTGAGAGAACCTGAGGAGAGAGGGGTGCAAGGATTGGCAGCCCAAAGTTTCATGGCCCCTCCCATCCCCAAATTCTTGGAATCAGAAAATGCAGTCTTCCAAAGTAGGTCAGCTCAGCAGTGAGCAGTTCCTCTGGAAGGGAAGGGAGCAAGAGCCTTATCCTGATAGAGGACAGGATTCATCCAGGACTCCAGCGGCCGGAGTCCCAGAGGCACGGGAAAGAGGGAAGACAGAGAGACCCAACCAGGGATTAGAAAGAGCTCAGGGTCCCAGATCTCCACTAGTCAGTGATGAGAAGGGGGACTGTCAGAAGGAGGGGCGGATGGACAGGAGCCTGAGTTTGCTGGGGGAGGAGCCTTCTGCCACTTCTAGATCCTGGAGGCTGCCCCTGTGTCCCGGGCCCCATGACCTGTGGGGCCTTGGCTTCCCTCGCTGGCAGAGGATTGGGCCTTCCCTGGGACACCCCCCTTTCTCCTCCCCACAAGCCTGTGGCTCTCTCTCTCTCTCTCTCTCTCTCTCTCTCTCTCTCTCTCTCTCACACACACACACACACACACATACACACACAGGCTCTCAGCACATACACCCTGGGCTGAGAGGTTCTGCCGGCTGCTGCCGTGGGCCCCTGCTCACCGTGCGGCTGCCACTGCCTGCGAAATGACGGCGGTTCCCCTCACTTCCAGGAATCCACGCTTCCTGGAAGGTGAGTGGCTGGGCTCACCCCTGCCTGCCACCGAGACGCAGACATGCACACACCACCCGCACTCCCTCGCCGTTTCCAAGGCGGCGGCCGCGTTCGCACCCCAGGGTCTCACCGGCAAGGGAAGGATAATGTAAGTTCAGGCAGAAGGCGGCTAGCGGAGCGGGGTAGGGGGGTGATGGGGCTAGGGAACCAATTCAGTAACAACTCCCAAGCCTGAGGAGAGGGAGAGGACGGGGGCTATGTGTGTAGCGGGGGGAGGGGGCGTTCCTCCTTACACTTGGGGAGGATGGGAAAGGGTGCTTGGTGTTGCTAAGCGAAGACCGTGACTTGGACAGTGGGAGCTTGTGGTGACATCTTGATTAGGCCTTGGGGACAGAGGTAGAGCAGCCAGGGGTGGAATGCAGAAACAGGCCTGGGTGGGAATGGAGAGTAGAAAGACCTGAGATGGGAAGAAGAGCTTTGACAGCAGATGCTTCAGCCTGGAACCGACATGTGAGGGGCCTCAGCCTCCTGCCCACAATAGAGCTGAGCCGGGGGTGGCAGTCTTTCTTTGCTCGTGCACTGACTGGTCCCTGATAACAGGCTAGCATCCTGCCACCTGGAGCCCATGGTCAAGAGGAAGCTGGAGAAAGAGATCCCTTGCAGAGAAGTGCAGAGGCTTGCAGAGCTCCAGGCTATTCCCCAGAGGCAACCACTCAAGGGATCCAGGAGAGGGCTGGTCTCCTTTGGTGTGTGAGACCGCTCAGCTTAGCGTGACTGCTCCCCATCCCTTACCCGCCTTTCTGCCCTTTCTCCACCTCCTAGTTGCTTTGCTGTGGACCTCACGATTTAGCTTTGCTCCCTGGAGGTTCAGCCAATCTACGATGGCTTTGACCAAGAAAATGTCTCTGATACCTGAGAGCAGCCTTAATTCTTGGCTTTGACAGTCTGAGATTTCTTGGAAGTCCCAGGCATTTGAAATTCCCTCACTGGGGTTTCCGAGGCTGAGGGGAAATGAATGAGTTTCCCAAATCTGACTTTTGTCCCCGTCAGCCTCCGGCTAGAAGTCTAAGTCCCTGGAGCTCCACAAAGACCCTCTGGCCTTTGACACGGATTCCTTCTGAGATTTTAGTGCCATGAAAGTAGACTTGAGTGTGTTTTCCCTCTTGCCTTTATCCCAGGGATGACAGCAGCATCAAAGAGCCTCTGGAGTTACTGGTGCGCCTTGAGGCTACTGCTTTCTCTCCTGTTTCCAGCCCTTCATTGGGAGAGCCACAAAGAATGCTTCTCCCACAGTGTCCCTAAGCTTCCCTTTAAGAATATTGTCTCCCAGAAAGCTAGCCCCTAGTCTTAGAGACAGCCTCAGTTCCATGAGTCTGGGACCAGATATGGATTTCCAAGAAATTCACTCATTTTAGAATCAGCAGGTCCCTTCTTACTAATACTGGGTGCTTTGTAGTAGGTCAGCAGTAACCTCTGAAAAGAACAAGAAACTGGGTGTGGTACATGCAGGCAATCCCAGTACTCAGAAGGCTGAGGCAGGAGGATTTTGAGTTTACTTAACCTTTTTTGACCTATCTAGCCTCAGTAAACTCAGATGTAAGGGCACATGTTAAAACCGGACCTGCATCTACAAGTCTTAATGGTCCCAAGCCGCTCACATCGTGGTTTGTGTCTGGTGCTGTCTTAAGGCAACTTCTTAAGAAAACCGTTGCTCACCTAAAGAGCCTCAGCAGGGGAAAATCAGATTCAAGCCATAAGGCTTTTTCTATAGCCAGTGAACAGTGAACAGGGTTCCTCAGGCTTCCAAGGGATAGAGCAGGGAATGGGACTTTAGGAGAGGTTGCGATGGGAAATGGTCCCCAAGTCCTGAGTGGTTGTTTTCTTCCCACTGACCAAAGCTGGAGAGGGAGCTCTCAGGAGGGTGTGCTCCGGATTTCTTGCCTCAGGCCCAGGACTCCAACCATTTTATAATGGAATCTTTATTTTGTGAAAGTAAGTATGTGCATAGCTGGGAAACTGGGTAAAATACTAACCTAGGTGAACTTTAGGGATGAATTTTAGGGTCTCTCTCTCTCTCTCTTTCTCTCTCTCTTCCATGTTTAGGCCTTTGCGCATATACCCATGCATGTTCATGTTAGCAGATAATATAGACGGCTGTGATGTTTATCCCAGTAGGTATGTTCTCTTTATGTGTATCTACATGTGTGATCTGTGTCTGTGTGTTTATCTACATGTGTTTTGATTTCATTCATATATGTGTGCAGAAGGCTGTGGGGAGGGGGATTTTTGAAGGCACTCATGTTTTCAGGTATATTATTGGATTTAAAAAAACAGATTAAAAAAAGCATTTTTACAAAGTATGTTATCAAGCTTAGGGTAGCTGGCATTTCGCTCTCAAGAGAAGTTTGGCTGAATTTAGGAAGCCTAATGAGCCCACCTTACCCCCACTAAAGCAGTGACTCCTGACTGGCCAAGCAGTAGCCAAGGACTTGGCATTCATCTTGTGATCCTACTCCCACCTCAGCAACTACCAGCTTAGACAAGTAATATAACATCTTTTGTGCCTCCTAATCCAAAACCAAAGGAAATAACATCTCAGCACCTGTTTCAGATGGTGACTGCAAAGCTTAAAGGAGACATCCCGGTACACAGACTAACACCTGATACAAGTATCCAGTCAGTAATTAGTAGCCAGCTGCTATCCTTATTGCTACTAATATTACCAATAGATTCCGGGCAGTTCCAGATCCCTCTCCTACGGATTCCAAAGCTGCTCCTGGGAGCTCCCGGGAGAGCAGTAGGTAAAAATGGCCCTTACCACCTCCTCAGATCCCTGTTCTCTGGTCTACCCTGGCCCGCCCAGTAGTGGGTGATGCTCTTCCCGTCAGGCACAGATAAAGGTAGAGTAGGCCAGACTTGGCTGCTGAACTCACGGAAGTCAAGAGTCAGCGAGGGGCACCCAGCTGCTGGGACACAAGGTAGGGTGCTCAACATTCAGCCTACCTCGCACCTGGCTATAGAACAAATGTTTGTGATATTTAACTTAAGTTTTTCTTAAACATTAGGTAGTGGAGTATAGATGGCTTCAGCCCAAGCTTTACCTGCCATCCGTTCTCTCCTCCAAGGTAGCGGGGACTCATCTCTGGAGAAGGAGTTCCTTGGGGCCCCAGTGGGGCCCTCAGTGAGCACCCCAAACAGCCAGCACTCTTCACCCAGCCGCTCGCTCAGTGGTAAGTGCGACCCACTCCTCTACCCACTCCTGGCACTAGGCAGCCTTTTATTTGACCTTCGGTTTGCCTTCCACTGGCCACCATTTCCTCTCATGTCCTTCTGGTTCCTGCTCAGAGACTATCAGGGTGGGTAAGGAATCCAGAACCTAGAGCTCTCCTAGTTTGTGGAAAGAGTGAATGACTAACACCAGCCTGAGGTAAAGTTAAAAAGTGTATGGGTGACATTAAGGTAAAGGTTCCAGCAGGGTATGTTGACACACGCCTTTAGTCCCAGCACTCAGAAGGCAGATGTCAGTAAGTTTGATCCCAGCCTGGTCTACAGAGTTCCAGAACAGCCAGGGCTACACAGAGAAAGCCCGTTTCGAGGGGCAGAGGGGGCAGGGAGCAGAAGGAATCAAAGGTTCCAGAAGACAGAAATGGTATTGGGGTAGAGAGAGAAAAAACGCACAGTAACAGTAGCGGGACTTCACCACTTCCACCGTGCGTGCGCTAGTACCAGACAGGGTCCCCCGAATGCCCCTCCCCAGCTGGCTCTAGATCTGTGACATTCTCTAAATGGTTGAAATAGCCAGGAATGTAGGTCAGAGCTAGTGCCAAAGCTCCTCCCCCATGTCCCCTCAGGTTGCTGGGCAGAGGCTGTAGGGGGTTCCGGCTCCTAGGGAGGATATGGATACCTGTCTTCCAGTGTTGGTCTGCTTTTAGCCTGCTCACCCCTCCAGTCTCCCCAGGTCTGTTCTCCAGCCTCTGTTACTTGCTGGATTCCTGCCCAAGACAAACCTAGGCATCTTTCTTCCTTCCTTCCTCCTTCCTCCTTCTTCCTTCCTTCCTTTCTTCCTTCTTCTTCTTCTTGTTCTTTCCTTCTATTTTTTTTAGACAGGATCTTACTATGTAGTGCTAGCTGACCTGGAATTCACTCTGTAGACCAAGCTAGCCATAAACTTACAGATATCCAACTAGCTCTGCCTCCCAAGTGCTGGGATCTGAGAAACATGCCACCATGCCCAACCAAACATTGTTCTTAGTGACAAGAAAGTTCAGACTATGGCTCCTCTGCAGCCACCTGCTTGGCCCAGTGACTGAAGACAGCGCATGCGCACCCCACACACTCCATTGCTTCCAGTTCAGATGAGACTCTGGGATCCTCACCTGAGATAATAAACAGGCCTTTGCCCCTCCTGACGCTTGTAAGCCTCAGTGTTTGCAGTCGGGACTGTAACAGTGTCATTCTTCCCGGGGAATGGTTGCCCCTTTGTCTGTCTGTATTCTAAACATCAGTCCCCTGACCCCCAGCCAACTCCATCAAGGTGGAGATGTACAGCGATGAGGAGTCGAGCAGACTGCTGGGGCCGGATGAACGGCTCCTGGATAAGGATGACAGTGTGATTGTGGAGGACTCATTGTCAGAGCCCTTAGGCTACTGCGATGGAAGTGGCCCAGAGCCTCACTCCCCTGGCGGCATCCGGCTACCCAACGGCAAGCTCAAGTGCGACGTCTGCGGCATGGTCTGCATTGGACCCAATGTGCTCATGGTACACAAGCGCAGCCACACTGGTGAGTGAGCCCAAGGGCCTCATGGGAGAGTTCTGGATGGGGGTGGGGCTGGGAGGCAGAGGTGTGCTAAGATCCTGGTAGGGCAGAGGCCAAAGAGACCTACTGGAGAGTGGGGGGTGGGGGACGGAGGGATGTTCAGAAATGGAAGGGTCAGCCGGGCGTGATGGCGCACACCTTTGATCCCACCACTCGGGAGGCAGAGGCAGGCGGATTTCTGAGTTCAAGGCCAGCCTGGTCTACAAAGTGAGTTCCAGGACAGCCAGGGCTATACAGAGAAACCCTGTCTCCAAAAACCAAAAACCAACAAAAAAAAAAAAGAAAGAAAGAAGTGGAAGGGTCAAGCCGGTCGTGGTGGCGCACGCCTTTAATCTCAGCACTTGGGAGGCAGAGGCAGGCGGATTTCTGAGTTCGAGGCCAGCCTGGTCTACAAAGTGAGTTCCAGGACAGCCAAGGCTACACAGAGAAACCCTGTCTCGGAAAACCAAAAAAAAAAAGAAAGAAAGAAAGAAATGGAAGGGTCAATCAGAGCATGTTTCCTAGATGACAAAAGAGAAAAGAAAAGAAAGCGGGGTATAAGCTCCTCAGAATGTCTGTAACTACCTGGCCCTTTTCCTCAGACATTGTGACAAAGAAAAGCTACTACTACTTTTCTCAGGGTGTAGAGAGAGCGAGTACTGGGCCCTCTAGAAGGATTCTTGACGCTTCAGTGTAGATCGGCGGTGGGGTGTTTCCACGTGTAAGGCCTTGTGGTGGATCTCAACACCAAAAAAGGTTTGCAGAAGTGGGGAGAGCTTTTGGTTAAAAAGGGACAGAATTCCGGGACCTTATTTCAAAATGTAAACAGACGGTATTGGGGGGTACAGAGCCCCTGCTTATCCTCCTCAGACTTTGAGCTCCTGGGTCAAAGCAGACTCCCTGAGTTATTTTGGACCATGGACTTTTGGTAGGTCTTCTCCCAAAGTTCTGTTTTCAAGTCACATACCTTTTCAGGGTAAAAGGGCCCCCAGGTGACCTCTATAACTTAGGCCTAGTATGTGTAGCACCGGCTGCCCCTCCAGAGTGTGCTCTCAGAAAGGTTTCCCTTCGCTCTTCCACACACCTCATGCCGGTCTAAGGGACCTGTTCTTTCACCTTTAGGGGAGAGGCCCTTCCACTGTAATCAGTGCGGTGCCTCCTTCACACAGAAGGGGAATTTGCTGCGCCACATCAAGCTGCACTCGGGGGAGAAGCCCTTCAAGTGCCCCTTCTGCAACTATGCTTGCCGCCGGCGTGACGCACTCACTGGGCACCTCCGCACACACTCAGGTCAGTGTCTGCCACAGAAACAGAGAGGTACCCACCAGGTGCAGAAAATGGCACTTTGAGAATTCTCTCTGGAGAGGGATAATATAACCTCTGTCACTGAGGAGCAGAGAACTCTGACAGCAGAATGGGCCTGCTGTGCTGACTTGGACAGCAGGCTCTGTGAGGAACTTGTGGGAGTCTTCACTTGAGTGTTTTACTGCCACATTCTGTGACATGAAGCAAAAAGAATGTGGTTTAGTGATACTGGCTTCTCTCTGACCTTTGTCTCTAAACACTATAATGATGTCCTGTGGTCCATCACCTCTAATTCTGAGCCCTATGGGAGGCTCTCTCCCCACTCTCTCTTGCATCAGGACCTACCCCCTGCCACCATATTTACCCCAACCCACTCCTACTCCCAAAATATCAGAGGTCTTGGACAATCACACACACACCCCCTGCCCATTTTCTAGTGGTTCCCATAAACCTACGGACTTCCAAATCTGAAAGGACAGGAACTAGAACCAAATAGGAAAAGACTATCTCCTTTCTGCTCTGCATCCCAAGAAGTGGTAATTTTTTCATAGATAAGAGCAAGTCCAGAGAGAACTCAGGGGTCAGTGGTCGGTCAGGGGTCAGTAGGGAACTGGAGCAACAAGGCCCTAGTCCACTCAAGATGCTCGGAAGCAGCAGGATGTGGTGGCGCATGCCTTTAATCCCAGCACTTGGGAGGCAGAGGCAGGTGGATTTCTGAGTTCAAGGCCAGCCTGGTCTACAAAGTGAGTTCCAGGACAGCCAGAGCTACACAGAGAAACCCTGTCTTGAAAAACCAAAAAAAAAAAAAAAAAAAAAAAGATGCTCAGAAGCTGGGTGTGGCCGTCTCCCAGTACCAGAGAGATGGAGAGATGGAGGCAGGAAGATCATGTGTTCAGTCAGCCTGGGCTATGTGAGGCCCTGCCTCAAAATAACAAAAATAAGTGAAAGATTTTGAGGTAATGTCTGTGAAGGAACTGGAGAACTTTCTAGATATTTTACCAAGTTTTGGACTCTTGGCTGGATTGGAGAAGAGGCCAGATCCAGAGACTTGAGTTGGCAAGGAAAGGGGATCTGAGGGCTGAGGAGAGGGGAGAGGGGGAGGAATTAGTGCTGTCTGTCCTTTGAATTTTCCCGGGGCTTTGCTCTTCTCCTCAACCCCACTGGGGAGGTCCCTAGGGCACAGAGAGGCACTGCTGGGCGTCTTCTGCCTCCTTACCCAGCCTTGTTCCAGATTGGTAACATCTTTGTCCCTCTGATTATCACTGACTTATGCTGTATAATCTACAGAGAATTTTTCTTGTGTCACCTTCTATGATCATAAGAATTTCAGATGCAGGCAAGGGAGTTGAAGGGGAAAAAAATCTAGATGAAAATGTCCCTTTCCCAGCGGCAGATACTTCACTTTTTGAGACAGGTTGGGGGTGGGGTGTGGGGGTGTCTCATGTATCCCAAGCTGATCTCAAAGAAGGCCAGATTTTTTTCTTTTTGGGAAAGGGTCTAACTATTTAGCTCTGGATAGCGTGGAACCTGCCATGTAGACCAGGCTGGCTTCAGACTCACAGAGATGCAATTGGGTCTATCTCCCAGGTACTGGGATTAAAAATATTCACCACAAGGCCCTGCAAGCAAACCCTTAACAAGGTCAACTGAATAGATTTTGAATATTGTTCCATAGGAGATTAAGGGGGAAAGCAGACTTAAGTGTAGGTCCCATCTCTGTGAGGTGCTTCCTGCTGTAATTCACCTCGTAAGAAATAAAGGACAAGCTGGGCAGTGGTGGCTCACGCCTTTAATCCCAGCACTTGGGAGGTAGAGGCAGGGGGGTTTCTGAGTTCGAGGCCAGCCTGGTCTACAGAGTGAGTTCCAGGACAGCCAGGGCTATACAGAGGATCCTCTCCTAACACATCAAACCCCAAGGGTCTTGGGTGGAGAGGGACCTGGCACTCACTTCATCTCTTAAACATGTCATTTATGAGCAAAGAGCAACATGGCAAAGGTTGATTTAGTGGTGGCCAACAGAGACATATGTGGGGCTGAATAATAATTACCAATCTCCTAGCAATGCCTTCTGCTGCCACACTACTCAATGGTAGCAATAAACACGAATATATACAAATATACCTTGTTCTTCTGAGCTATCTCCTCTCCCCTATCCCCAAAATAATCTCCTCCCAAGACTTGTGTTTAAACAAGTGACCAATCTGTTTTCCCAGATTTTTTTCCCCTCTTTAGAGCTTTATAACTCGTTTTTTTTTTTTTTTTTTTTTTTTTTTTTTTNTTTTTCGAGACAGGGTTTCTCTGTGTAGCCCTGGCTGTCCTGGAACTCACTTTGTAGACCAGACTGGCCTCGAACTCAGAAATCCGCCTGCCTCTGCCTCCCGAGTGCTGGGATTAAATGCGTGCGCCACCACGCCCAGCTAACACGGTCTTTTTAAAACAACAACAAAAATAAACACAAACTCATTCTCTTTCTTTTCCTTCATCTTCTCTGTTTTTTTGCTCTGTGAGGCTCCTGGTGGGCAGGGTCTCGGTACCTCAGTATAATGACAGAGAAAGAAAAAGATCAGTAAAACCAGACAAGGGCTGGAGGTAAAAACAACACCAAGTAGGGACCACCCAGTGCTGCTCCGCCTGCATACGCAGGACTAAGCTTCAGCCTGCCAGTTTCCCTCCAACCAAAGCAGAGTGCTTGCAAGCAAAAAGTCCCTTTGTCTGATAAACAGCCATGACACCACCTGCCTGCCTCACAGAAAGGTTAAACCGCAGTCTGAGCCCCAGACTCTGAGATCCTGGGGAGGGGCCTGAGCGCTTCGCAGGGAAGATCCCCTGCTAAGTCCTCCCATCTTCACTTCCTTTGAGAAGCAGCCAGAGCATCTAGAATCCCACTACCATCCTGCTGTACGGCGTCCACGGCCACAGGGTCTCTTCCCTTAGCTGTACGGTGTCCACGACTTCCTCAGATTTAGCTCACCTTTTCTTTGTTGTAAGTGGAGTTGGGGAAGGGAAGACAATTAAAAAAAAAAAAAAAAAAAAATCAGCCGGGCGTGGTGGCGCATGCCTTTAATCCCAGCACTCCGGAGGCAGAGGCAGGCGGATTTCTGAGTTCGAGGCCAACCTGGTCTACAAAGTGAGCTCCAGGACAGCCAGGGCTATAAAGAGAAACCCTGTCTCGAAAAAAAAAAAAAACAAAAAAACAAACAAACAAAAAAATCAAGTTATCAACGTTCTTTCCTCTGCACGCCACAATGCAGTTGCTTGTCCTGCGTGACTCTTCAGCGCCAGGTACAGGGAGGGAGAAGTTACCCTCATGCTGCCTCTTCTCTCTCCTCCACAGTCTCTTCTCCCACCGTGGGCAAACCCTACAAGTGCAACTACTGTGGCCGGAGCTACAAACAGCAAAGTACCCTGGAGGAGCACAAGGAGAGGTGCCACAACTATCTACAGAGTCTCAGCACTGATGCCCAAGCTCTGGCTGGCCAGCCAGGTGGGGCTGTGGGTCGTACCATAGGGGAGCTGAGGGTAGGGCCAGTTCAGGCAAGGGTGATCCTAGCACCTCTTTCCACAGGGATGAGGCCGCACTTAGGGAACCATCCAAGCATTCGTTCCTAAGCACCCCATGAGTGACCAGCACAGCTCTGGGACAGATCAATAGGGGGATCCAGACAGAGGAAGATTTACAGGGGAATCTGGGCATAGAGAAAGTTTGGATCTATAATCTCAGGTAGTGGGAGAGAAGGCACAAAGAATTGAAGATCAAGGACTGGACATGTACGATTCTTGGCAAATGGTTTAAAGGGTTCCTGGAATGAACTTAAGGTAAAGACCCAATGGTGATACATTCCTTTAATCCTGGCACTTAGAAGGCAGAGACAGGTGGATCTCTGTGAGTTCAAGGCCAGCCTGATCTATCTACACAATGAGTTCAAAGCCAACCAGGGCTACATAGTGGGATCCTGTCTCAAAAATATAAAATGGGGGACTGGTGAGATGGCTCAGCAGGTAAGAGCACCCGACTGCTCTTCCGAAGGTGATAAGTTCAAATCCCAGCAACCACATGGTGGCTCACAACCATCCGTAACGAGATCTGGCTCCCTCTTCTGGAGTGTCTGAGGACAGCTACAGTGTACTTACATATAATAAAATAAAATAAATCTTTAAAAAATATATATATATAAAATGAAAAAAGAAAAAAGAAAAGAAAGACAGAAAGAGAGGGAGCTAGAGGAAGGAGAGAGAGAGAGAGAAAGAGAGAGAGAGCCCAGTTTTGCAGGTATAACCTTCCTTGACTACTGACTGGCCGGTTTTCTCCAGGCAAAGGCTGCTGGGCCAATGCCACCCTCACTCAGCAGCCCCCACCTGCCCCTCCTCTCCAGGTGATGAAATCCGTGACCTGGAGATGGTGTCTGACTCAATGCTGCACCCATCGACAGAGCGGCCAACTTTCATTGATCGTTTGGCCAACAGCCTCACCAAACGCAAGCGCTCCACCCCACAGAAGTTTGTAGGTAAGAGTTCCCGTTCGAAAGGAGATAGCAGCTCCGAGCCATAGCTCAAATACATCACAGTTTTGACTGCCATTAGACCAGAGAGACCTGAGTCTGGAGATTTGATTGGGGGGGGGGGTGAGCCAAGTGGTCTCTGGTGCTCAGAGTGTTCACTCAGATGGGAGTGGATGGAGAGGGAATTCGTGCTTCAAGAGAGTTGGGGGATAATAGCTCAGTCTGTAAAGGGCAGGTGTGAGAACCAGAGACTCCATCCCCCAAGACCTACCTAAGAATGCCAGGCATGGTAGCTCGTGCTTGTCATCCTAGCACTGGGGAGGCAGAGAAAGAACAGTGCCCTGGGGCTGACTGACGAGGCAGCCTAGTCTACCTGGTGAACTCCAGGCCCACAATAGATCCTGTTTCAAAGATGGTGGCTGGTGGTCCTGAAGATTCCCAAGGTTGTCCTCTGCCTTCCGCTTATATGTACATACACATGCACAAGCACAGTGGTGAATGTGCACACATGCACACACAGACATACACAAAACACACATAAGAGAGAATAGAGAGCAGTCAGTATAGAGAACTCAACCGGGGGTGGGGGGGCGGGGTGGGGGATGGAGCTTTTCCGTCCTTTGAAGATAGCAAGGACTTCAGTCTATGTGGGCTGGTCTTAGAGTCAGTGAGAGGAAGCCAACTTGTGGTTCCTTGTCCCACAAATGACATCTCTCTGAGGATCTGAAACATTTTAAAGTGATGACTTCATAGTTAGGCCCTTACTCTAGGACTATAGCCTGCCCAGGGCCTGACCCTCAGGGAAAGTGAGGTCACCTGGGGCTATAGAGATAGCTCAGAGGGAGAATGTATAACATGTAAGCCCTGGGTTGGGTCCCCAAAACTAATTAATATCGATGATAAGGATACTGTTATATTTAGGTTCCTGGGTTAGAAAACAAGGACTTAGGGTTCTTCAAACCCAATGCCAGTGAGATCTGATCCTCCTCCACAGGTGAAAAGCAGATGCGCTTCAGCCTCTCAGACCTTCCCTATGATGTGAACCCCAGCAGTGGCTATGAAAAGGACGTAGAGTTGGTGGCACACCATGGCCTGGAGCCTGGCTTTGGAGGGTCTCTAGCCTTTGTGGGTACAGAGCATCTGCGTCCCCTCCGCCTCCCACCCACCAACTGCATCTCAGAACTCACACCAGTCATCAGCTCTGTGTACACCCAAATGCAGCCCATCCCCAGCCGACTGGAGCTTCCAGGGTCCCGAGAAGCAGGTGAGGGACCGGAGGACCTGGGAGATGGAGGTCCCCTCCTTTATCGGGCCCGAGGCTCTCTGACTGACCCTGGGGCATCCCCCAGCAATGGCTGCCAGGACTCCACAGATACAGAGAGCAACCATGAAGACCGGATTGGAGGGGTGGTATCCCTTCCTCAGGGTCCCCCACCCCAACCTCCTCCCACCATAGTGGTGGGCCGGCACAGCCCCGCCTATGCCAAAGAGGACCCCAAACCACAGGAGGGGTTACTGCGGGGCACCCCAGGCCCCTCCAAGGAAGTGCTTCGGGTGGTGGGTGAGAGTGGTGAGCCCGTGAAGGCCTTTAAGTGTGAACACTGCCGCATCCTTTTTCTGGACCACGTCATGTTCACCATCCACATGGGCTGCCATGGCTTCAGAGACCCTTTTGAGTGTAACATCTGTGGTTATCACAGCCAGGATCGGTATGAGTTCTCTTCCCACATCGTCCGGGGGGAACATAAGGTAGGCTAGAGACCTCTTTCCTCGAAGCCTGCTCTCAGCCCCGCCCCCACCCCCACTGCCCCACCTACAGGTGTCTAGCCCAATTCCTGTTACACCCTAAGGAGTTTTGCGTTGTAGCCCCACCCACTGGCCGCCTCACTTCACACTTGACTCTGTCTTTGCCTGTTCCCTTCTACCCTGACTGATTGGAGCATTGCGACGAGACAAGTCTCTTGCTTATATTTCTCCTTCTAACCTCTCTCCGGGCACATTTGCTTTTTTAATTAATGACTTTAACTTGGCCTTTTTTTAGTTTACTGCAATCTCTGGCCACTCCTTCACTCTTCTGCCCATGGCTCCCTTCTGCTCTAAGCCTAGATTTTTTTTTTTAATTTTGTTATTATTATTATTTGTGCGTGTGTGTGGATCCCACATCCTCCGACAGCTCCAGGGGTTGGAAGCTCCTCTCTTTGCTAAGAGACGTTGGGCTTCTTGCTTTAATCCTCACCCTTATTTATCTGACCCTTCACTTTTGATGCTGATACCTCCCAACGGCCCCACCTTAGCTCTGTGGCATTATTATCTCCTCTCTGGGACCTTTCAGCCCGGCACTCCATACCTCTCGTGCCCACTCACTTTAGGCAGCTTGCACTATTCTTAAATGAATGAAGAATTTCCTCATTTGCAGGTAGGAGGGGCTGTAGAAACTCTCCCCAGGCACTGTGGACTGAGGGTCCTCTTGACCTCACCTGGGAATCCGAGCTCCCTAAAGACTACATTCAGGACCTCCCTCTAGGATGTGATACCACCCTTCCCTCTCCCTGACTCACCCCTCAACACCACTCTGGTCTCAACTTGCCACTCCTGTCAGTGGTGGCTTTTCTCTCCTTGGAATGCCCCCATTTTATATTCTCAGGGGCTAAGGCTAGACCTGCAACCCTCTCTCTGACACACAGAGAGCTGCAGGTACCTAGCTGAGAACCAGGGCATGGGAAGGGGGATGGGTAGAACTCTCTCCTCCACCTTTCAAACTCTTACACTCCAGTGACCTTCCTAGGCTCTCAGGGACTCCTTCTGTCCCCATATTATGAGAAACCAGCAGGTTGCTGCTCAATGACCAGGGTCTCTCAGCCCCATCAGTCACGCTGCCTTTTTCCTCTCCCTTCCAGCAGGACTCGCCATCTTGTTCCCAGGCTCCTGGGCCCTGTTAGGATCAATGGCAGGGAGAAAGGGGTGTCTCTTTTCTCTCTGCCAGTTTTCAGTATAACCAAAAATTGTCCCAGGATGAACGACACGTATGTGCCCGTCAACCATTCCACCCTTGTCCCAGAAAGAATGGGACGGACACAGCTGGGAGTCACCTCCACTGCCCTTCCATACTTAGCTCCAGACACAGGGCAGGAGAGGCAGTCTTCTCTGGTGGTTGCAGACACTCTGGCTATTCGGATAATCAAGGATATTCATGAGACCATGCAGGAGGAGGCATAGCTCCATTGCAGGTGGAAGTCTCTCTCTCTAAAGAGTTCTCTGCCAGGGCCACAACCATCCCACTCTGCTTCTTTGAGATTCAAACCAAAGGATGTTTTTCTATATTTAAAGAAAATAAGAAAAAAAAAAAAAAAAAAACCAAACACAACACCTCATAAGTTATAGTCTTGGTCTTCACCCTCCCTTTCTCTTCCCTTCCGTCCATCTTCCTTCCCACGTGCCCTTTCTTTATCTCTTTTGCCTCTCCCTACTTCCCTCACCCCCTGCTAGGGACTTTGAGAGGCATGATAAAGGGTGGGCTAGATCAGATCCTGGGACTGGGGCTCTTAAGCATTCCGAAGAGAGTCGACTTTCCCCTATCGGGAGAAGGGTGGTGGGGTGAAACCACTCTTCTCTTCTTCCTTCTGCCTGGCACTGCTTCCCAAAAGGACCAGATTGGCAGAGAGAAGCTTTGTGGGCTGTTCCTCCCTGACAGTGTAGCAATAAGCAGGTGTTGCCAAAGGCAAGAGAATGAGGTATGAGCTCTGAAAGGAGTGGCCCTGAGAGAAGGGAAGGGTCTTCACAATAGAACCTAGGCACTAATTCCTTCTTGGGCCGGCAGCACAGCTGAAGTTACTGTCTGGGCTTCTCCTCAGCCATTCTGGTTGTTGAGCCTCTTCCATTAGACCTGCTCCCACCTCTTCTGTGTCTGCCCTGTATTTGAGGACACCTCAGAAGGACTAGTTCCTCTGAGGCCTTAGAGCCTTAGAGTGCCCCACCCCTCCCTTTGTTTAGTCAGCCTTAGCACATGTGACCTCCCAGGAACACAAAGGACTATGCTCCTCCTAGGCTATGCTAAAGCCCCTGAGAGCAGAGGTGGAAGGGACAAGACCAGGTGCTAGGGGGGAGGGGCATGGCGTCTCTCTCCAGCCCACCACTGCACTTTAACCAGGGTCTTAGGTACAAAATGCTACTTTTCAGAGCCTTCCAGCTCTGGAACCTCAAACATCCTCATGCTCTCTCCCTTTTGCATAAAAAACAAACAAACAAACAAAACAAAAAACAAAAAAAAGAAAAAGAAAACAACAACAAAAAACAAAATGCCAAAATCCACACAGAGAAAAGA
This sequence comes from Mus minutoides, assembly GCA_902729485.2. Classification (NCBI taxonomy): domain Eukaryota; kingdom Metazoa; phylum Chordata; class Mammalia; order Rodentia; family Muridae; genus Mus; species Mus minutoides. The sequence goes on from LR753464.1 coordinate 364,461, forward strand.
GGTGTTCTTTTTTTTTTTTTATTACTCTTAAAAAACAACACCACAAAAAAGTGGAGGGAAGGGAGAAAATTTCTAAATAGACACTTTTCCAGATCTGTGTGTGTGTGTGTGTGTGTGTGTGTGTATGTGTATGTGTGTTTGTGTTTATGTGTGTGTGTGTGTGTGTGTGTGTGTGTGTGTCAATGTCCAAGCTGCAAGTGGAATTTTATAATACTTCTGGCAGCTTCTTTCCTTGTGTATATAACACATATATATTTTTAATCAGAAATTATGAAGATCAAAAATAGACTAAACACAGAAACAAGTGCAATACCACCTCTCCTCCCCAGGGTTCCTCTGTAGCCTGTTCAGTGTCCCTTTGACCCTTGACCCTTGACCTTGTCTCTCTTCCTTTGGTTCCTGACCTATCCTCCCCTTCCCTCTTTTTAAAGAGTTTTTCTCCTTTCTCAAAGGGGGTTAAACCAGATTTTGAGACTTACTGCAAAGCATTTTGTATATGTAACATACTGTAAGTAAATATTTGTGTAATGGAGAAATACTACTGTAAGTTTTGTACTGTACTGGCTGAAAGTCTGTTATAAATAAACACGAGTAATTTAACACCCCTGTTTGTTCTTGGAGACTCCCTTTCCCTTGTTTTCCTTCTGGGAGGGAGGCAAACTTCATACCAACTATTTCTCTGTTCAAGACTTAGATAAGTCTAAGACAGAGGAAACCAGACAAGACTACTGAAATTGTTGGTCTAGCAGATCAGAATTTTTTAAAAGCAGGGTGTCGGGGCTGGTGAGATGGCTCAGCGGGTAAGAGCACCCGACTGCTCTTCCGAAGGTGATAAGTTCAAATCCCAGCAACCACATGGTGGCTCACAACCATCCGTAACGAGATCTGGCTCCCTCTTCTGGAGTGTCTGAGGACAGCTACAGTGTACTTACATATAATAAATAAAATAAATCTTAAAAAAAAAAAAAAAANTTTTTTTTTTTTTTTTTAAAGATTTATTTTATTTATTATATGTAAGTACACTGTAGCTGTCTTCAGGCATTCCAGAAGAGGGCGCCAGATCTCATTAAGGATGGTTGTGAGCCACCATGTGGTTGCTGGGATTTGAACTTATCACCTTCGGAAGAGCAGTCGGGTGCTCTTACCAGCTGAGCCATCTCACCAGCCCAGTACTGAAGTTTTATTGGGTGGTCTTTGGCTCTTGGAAGGAGTACCATCAGCCCCCGTGAGAAAATGCATTAAAAATATATATGTGAGCCGGGCGTGGTGGCGCATGCCTTTAATCCCAGCACTTGGGAAGCAGAGGCAGGCGGATTTCTGAGTTCGAGGCCAGCCTGGTCTACAAAGTGAGTTCCAGGACAGCCAAGGCTACACAGAGAAATCCTGTCTCGGAAAACCAAAAAAAACAAAACAACAAAAACAAAAAACAAAACAAAAAAAACCAAAAACCAGTTCCAGTCATCCACCTTGGTGAGATACAGTCTTTTTTGTTTGTTTCCACCACAGAGCTCCTAAATAAGCTGTCCTGTGAGCTTCCAGTCTCAGCCTCCCATCTCCACGCAGCAGCCCTCGGATTACAGATGTATGCCACCCAGCCAATAAAGTTTTACATGAGTTTTGGATACTAGGATTAGCGCATTTACCCCAACCACGACGACTCTGGGTTGCCTGGAATTCCAGCACTTGGGATGTAGACTCAAGAAGAAAAGAAATTCAAGGTCACACTTGGCTACCAAATAAGTTCCAGGTCAGCCTGGACTACATGACTATGTTTCAAAATAGATAACTATCTGATAGACTTGCTCAGTTAAAATGGGTTGGTACATACACTGTACTAACTACAGTGCTTCACCTGTGTTAATAGGATCTAATAGGATCTGGAAATAAAATGGTGGTTCAAGCCCAGCGTGGTGGCCTAATCCCAACACTCGAATCCTCTATTTGGAAGGACGCATTTACAAAATGGTTTGTTTCTCCCAAGTCTTCTATTTCTAATTCCTACACGTAGAACTCACATTTCAAAGAAATAAATCATGGCGTCTTAAGGTGGTGTAGCGCCGCCTTTAGTCCGTCTACTGCGGGCTAGAGAGACCTCTCCAAGTCATACTACAACTCCCACGATGCATCTCTTTTGTCTTCCTACACTAGGGAGTGTGCGTCCGAATTCTGGATAACTTCCGCTCTGGAACTAACGTAAACCGGATGTTATAGAGCCTTATAATCACTTCCTGGTTCAAGTGTATAACATTTTAATCTTCCGCCGGAATGTTAAATAGTTCCATTGATATTTTTCGTCAAAGACAATTCCTAGGGACTTATCACAACCATGCATTCCACAGGAAACTCTAAGTAATCAGGTAAATTCGAATATAATAGCTGCTAGAGAGTAAATAGAATTACAGGTCTCTGAGGTTTTCTTTTTCCGGCGTGAGCGTAGGGATCTCGTACTATATAAGTGGGTCGGCCGAGCCGCCGGATCCTCTTTCGAGTCTTGGCTCCAAGATGGTGAGTGTCGCCGCGTGGTGAGCGCGCGGGCCTGGGGATGCGGGGTAGAAGTATATATTTGGATGGTAAGGACTTGAGAGTCAGAGTCTTGGAGGAGGAAGTGACAGAGGGTCCGTCCAGCCCGGACTTGGCGTGCCCAGGACTTGCATGGGTCTCTGTCGGGGCTGCGGGCGGCCAGGAAGGGCTGAAGTCTCGCCCCATTTCCAATAGCGTCTATTTTCCATTCTCAGACCAAAAAAAGAAGAAACAACGGTCGTGCCAAAAAGGGCCGCGGCCATGTGCAGCCTATTCGCTGCACGAACTGCGCCCGGTGCGTGCCCAAGGACAAGGCCATCAAGAAGTTTGTCATTCGGAACATTGTAGAAGCCGCTGCTGTCAGGGACATATCTGAAGCAAGCGTCTTCGACGGTAAGTGAGCCATAGCCGTGATTGTATAGGGACGAAGAGTGAGGAGATGTATTGGGCTCGTTGTCTTTAGCTTGGGGAGAAGGTGCCGCTTGTGGCACAGTAAGCAGGCTGTGTTGGAGTTTTAAGTTGGTTTTTCTCTTTGGGTGGAGACTGAGGCTCATGCATGGTAGGCAAACCCCTGCATCCCATCCCTGTGAGTGACTGCCTACTTAGGAGAATCTGAAAAAGCATAATAATTCTTTAGTTACTGAAAAAAAATTTAAACTTTTAAAACGGGCAAAGACTGGACTGTGTTTAAGGCATAGTTTGGGCAGTTTGTGACTTGGTTTCTTGCTGTCTTGGAACTCACTGTGTAGACCTACTCAAGAGATCTTCCTAGTGCTGGGATTAAAGGCGTGCACCACAGCACCTGGTTGGGTTTTGTTTGTTCATTCTTTTGTTTTTTCTTGACTTGACCATGGGGCCTGCCAGCAGAGTTAGTCTCCCTAACTTGAGTTATTCTCATTTTGTGGCCCTCTTTGGCTTTGAGGATGCCTTGGCCTTTTGTGTGGCAACCTCTACCCCAAGAGTTAAACTCTTGGTGTATGTTGGGTGTGATGTTGGTTTCTCTTGGTTTCTCTTGGGTGTCATTTATCAGTAAAACTGCACATACTTCGAGGATAGGGTAATTCTGACCAATAGAAGAGTCACACAAAAGGGTATCTGTCTAAACTGCTTCTCGATTTCTCAGCCTACGTGCTTCCCAAGCTCTACGTCAAGCTCCATTACTGCGTGAGCTGTGCCATCCATAGCAAGGTTGTCAGGAATCGATCTCGCGAAGCCCGGAAGGACCGGACACCCCCACCACGATTCAGACCTGCTGTGAGTAAATTATTTTAACTTGGGACATACATAGTCTTACCCAGAGAAGTATCCATTAAGGTTTTAGTCTGGTGTGGCAGGTATGGACTACATTTAAATTTTAAAAATGCTTGTTTTGCATAGCCTGAAACACCTTTAGTGATGCTAGGGGTTGGCAGTTGGGTTCTTTGGTTTGAGGTGCTAGGTCCTCAACTTAATGCTGATAAGTGCTCTGCCATGAACTACGGGGATGGGTTTGGGGGGGTGTTTGTTAAGTCTCACTGGCCTCAACCCAGGACTCAGATTCTTCTGCCTCTGGAGTGCTAGAGTTAAGTCGACCACCACAGCAGACTTGAATACCTCGTTTCTAATTTAGCTCATCACTTGTTTTTCAGGGCGCTGCACCTCGACCTCCACCAAAGCCCATGTAAAGAGGTGGTTTTGTAAGGGCAGAAGGAAAGCTACCCTGGAAAAATAAAATGGAAGTTGTACTTTACATGGCATTGAGTGTGTTTATGTCAAGTCTCTCTGTGTGTTTTGGGGGTCCATAGTGCAGAACTTGGTGTTTTAGGCTCTGTACACCTTATTTCTAAGTCATTCTCTGCAGGCTGACCAGCAGTGAGCTCCATGAATCCCATTTATGCCACCTCGACTCCCAGCAAGCCATGGGATTACAAGTGTGTTCACCGGGCTCAGCTTTGGGGCAGGGTTCTGTGGATCACCTGGATCCTTGTAAGACTTATAAACCAGGGTTTCTATTTTTCTGTTGCAGGACACTCACTGGTCCCAGCCTTACAGACTGTAATGTGATCATAGGATGTCAAAGTTTTTTTTGTTTTTTTTTTTTTTTTTGGTTTTTCGAGACAGGATTTCTCTGTATAGCCCTGGCTGTCCTGGAACTCACTTTGTAGACCAGGCTGGCCTGGTCTCAAAAATCCACCTGCCTCTGCCTCCCAAATGCTGGGATTAAAGGTGTGCGTAATCATGCCAGCAGTTTCTTGTTTTGAGGCAATGGTCCCATGCCTTCTTGTCTGACTGGCTTTAAACCCAGATGCCTCAGTGCCTGGGGTATGTGGTTCAACCATCTCTGGCTAAGTTGACCACTTTATCTGAAAGCTGAGCCAGTTGGTACCTTGGGCTAAAAGATTTGTAAATGTTTATCCAAGGAATACAGCAGCAAGAAAGGACAGTAGTGTTTTATGGTCCTGTTTGCAAAACCTTTAGTCCAAATTAAAAAGCAAAGCTATTGACAGAAATTCTAAGTTGAGAGAATTCTAGGTCTGAGTCTACATTAGCTACAAGGTCACCTGCAGTGTTTGGGGTTTTGGGGGGGGGGGGGTTTTTTTTTTTTTTTTTTTTTTTTTTTTCCAGACAGGGTTTCTCTGTATAGCCGTGGCTGTCCTGGAACTCACTTTGTAGACCTGGCTGGCCTCGAACTCACAAATCCGCCTGCCTCTGCCTCCCGAGTGCTGGGATTAAAGGCATGCGCCACCAGGCTCACCTGCGTCTTAATGTGAGCCCCTGCATTTCTGGGTTTAAAGTAAGGTCTCCTAGCCTGGGCTGGGGCAGTTTTGTTTTTAGTTAGGAAATAAGTTCTTACTGATAGCTGGGCACATGGGGTCAGCTCACCCTTCCACTATGGGTCTGGGATAAAACTGCAAGCATCAGGTTGGGTAGCAAGTACCTTTATCTTCAGTCCAGTCTGAGTACCCATGTGGGGTGGCTTATATCCATTCCCAACCTTCAAGGGTTCCAATGTGTTTGACCTCTCTAAGCACCTAGTTGCATTTATATAGTTAAGGAGAGACTCTAGACATGATAAAAAGGACTGGCTACTCTTCAGAAGACCTGGCTTTAGTTCCTTCCACCTTAAAACTATCAACTCCCAATTCTGGGGTGGCAATTTTTGTTTTTTTGGGGTTTTTTTTTGCCTTGATAATCCAAAGCTTGTCACTGAGCATTTGGGAGTTAAAGGTCAGTTTAAGTACAGAACAGCTTCAGGCGCTGAAGTTAACCTGTCACATTACTTGTTTGGAATACAGTCAGAATATCAATTTCCACACCTCTAGGAAGGTCACCTAGGTTTCAGGCATCCATCACCTAACTTAAGGGAAAGCCACAAGCTATCAGAATAAGACTATAGGATAAGCCAGGGGTGGTGGCACACGCCTTTAATCCCAGCACTCGGGAGGCAGAGGCAGGCGGATTTCTGAGTTCGAGGCCAGCCTGGTCTACAAAGTCGTTCCAGGACAGCCAGGGCTATACAGAGAAACCCTATTTTGAAAAGCCAAAAAAAAAAAAAAAAAAAAGACTACAGGCTAGCTTTGAAGTTCTGTGTTTAAAAATGTATGGGTGGGGGTGCTGGTACCTGCTGAGGTCAGAGATGGCTGAGTCTGATAGTTTGTATGGTAGCTGGCTGGGTTCTTTGTAAGCAGTGTGTAAGCTGGAGCAATCTCCAGCTCCCTTCAGATGAATGTCAAAGCCAGGAGCCCACTCTGCTTAACCTGGTATAAGTGTTACCCTTTCTACTAGGGTTTTTTTTTTTTTGGTTTTTCGAGACAGGGTTTCTCTGTGTAGCCCTGGCTGTCCTGGAACTCACTTTGTAGACCAGGCTGGCCTCGAACTCAGAAATCCGCCTGCCTCTGCCTCCTGAGTGCTGGGATTAAAGGCGTGCACCACCATGCCAGGCTGTTTGTTGCTTCCTTTTTTTTTTTTTTTTTTTAGATTTATTTTATTTTATTATATGTAAGTACACTGTAGCTGTCCTCAGACACTCCAGAAGAGGGAGCCAGATCTCGTTACGGATGGTTGTGAGCCACCATGTGGTTGCTGGGATTTGAACTTATCACCTTCGGAAGAGCAGTCGGGTGCTCTTACCCGCTGAGCCATCTCACCAGCCCCTGTTTGTTGCTTCTTAAGAGATGTAGTTGAGGGAGGTTTTGCTTATAGCCTAGAATCCTATCTATTTTGCTTCTGAGGTGTCCATACTCAGTAACTGAGTAAGTGTTCAAGGCAGATGGGGCCTTTGTAGGCTGGTGTTCAGCTGAGGTGGAGCCTATTGAGGTCCTGGATTGCCTTTGTACACACCCTGACTCTTAGACTTTTCTTCTTGAGTATCCCAGAATTAGCATGTATGAGAAAGATAGTATTCATTGCCTATCTCTATAGCATCGTGTTTTAGTTTGCATACTTTAGCTTGTTTTTAAGTTGTTTTATTATACACCATGTGTATGCAGTGCTCATAGTGGCCAGAAGAGGGTGTTGGGATACCCTGGAACTGGACTCAGGGTTGTGACCGGTAACAAACCTAAGTCCTCTGAAGGCTGAAGGCACTCTTAATTGTTCAGCCATGTCTCCAGCCCAAGCTTTTTTGTTTGTTTGTTTTTTGTTTTTGTTTTTTTTGCAAACATGTAGTAAACATTTTATGTAGTGCAAGAGATTAAATTTAGGACCTATTGTATGCTGTGTTAGTTAATTTTTTCCAACCTGCCTGAGCAAAGTCCCAACAGAAACAGTTTAAGTGAAGAACGGCTTATTTTGATCCACAGTGGCAGAAAGTGTAGTCCCCTCGTGGCCAGGTGGCCAGGAAGGCATGGTGGAACTCAAGATGTCAGAGACAAGCCGGGTGTGGTGGCGCACGCCTTTAATCCTAGCACTTGGGAGGCAGAGGCAGGCAGATTTCTGAGTTCGAGGCCAGCCTGGTCTACAAAATGAGTTCCAGGACAGCCAGGGCTACACAGAGAAACCCTGTCTCGAAGGGAAAAAAAAAAAAAGATGTCAGAGACATACAGGCTTATACCCATTGCAGTGAACAATAGGAAGCAGGAGCTGGGTACGACTGCACACATCTGTAATCCTAGCACTCTGGGGCCGGAGAATCGGTACTTCTTAAATTTGCTGGGGGGTGGGGCTATACTTCAGTTAGGACTGTTTGCCTAGGGTCTCAGGGTTCCTTTAGCTGTGACAAAACACTATGCCCAACAGGAATTTGAGGAGGAAAGTTGATTTCATTTTTGACTTCCCAGTCCCTTACTGAGGAAAGTCAGGGCAGGAAGCAGAGACTGTGGAGGAGTTATGCTTCCTGGCTCACTCCACAAGGCTTGCCCAGCCCTCCTTGCTTACAGCTTCCAGGACCTCCAGCCTGTATCAATCATCAATTTCAAAAAATGCACTGCAGGCCAGTCTGGTGGGGACATTTTCTCTGTTGAAGTTCCCTCTTCCCAAATGATGCTAGCTTGTGTCAGGTTGACATTAAAACCAACCAGCACACTTAGTGAGCATATAGCATAATCCAGGTGTGGTACACACCTGTAATTCCAGCTCTTGGGGGGTGGAGGTTGGCATTTCAAGGTTATCCTCAGCTACGTAGTTCAAGACCAGCCAGCCTGAGGTACATGGGACCCTCTCACAATAACAAACAAATAAATAAACTTCTTAACTAGTTGGAACCAATAGTGCTTGCATTTTCCTCTAGTGACCTACTTCTGATAGTCAAGCTGCCTCCTAAGGCTCCCAATTCCTAAAGGCCTCCAAAAGAGTGTCCCAGATGTGACCAAGCCTATGTGACACAGGCCTATGAGGGAAGGTTCTGGTTGGAATGAGCATGAATCAACCACAGCTGGCCCTCTGAGACTTTTCTTTCTTTTTTTTTTTTTTTTTTTTTGGTTTTTTGAGACAGGGTTTCTCTGTATAGCCCTGGCTGTCCTGGAACTCACTTTGTAGACCAGGCTGGCCTCGAACTCAGAAATCTGCCTGCCTCTGCCTCCCAAGTGCTGGGATTAAAGGCGTGTGCCACCATGCCCAGGGAGACATTTTTTTTTTAAGACTTTAAATTTTCTGTGTATGAGTATTTGAACTGCATATGTGTTTGTGTCCCAGCAATGAAAGAGGTCAGAAGATAGAGTCATCTGGGACTGGAGTTATAGATAGATAGTTGTGAACCACCATATGGATGCTGGGAACAAGTCTTTAGTCATCTTTCTGCCCCTCACCTTTAAATTTTTCTACTACATTTATCTACTGTGTGTGTTCATTGTGTATTGAGCCATCTTGCTGGCTCCCAAAGTTTATTCTTGCTATCAGGGATGAAGGTATGTCCACTTAATGTGTTAGAGTTTGTGACCCCTGGGAAAGACCATAGACTCAATTTAATTATAATCAAAGGGTTTATTGATTAGCTCCTAGCGGGGTGACAGCTTTAAAGCCCAGTCTGAGGCATGTTGTGAAGGAGGGATGGGGGGAGGGTTTTTAAAGGGGAACCACAGGAAGACCTTTAATGTCTATGCAAGCAAGTAGAAGCTGGTCTGTTCTCCCAAGTTAAGTAGTTAGGCTAACTCAAAACAACCTTTGGCCAGGCAGTGGTGGCACCTGCCACTAATCCCAACACTTAGGAGGCAGAAGCAAGTGGATTTCTTTTTTTTTTTTTTTTTTTTTGGTTTTTCGAGACAGGGTTTCTCTGTGTAGCCCTGGCCGTCCTGGAACTCACTCTGTAGACCAGGCTGGCCTCGAACTCAGAAATCCGCCTGCCTCTGCCTCCCGAGTGCTGGGATTAAAGGCGTGTGCCACCATGCCCGGCTGCAAGTGGATTTCTAATAAGTTCAAGGCCAGCCTGGTCTACAGGGCCACAAGACAAAAACAAACAAACAAACAAAAAAAAACCTGTCTCAAAAAACTAAAAAACAAACAAAAACAATCTTTGTGGGCTGTAGAGATGGCTCAGAGAGAGTGCTGACTGCTCTTCTGAAGGTCTTGAGTTCAAATCCCAGCAACCACATGGTGGCTCACAACCATCTGTAATGAGATCTGATGCCCTCTTCTAGGGTGTCTGAAGACAGCTACAGTGTAGTTACATTAAAAAAAAAATCTTTGGGTATCTGTGTAAGTAAGTTACAGAAGCCAGAAAAGCAATTAATTATAACAGGTGTGTGGTGTAGCCACAGGCTTTTCCACTCAAGTCCCAGTTTTCAGAAGCTTATTATTTATTAATAAATGTCTAGGCCTTAAGCTAAGCTTATTCCTTGACTAGCTTGCAATATGTTTTACCTGTTTATACTATTCTATGCCTGCCAGATGGTTGGTTCAGGGCTCCAGGGGAGTCGACATGAAGACATCAGTGGAGCAGGAACAGCCAGGGCAAGACGAAGATGGCAGGTAATGCCACGTGGCTGGGAAGTAGGCCAGATCAGCATACTTGGGTTAGAATACCTCAGTATCTGCCCAGCTATAGTGCTGAAGCTGATAGGAAATGGAAGGTCTTCATGTATTGGGCACAGAAAAAGCCAAAATAACTTTTTTTTTTTTGGTTTTTAGAGACAGGGTTTCTCTGTGTAGCCCTGGCTGTCCTGGAGCTCATTTTGTAGACCAGGCTGGCCTCCAACTCAGAAATCTGCCTGCCTCTGCCTCCTGAGTGCTGGGATTAACGGCGTATGCCCGGTTTACTCCAATTATTCTAACCTTGTGAAAATCTTAGCTACTTGTGGCTGTTTAAAACCAAGCAGGATCAGGATCTTCTTCCTGTATGTTTGCCTCTAAGTTGGCTTCTCCTCCCTCTTCCCCTTCTGTTTTTTTCTTTCTCTGTCTCTGTCTCTGTCTCTGACTCTCTCTCTCTCCCCCATCTCTCTTTCTCTTTCCCTCCCTCTCTTTCTCCCCTCCCCTCCCCTCCCTCTAACCACCCTTCCCCCTATATCTCTGGTTGGCCTGGAACTTGCTCTGTAGACCAGGCTGCCCTCTGCCTCTCAAACGCTGAGATTAAAGATGTGCACCACCACTGCAAAATAAAATCCTTTTTAAAAAGAAAAAAAGTTAGGTGGTTGTGGCATACACTTTTTTTTTTTTTTTTTTTTTTTTTGGTTTTTCGAGACAGGGTTTCTCTTTAGCCCTGGCTGTCCTGGAACTCACTTTGTAGACCAGGCTGGCCTTGAACTCAGAAATCCGCCTGCCTCTGCCTCCCGAGTGCTGGGATTAAAGGCGTGCGCCACCACGCCTGGCCGGCATACACCTTTAATCCCAGCACTTGGGAGTGTAAAAGTAATATAACCTAATATAACTGTCCATATAACTGTCCTGTTGGAGGCTTACTGCTAAATAAGTTCACTCCTAGTTCTTCCTTCTGGTTGGTTGGTTCAATTCACCTGTTTTGGCTCAAATTTTTCTACAGGCTGACTGATTTGATTTGGCTTCTCTGAGCTCTGCTTGGCTTCTAACTTTGTTCTAATCTTCTGGCTGTTTCATATTCTCTGGCTTCAACTGCCTCTGCTGACCTGCATGAACTCAACTGAACTGACTCCAGCTGCACTCCACTGAGTTGCCTGAACTCAGTCAAACTGCCTTCCACCAATTACACGCCACTTCCTTTTTTTCTTCCTTTTTAAGGTTTACTTATTTATTTTATGTGTGTGAGTATGCTGTAGCTGTACAGATGGTTGTGAGCCTTTATGTGTGATTGTTGGGAATGGAATTTAGGACCTCTGCTTGCTGTGGTCAGCCCCAGTTAGCTCCAGTCAACTCCTGCCAGTCCCTGCTTGCTCAGGCCCAAAGATTTATTATTTACATAAGGACACTGTAGCTGACTTCAGACACACCAGGAGAGGACATCAGATCTCATTACAGGTGGTTGTGAGCCACCATGTGGTTGCTGGGATTTGAACTCAGGACCTTCATCAGAAGAGCAGTCAGTGCTCTTACCCGCTGAGCCATCTCAGCCAGCCCTACACATCACCTGGCTGTCCTGGAACTCTGTAGAGCAGGCTGGCCTCGAACTCAGAAATCCACCTGCCTCTGCCTCCTGAGTGCTGGGATTAAAGGCATGTGCCACCATGCCTGGCTACACATCACTTTCTTTTTTTTTAGATTTATTTTATTTATTATATGTAAGTACACTGTAGCTGTCTTCAGACACTCCAGAAAAGGGTGCCAGATCTCCTTACGGATGGTTGTGAGCCACCATATGGATGCTGGGATTTGAACTTCTCTTACCCGCTGAGCCATCTCACCAGCCCCTACACATCACTTTCAAACACTGCTGTCTGGTGCTCTTACCCGCTGAGCCATCTCACCAGCCCCTACACATCACTTTCAAACACTGCTGTTTCTCCAATTTGGAATTAAAGGTGTGAGCTAAAGATGTATCTGTATTCCACCCAGAAGGATTAAAGGTGTGTCTGTATTCCAGCTGGATCCCTCGTACCTAGAAGGTCTTTGGATGTGCTCCCTTGCCAGAGAAGCCATGTGGCTGGATTTAAATTCCTGTACAGGGAGGCAGAGGCAGGTAGATCTATGAGTTCCAGGCCAGCCTAGTCTATAAAGTGAGTTCCAGGACAGCCAGGGCTATGCAGTGATACTCTATCTTGAAAAGCAACACAAGCCTGGTGTTGCATGCCTTTAATCCCAGCACTTAGGAGGTAGAGGCAGGTGGATTTCTGAGTTCAAGGCCAGCGTGGTCTACAGAGTGAGTTTCAGGACAGCCAAGGTTACACAGAGAAACCCTGTCTCAAAAAAAAAAAAAAAAAAAAAAAAAAGCAACACAAAACAAAAAAGGAGAAAAGAGAAAAGTTGTTTTTTTTTGTTTGTTTGTTTTTGGGTTTTTTTTTTTGCCTCCTTGTTCTGGTCAACCCCGCTCGCTCCGCTTGACCCTGCTTGCTCCAGGCGGCTCTGCTCTCTCCAGCCAGCCCCCGGCCTTCCTCGTTTGGCCCCGCTCACTCCGGTTGGACTCTCCGATCCAAGGATTCGTTTCTTATTATTCATAAGTACGCTGTAGCTGACTTCAGACGCACCAGAGGAGGGCGTCAGATCTTGTTAAGGGTGGTTGTAAGCCACCATGTGGTTGCTGGGATTTGAACTCATCACCTTCGGAAGAGCAGTCGGGTGCTCTTACCCGCTGAGCCATCTCACCAGCCCAAGATTTTATTTTTATTCATGTTCGTGAATGAGTATGTATACCATGTGTGTGGTGGTGCCTACAGAGGTTAGACCACCTTTTCGGTGCTTAGATTTCAGGCACAAGACATCATACCTGGGGAGGGAACCTAGGACGTTATGCTTGCCAAGGGTACACTCTACCAACTGAGCTTCATGAGACAATTCAGCTCTGGGTAGCCTCTCCCTTCCCCTCCCCCATGTAGGTTTTACTCTGTAGATACTGCTGGCCTGGAACTCAGGGATTCCCCCTCCTGTTTCTGCCTTGAGTTCTCAGATCAAAGATGTGCATTCTCACGCCCATCCCCAGGGTAGCTGCTGCTTCTGAAAAACATTATGAGTGTTTTGCTCACATGTATGTATGTATGTATGTATGTATGTGTACCACATGCGTACCTGGTGATTGTGGAGGTCTGAAGAAGATATTGGATCTCCTGGAACTAGAATTACTGATGGTTATGTGCAAGCATGTGGGCAGATGGGAATTGAACCCAGGTCCTAACAGGAGAACAGCCAGTGCTTTTTTTTTTCTCCCCCTCATTCGGGTCAACCCTGCTTGCTCTGGTCTGTCCCGCTCACTCCGGTAGGCCCTGCTCACTCCAGCCAACCCCACTCGCTCCGGCTGGCCCAGCTCGCTCTGGCCGCCCCCGTTCAGCCCTGCTCGCTCCTGCTGGCCCAGCTTGCTCCGGTCAGTCCCACTTGCTCTCTCTGGTCCAAGGATTCGTTTATTATTATTATTCATAAGTACGCTGTAGCTGACTTCAGACGCACCAGAGGAGGGCGTCAGATCTCATTACAGGTGGTGTAAGCCACCATGTGGTTGCTGGGATTTGAATTCATCACCTTCGGAAGAGCAGTCCGGTGCTCTTACCCGTTGAGCCATCTCACCAGCCCCCAGCTAGTGCTCTTAACCAATGAGACATCTCTGCAGCTTCTTGATAGGATTAACTACTGATGATGTTTAATCATAAACCTAAAGAACTGAAGAAAAGGGCATGTGAGATGGCTCAGAGATTAAGAGCACTGACTGCTCTTCTGAAGGTCCTGAGTTAAAATCCCAGCAACCACATGGTGGCTCACAACCACGCATAATGAGATCTGAGCCCTCTTCTGGTGCATCTGAAGACAGCTACTGTGTACTTATTTATAGTAATAAATAAATCTTTGGGCAGGAGCAAGCAGGGGCCAAGTGAACAGGGCTGACTGGAGTGAGCAGAGGTCCTAAATTCAATTCTCCAACAACCACAGGAAGGCTCACAACCATCTGTATAGCTACAGTGTACTCATATTCATAAAATAAATTAATTAATTAAAAAAAAAAGAACTGAAGGAAAGTTAGGAATACTGGTGCACACAAGTAATCCCAGAGTTTAGGTAAAGCAAGCATGGAATCTGAGTTCAGGATCATCCTGAAGTGCATAGAGAGTTCAAGGCAAAGCTGTGTGAGACTGGCTCTCAGATACCACCATTGCTCTCCCAGGAAAGAGGAGGAGGGGCTGTGAAGGTGAGCAAGCCCTTGGGATAAATCAGAAACGACCTTTCCAGCACTGGATGTGGCAAGACAAAGCTTGCCTACCAAGCTGTCATGTTACCCAGAGCAAGGCAGGCAGAGGCTAAATTGAACTGAGCCGGAGGAGCAGTTCAGGGTTATGATCCTTTATCTCTGAGTCCTTATTTGCTTTGGCATGATTTTCAAGACTAAGGCAGCAATATAATGCATATGTACCTAATGTATAATACCCTAAAAGGGATTTGGAACAGCAAATCATATCAGTAAAATATGTAAGCCAGGTGTGGTAGCCGGCCCCTGTGATCCCAACATTTTAGACAAAGAGGCATGGTGACAGCTACAAGTTAGAAACCAGCCTAGTCTACATAGTTTCAGGCTAAGACCACACAGTGAGACCCTGTTCATCCCAGTAGGTCAGCAGCTCTGGGAAGCTAAGGCAGGATGAATGGTCTAGGTCAGCATTGGCTAGTGGAGTTTCCAGGAGCCTAGACCACAGAGTAAGATAAAAGCCCCTTTCAAAGAAAGGAGAGAGAGACAGAGACAGAGACAGAGAGAGAAACAGAGAGAGAGAAGGAGGAGGAGGAGGAAGAGGAGGAGGAGCAAGAGGAGGAGGAGGAGAGAGGAGAGCAGGAAGGAAAGGAGGACAGAAGGCCAGATTTTACTTCCACAGCCAGTTTCTGCCAGGTTCTGTTGCCAGGAGGTTCCAAAATAAGTTTCAGAGCTTCCCTGACTTTTTTTTATTTTTTGCTTCCAGCCTCCTTTATCATCACTGTCAGTGTATAATCTGGCTTCCACAGAGACACAAAAGTGACCGAAGACTGAGCTGCATTTAGACCACCACCCGGCTCTGCAGGTGACTTCTATTACAGATTACTGTCCATGCTTCTGCCCAGCATAGTGCTATCTGCACACCTGGGAGCCTGCCCCACGTCTTGGCTTCGTAAAGACACACTCTCTGTGTCTCCTAAAGTAGCTGTTCCTTTCTCTGTGTTTGTTTTCCCATCTTCACATGCTGTTGTTTCCATGTCTTAGAAAACCCCTCTCCTTCTTCCTCTTCTTCCTCTAGCCTTCTCCTGCCCTTTTTAATATTGTATTATTATTATTTTAACTATGTGTGTTTGTGTGTGTGTGCGCGCACACGCCTCTGCCTCCCGAGTGCTGGGATTAAAGGCGTGCACCACCACGCCCGGCTGCCTCCTGAGTGCTTTTAACTCTTGAGCATCATCTCTCCAACTGCTTTTTTTCCTTTTCTGGAAAAAAGGTTGAAAACAATGTCACTAATGTTCTCCCTTTATCTGGCTCCTCTGTACCCTCCCTCTTTTTCTTACAGTCTTATATGATAATATATCTTAGAAAGATATAGTGAAATCCCAGCACTTGGGAGGCAGAGGCAAGCGGATTTCTGAGTTTGAGACCGGCCTGTTCTACAAAGTGAGTTCCAGGACAGCCAGGGCTACACAGAGAAACCCTGTCTTGAAAAACCAAAAAAAAAAAAAAAAAAAAAAGAAAGAAAGAAAGAAAGAAAGATATAGTGAGACTGAGACGTTCATCATGTTTTCTTTCTCTCTCCCTCTCTCTCTTTCTCTCTCTCTCTACTTCTTTATTTTATATATGTGAGTACATATGTCACTGTCTTCAGACACACCAGAAGAGGGAATCAGATCCCACTACAGATGCTTGTGAGCTGGGAATTGAACTCAGGATGTCTGGAGGATCAGACATCTGATCCTTAAGCTCTGAGCGATCTCTCTAGTTCCACCTCATTCTCTCTTTTTTAGACAGGATCTTACTGTGTAGCCCAGAATAGCATCTAATGTACCCAGGTTGATGGTGTCATCTTCCTGCCTATGCCTCCCAAGTGCTAGGATTACACGTGTGTGCCACTGTGACCTTATCATAGTTTATATTTTGATTCTACCTCAGTTCCTTCTGAAATTCTAGGTAGTTAACGCTGGCCTTTCGAAAGCTCCTGAACCCCCTGCCTCTGCTTCCCTGAGTGCTGGGAGTTCGTGTGGTTATCACCAGGTGTGGCTAAACCTGAGCTTCTTGCGGTGGCTGTCCAAAGATGAGACCAGTGAGAGTAGCCCTGGTGGACACTCACCAGTCACAAAACATTTCTTTTCTCCAGCCTAAAGCATAACATATGGATGTGAACCCAACCACTCCAGCGTCAGGCTAGAGCTCATGGGTGTCAGTGCATTAGGCTGACCATAGGGGGCGACAAAGTGCAACAGTTAAGAGCCTGTTGTAGGAGACTAAACTGAGTTTCAACTTTTCCCATATTATTCTGCTCATTTGCAATTTTATGCAATTTACTCCTTCCAAACTTCAGTAACTTCATTTAAACGGTAATACTTGAGCTGTGGAGAGAGCTCATCAAGCCTGACAACCTGAGTCTCTCCCTGGTCTCACAATGTGGAAAAGGAGAGAAATAACTGTAGCCACTACAAGCCCCAATGCCAAGAGGCAGGAGCCCACAGGAGCCCACACATTCAGGAAATTAATAAACATAATAAAATAGTCATAGTTTTGAGATCAACATAGTGATTCACGCTTATGTTTTGTTTTAAGATAAAATATTTTGCCGGGTGTGGTGGTGCACGTCTTTAATCCCAGCACTTGGGAGGCAGAGGCAGGCAGATTTCTGAGTTCGAGGCCAGCCTGGTCTACAAAGTGAGTTCCAGGACAGCCAGGGCTATACAGAGAAACCCTGTCTCGAAAAAAACAAAAAAATATTTTAGAATATTTATTTTTATTATTTATATGTATTTGTGGAGATGGGGATAGATAAGTGCCTGCAGAGACCACTGGAACTAGAGTCACACAGATGGTTGCAAGCTGCCTGATATGGGTGCTGAGAAACAAATTAGGGTTCTCCAAAAGAGCTGCATGAGCTTTTAATTGCTGAGATATCTTTTCCAGCTCCGAATTACCGCCCCCCTTTCGTTTTTTGTTTTGTTTTGTTTTGTTTTGTTTTTTGAGACAGGGTTTCTCTGTGTAGCCCTGGCTGTCCTGGAACTCACTTTGTAGACCAGGCTGGCCTCAAACTCAGAAATCCGCTTGCCTTTGCCTCCCATGTGCTGGGATTAAAGGTGTGTGTCACCACTGTCCGGCAATTATTTTTATTTTTATTTTTATTTATTTTTATGTATTTTTGCCTTCTTTTGAAAATCGATTTTTTTTCATACAATATATTTTGATTACACTGTCCCCTCCCCAACTCCTCCCAGATCCCATCCACCACCCAAACCCACACTCTCTTTTCTCTCTCATTAAAAAAACAGACATCAAAAAAAAAAAAAAAAAAAAAAAAAAAAAAGGGGCTGGTGAGATGGCTCAGCGGGTAAGAGCACCCGATTGCTCTTCCGAAGGTGATAAGTTCAAATCCCAGCATCCACATGGTGGCTCACAACCATCCATAATGAGATCTGGCGCCCTCTTCTGGAGTGTCTGAAGACAGCTACAGTGTATTTACATATAATAAATAAAATAAATCTTTAAAAAAAAAAAAAAAAAAAAAAAAAAAAAAAAAAAAAAAAAAAAAAAAAAAAAAAAAAAAAAAAAAAAAAAACAGACATCAAAAATAGTAATGATGGGGGCTGGAGAGATGGCTCAGTGGTTAAGAGCACTGACTACTCTTCCAGAGGTCCTGAGCTCAAATCCCAGCAACCACATAACCACATGGTGACTCACAGCCATCTGTAATGGGATTTGATGCCCTTTTCTGGTGTGTCTGAAGACAGTGAGAGAGTATCCATACAAATAAAATAATAATGATGATGATAATAACAACAGCAGAAAAAAAGAGCCAAAGAAAAAGTGCAAAAACACATACAGATGCAGACACACACATTCATACACACACAGAAATCCCATAAAAATACAAAAACAGAAGCCATCATGTGTAAGTAAAGGACCAGTAGAGGGTTTTTGTTTTGTTTTGTTTTGTTTGTTTGGTTGGTTTTTTGAGACAGGGTTTCTCTGTGTAGCCCTGGCTGTCCTGGAACTTACTTTGTAGACCAGGCTGGCCTAGAACTCAGAAATCCACCTGCCTCTACGTCCCGAGTGCTGGGATTAAAGGCATGCGCCACCACGCCCGGCTTGTTTGTTTGTTTTTTAATGCTCAGACAAAGCACTATGAGTCAAAAAAAAAAAAAAAACCTTCAAAAATATCATTGAGTTTGTTTTGTGTGGGCCACCTGCTGCCGGGCCTGGTGCTTGCCATTAAGTATGGTTTGTTATACCCAGGGAGACTGTTGGAGAAAACTATTTTTTCCTTTGTGAACAATTATCAGTGAAGATAGCTTCTGGGTTCAACGCGGGGCCTTCTATCTACTTCCCCTCTTGGTACTGGCATCCATCTGGCTTAGATCTGCGCAGGCCCCGGGTGTGCTGCTTCAGTCTCTGTGAATGCATATGTGTGTTAGTCCTGATCTTTCTGCCTCCTCTTCGGCAGGGTTCCCTGAGCTCTGAGGGGCGGGATTTGATGGCGACCTCCCATTTAGGAGTGAGTGTTCCAGGGTCTCTCACTCTCGGCACATTGCCTGGCTGTGGGTCTCTGTGTCTGTTTCCATCTCCTGCAGGAGAGAGCATCTCTCATGATGTCTGAGCAGGACACGGATCCGTGAGTACAGTAGACTGTTGTTAGCAGTCATGTTATTGCTACTCTTCAGTAGGATAGCATGATTGGTTTTTCTCCTAGGTCTGTGAGCTATCTTGTCTCAGGCTCTTGGCCACCAGAGCAGTGCCAGGCATATGGGTTCCATCTCATGGGGTGGGCCTCATATCCAGTCAGATAGTGGATGGTTACCCCCACAACTCTTGTGTCACTACTGTGCCAATGTGTCTTGTATGCAGGTCACCATTGTGGACTGAAGGATTTATATAGACAAGCTAGAGTTCACCTTTTATACCTCTACTAGTGGACAGAATACCTCCCAGTACGTGAACACTAGTCAGTAGAGGCGAAGGCTCAAAGTGGGCATCGGGTTGACTTCTTAGTATTCAATGAATTATGTAGGTGTTCCTTCAGCAATAGGGACTTACCAAAAAGATGTGGAGAGCAACCCATATCCTTGGCAATAGCCTGGGTTTTTTTAGGGATTTCCATGGGGCCCTTTTGACCAACAACTGGACTAGATGAAACCGATTCCTGGCAGTGGAGGTTGCGTTTGGTGGCAAGAAATACTTAGAGTTTTCTCTCCACCTTTATTAAAGAAGGTTCTGCCAGGCGTGGTGGCACATGCCTTTAATCCCAGCATTCAGGAGGCAGAGGCAGACGGATTTCTGAGTTCGAGGCCAGCCTGGTCTACAAAGTGAGTTCCAGGACAGCCAGGGCTACACAGAGAAACCCTGTCTCGGAAAAAAAAAAAAAAAGGGGGTGGGGGGCTGGTGAGATGGCTCAGCGGGTAAGAGCACCCGACTGCTCTTCCGAAGGTGATAAGTTCAAATCCCAGCATCCACATGGTGGCTCACAACCATCCATAACGAGATCTGGCGCCCTCTTCTGGAGTGTCTGAAGACAGCTACAGTGTACTTACATATAATAAATAAAATAAATCTTAAAAAAAAAAAAAAAAAGGTTCTATCTACTGTATTAGATAGACCCTTCTAGATAGACCATGTGACCCTGAAATGACTCTTGCTTTTGGCTGTCTCTCCCCATATTCTCTCTCTCTCTCTCTCTCTTTAAAAAAAGAATTATTTAAGCCAGGCGTGGTGGCGCATGCCTTTAATCCCAGCACTTGGGAGGCAGAGGCAGGCGGATTTCTGAGTTCGAGGCCAGCCTGGTCTAAAAAGTGAGTTCCAGGACAGCCAGGGCTATACAGAGAAACCCTGTCTCAAAAAACCAAAAAAAAAAAAAAAAAAAAAAAAAAAAAGAATTATTTATTTTATGTATATGAGTACACTGTAGCTGTACAGATGGTTGTGAGCCTTCATGTGGTTGTTGGGAATTGAATTTTAGGACTTCTGTCTTCAGACATGCCAGAAGAGGGCATCAGATTTCATTACAGGTAGTTGTGAGCCACCATGTGGTTGCTGGGATTTGAACTCAGGACCTCTGGAAGAGCAGTCAGTCAGCACCCCCATATTCTCTCTCAACCCTTTCCCTGCCTCTCCCTGTTTGATTTTCCTGTCCTCTTCTCCAACCCCCATCCAATCATAACTATCTATTCTATCCCCTCTTCCTAGGAAGATCCTCCCCCCATTTTTTGAAATGATGTCTCACTATATAGCTCTTTTGTTTGTTTGTTTGGGTTTTTTTTTTGTTGTTGTTGTTGTTGTTGTTTATTTATTTAAGATTTATTTTATTTATTATATGTAAGTACACTGTAGCTGTCTTCAGACACTCCAGAAGAGGGTGCCAGATCTCGTTATGGATGGTTGTGAGCCACCATGTGGATGCCGGGATTTGAACTTATCACCTTCGGAAGAGCAATCGGGTGCCTTTACCCGCTGAGCCATCTCACCAGCCCCTTGTTGTTGTTTTTTTTGAGACAGGGTTTCTCTGTGTAGCTCTGGCTGTCCTGGAACTCACTTTGTAGACCAGGCTGGCCTCGAACTCAGAAATCAGCCTGCCTCTACCTCCCGAGTGCTGGGATTAAAGGCGTGCGCCACCACACCCGGCACTATGTAGCTCTTTGACTGTCCTATAATTTGCTATGTACACCAGACTGGCCCCATACTGGAGATTTGCCTGCCTCTGCCTCTGAGTACTGGGATTAAAGATGTGAGCCACCACTGCCTGGCATCCTGTGATTTATACAGAATCATTTAATTGTTTTTTTATAAATATATTGTTGTTGTTGTTTTTTTTTAGATTTATTTTATTTTATTTATGTAAGTACACTGTAGCTGTCTTCAGACACTCCAGAAGAGGGCGCCAGATCTCGTTACAGATGGTTGTGAGCCACCATGTGGATGCTGGAATTTGAATTTATCACCTTTGGAAGAGCAGTCGGGTGCTCTTACCCGCTGAGCCATCTCACCAGCCCTTTTTTTCTTTTTCTTTTCTTTTTTTTTTTAGCACTTCTTTTCATACAATATATTTTGATCATGTTCCTTCTCCTCTGAAGCAGAAACGTCTAGTTTCATTGGAAAGTCGATTATGTCAAATAATGTTTTGCTGGGGCACACAAGTGAAAGAATGTCTTGCTAAAGCGGACACAGTAAAGAATGTTTTCCTGAAGCAGACACAGGTGAAAGGATGTTTTGCTATAGCAGATACATGAAAGAATGCATGAGGAAGGAGTATAACTATGAGCCCACAGACAGTGGGAAACAAGCACTGAGACCAGGTTTGGTTTGCTCTACCTCACTATTCTTCACTAATGACACACACACACTCGCACGCACTCGCACGCACTCACATAGTGAGTGTTGTTGGACTAGGCTTGTGGTAATGCCAGGGAACAGCTTGTGAGTTCCTGCACGGCTTGTGAGTTCCTACACAGCTTGTGAACTTCCACGGTCTTTAGCCTTAGGCCTGTTGACCAGCCTGGCAGTTTCTTCAGGATTGAACTACAGCTGCCAGTTCCTGTGTGCTGACTACTGCAGCTGCTGAGTTGTATTTGCTACAAGACTGAACTGCTACCAAAGAAGATGGAGCCCCCAAGAACTATTACTGAACAGGTCCACTTCCCCATATCCTAATAACTTTTCTCTTTCACTACCTCTGCTCAGTGGTGGGCTAGAGGAAAGGTTGGACCTTTATTAAAGGTCCTTCCCCCATATGTCTTCCTCCTTTTTTTTTTTTTTTTTTTTGAGACAGGGTTTCTCTGTATAGCCCTGGCTGTCCTGGAACTCACTCTGTAGACCAGGCTGGCCTCGAACTCGGAAATCCGCCTGCCTCTGCCTCCAGAGTGCTGAAATTAAAGGCGTGCGCCACCACGCCCAGCTATATCTTTCTCCTTTTTAAAGAAGAGTTTATTTTATGTGTATAAGTACATTGTAGCTGTCTTCAGACACACCAGAAGAGGGCATCAGATCCCATTACAGATACAGGACCTCTGGAAGAGCAGTTGGTGCTCTTAACCACTGAGCCATCTCTCCACTGCCAACACCACCACCACCACCCTTCTTTTTGATAGATTCTCACTGCGAACCTACGGCTGGCCTGGAATGCAGAGGTCTTCTTGCCTTTCGTCTTCTGCTTCCCAAGAGCTGAGATTAAGGGTATGTGCCACCTCACCTAGTTTCTTTTCTTTTCTGACAGGGTGTCTCTGTGTAGCTTTGGTTGTTCTGGAACTCACTCTGTAGACCAGACCAGGATGGCCTTGAACTCCTGAATGCTGGGATTGCAGATGTGCACCACCATTGGAATTGGGCTCACTTTTCTGTCTTTCTGTCTTTCTGTCTTTGTTTTTTTTTCCCTTGTTCCGGTCGCTCCAGCCAGCCCCACTCGCTCCTGGCCACCCCTGTACGCCCCCCCCCCCCCCCCCCCCCCCCCCCCCCCCCCCCCCCCCCCCCCCCCCCCCCCCCCCCNGGGAGGGGGAGGGAGGGAGGGAGGGGGATATCTGCATTGTATGGGGAGGAGAACTGAGACAAAAGTCACCCATTGTACAGTCTGACAACCTGAGCCAACTCCAGAGCCCATATAGTGGAAGGAGAGCTCCCATGTACATTTGTGTACAAAAATATATACTTAAATATTTTTCATAGTTGGGGATTTAGCTCAGTCGGTAGAGCGCTTGCCTAGCAAGTGCAAGGCGCTAGGTTCGGTCCTCAGCTCTGAAAAAAAAAAAAGACAAAATAATAATTTTCAATGTGTTTGTTTGTTTGTTTGTTTGTTGTTGTTTGGTTTTTCGAGGCAGGGTTTCTCTGTGTAGCCCTGGCTGTCGTGGAACTCACTCCATCATAGACCAGGCTGGCCTCGAACTCAGAAATCCACCTGACTCTGCCTCCCAAGTGCTGGGACTAAAGACGTACTCCACCAAGCCCGGCTCAATGTATTTTTTTATGTGTTTGAGTGTTCTGCTTTCTTGTGTGTCCAGCATACATACATACACAGAAGCCAGCTTCTGTATGCAGGTAAGTAAGAAGGTAGGCAGGCAGGCATGGTGGCGCACGCCTTCAATCCCAGCACTCGGGAGGCAGAGGCAGGCGGATTTCTGAGTTCGAGGCCAGCCTGGTCTACAAAGTGAGTTCCAGGACAGCCAGGGCTATACAGAGAAACCCTGTCTCGAAAAACCAAAAACCAAAAAAAAAAAAAAAAAAAAAAAAAAAAAAAAAAAAAAAAAAAAAAAAAAAAAAAAAAAAAGAAGGTAGGCAGGCAGGAATGTAGGTAGACAGACAGACAGGCAGACAGACAGACAGGCAGACAGACAGATGCTCCTTTAAGGCAACAATTGGAGTTCCCCACTGAGATTTCTGGGCAGAGTATCCTCTCTGGTGAAGCTTTCAAGCGAAAGAACAAACAGTCACTGTACTGGCTAGTTTTGTGTGTCAACTTGGCACAAGCTGTAGTTGTCCCAGAGAAAGGAGCCTCCCTTGAGGAAATGCCTCCATGATCCAGCTCTAAGGCATTTTCTCAACTAGTGATCAAGCAGGGAGAGCCCAACTCACTGTGGATGGTGCCACCCCTGGGCTGATGGTCCTGGGTTCTATTTAGTTCTAAACTGCCCTGTGTGAGTTTCTGTTCTGACTTCCTTTGGTGATGAGCAGCAATATCGAAGTGTAAGCTGAATGAACCCTTTCCTCTCCAACTTGCTTCTTGGGGATGCCTGTTTTATGCAGGAATACAAACCCTGACTAAGATAGTCACAGACAGACACACATCAAATCCAGCTCTAACATCCACAGAAGCTGGCTGCACAGGACACCCTCAGCAGGGCAGGACAGCCTCTGCAGGACAGGACAGCCTCTGCAGGTTCCAGACTGAGCTGAGCTTATGCTTCAGGCTGTTTCACAGTTCTCCTTCCCACTGTAGGTGTTTTAAAATCATGGGATAAACAACAGTGACCTCTGAGAAACATTCCCCTTCTGGCTTTTCTCAAGGACAGTGTTTTACCAGGCCTGTTTTGCTATTCTCTTCCGACCCTGTCACAGAGTTAAGAGGGCAGCCCATTCCCAGACAAGGGACCTTAGAAGACACTTGAGGACAATCATGCTCAGGTCTGAAAATGGGAGGCAGGGCAACCCCATGGCTAAGGCCTGTTTTTGTTTCTTTGAGACAGTTTGTTATGCGTTTGGGAGGTGTACCCTTATACCCACTGTGTTACCCAAGTTGGCTTCAAACTTGTGATCCTCCTGCCTCCTAAATGTTGGGATTACAGGCATGTGCCAACAAGCCCAGACCATATAATGCTGAAGATAAAATCAGGTCCTTATGCATGCTGGGTAAATACTGTGTGGACAGAACGACACCTCTAGCCTGTTTGTTTTCAGTTAGAATCTCTCAAGGCAGCTCCCCTACCTAGGTTCACTTCATTTTTTATTTCTTAATTTTTTGGGGGGGTGGGGGTGGGGGTGGGGGAAAATGGTAGGTGGTGTTCAGATGGAATGTCCTGGAACTGAAATAAGATGAGACAGAAAGCAGGCATTGTATCACTCTCCAGTAATCCAATGACATCTCTTCAAACTTAGACAGTCTGGATCTATTTAGCAAGCACTAGACCAAGGCTTATAATGAGTCCAGATATTTTTCTTTTTTTTTTAAAGATTTTATTTATTTATTATATGTAAGTACACTGAAGCTGTCTTCAGATCTCATTACGGGAGGTTGTGAGCCACCATGTGGCTGCTGAGATTTGAACTCAGGACCTCCGGAAGAGCAGTCAGTGCTCTTAACCACTGAGCCATCTCACCAGCCCCATGAGTCCAGATCTTATTGAAACAAACAGAAGGTGAGGAGGATAGGGGGGAGGTGAAGGTGAGGAGGAAAGATAGGTGAGGAGGAAGGGGGAGGAGGAGGAGGAGGAAGAGGAAGAAAAGGAAGCTAAGGATATATAGCTCAGCCATAAAGTGCTTGCCTGACTCATAATTTCATTTAGTTTCATTTTCTTTTCTTCCTCTTCTCACCATTTTCTCCCTTTGCACAGTTTCAAGTAAGCCAGGCTGACCTTGAACACCTGATTCCCCTTGCCTCCACTTCCCAAATGCTGGGTTATAGTCAGGCACTGAAAGGACCCCCGTAGGGAGACCTCCACTCAAGTCACGGGATATTGGCGAATCCCCCAAGAACTCACAGAAGACCAGGCTTGCTGTAAATCACATGAGGCTTTATTCGGGGAAAGCCAGAGCTCTGGGGATGACTCATATCCCGGAAGTGGATAGAGGGAAAAGAGGACCCGGTTTTTATGGTTCCTCAAGAGGGAGAGAAGGAGGAGGAGGGAGTAGGGGATTTTTCTGATTTGACAATATCTGACAATATCCATTCTTTCTACAGAAGAAATGGGTACACGGAAGATTTTTATGCTCGGGTGCACAGGTGCAAAGTGAAATTCTTACCACAAACACTTGGCAGTGAGCTGCATCTCAATCCATCAACTAACCCACAAACTCTTGGCAGTGAGCTATAGCAGTTGGCAAATACATGCATTCAAAGAACAGTAGGGACAGATTCAAGAAATGTTCAGGCTATTATGTTTAGCTATGTAAAGGCTATCTACTGATAATGAAATCTCTTTCCCAGTTTCGGGGTCTTTGAGACCTGTTACATTTTCTCAGGATCTTTCAGCACCACCACACTGAACTATAGCTTCCTAGACTGTGAGTGGAGACCCCCTATGGACACCTAAGTGATTGTGTGGGTGTGCGAGATATTTGGTGGCAGCAGAAGTTTTCTGGACATGCAGACTCCAAAACAGAATTCAAAATCAAACATGAATCTGACATGTTTCTGACCTCATGGGCCCATGTTGTATCACGTGCCTTGGTGTAGTCTTGTTTTTGAACATGCGGCACACTAGCATTCCACCGTGCATACTGTCAGGCTGCAGTAGCGCATCTATAGAGTGTATTATGTTAGAATGTTTGCTTTGTTGTTGTCCTGGCTGTCCTGGAATTTACTCTGTAGATCAGGCTAGCCTCAAACTCAGATATCCACCTGCCTATTCTACTTAGGTGCTGGTATTAAAGGTGTTCACCACTATACCCATAGAACATTTGCTTTTTTAAAGTGCTATTTATGTTGTTGACTTAAGTTTTTTTGTTTGTTTGTTTGTTTGTTTTTTTTTGGTTTTTCGAGACAGGGTTTCTCTGTATAGCCCTGGCTGTCCTGGCACTCACTTTGTAGACCAGGCTGGCCTCGAACTCACAAATCCGCCTGCCTCTGCCTCCCCAGTGCTGGGATTAAAGGCATGCACCACCACGCCTGGCTCTTAAGTTTTATTGAAAGAAAGAAAGAAAAAGAGAGAGAGAGAGAGAGAGAGAGAGAATGAAGGAAAGAAAGAAAGAGACAGAAAGAAAGAAAGAAAGAAAGAAAGAAAGAAAGAAAGAAAGAAAGAAAGAAAGAAAGAAAGAAAGATCATTAAATGATAGATCAGGTATGAAGGCATCTATCTTTAATCCCAAAACTCAGGAGCAAAGGCAGTCAGTTTTCTGTGAATTAAAGACCAGCCTAGTCTAAAGTGCAAATTCGATAAGATCCTGTTTCCAAAGTAAATAAATGACCATTGACTAAATTTTAGTTTAAGATTAGGATAGAATTTCTAACAATTTCTGAAATTGCCATTTTTGTAGTATGTATTATACAAAATGTCATCTCAGCATTGGCAACTAAAAAAATCAAAATATCAATCAGCTGTGAAAAACAGGAAGCTATTCTATGCCCTGTAGTATGAAATATTCAGCCAAAGGGATGTGGCTCAGTTGGTGGAGAACTTGCCTAGCAGGCAAGATGCCATCCCCAGTACCACAAACCCTGGAGCAGTAACACCTGCCTGCAGCCCCAGAACCAGGGAAGCAGAGACAAGATCAGGATTTCACAGTCACCCTCAGCTACCTAACTAGTTCAAGGTCAGCCTGAGCTAAGATAAACAGGATCATAAAAACAGAAAGTAGTCAAATGTTCCTTTAGTATGTGTATGTCCTCCTGTTTGTTTATTTTGAGATGGGATCTTTCTCTGGAGCCCTGGCTGGCCTCACACTCACAGAGATCTTCCTGTCTCTGCCTCTGAAGTGCTGGGATTAAAAGTGTGTGCCGGGGCTGGAGAGATGGCTCAGTGGTTAAGAGCACTGTCTGCTCTTCCAAAAGGTCCTGAGTTCAAATCCCAGCAACCACATGGTGGCTCTTCAGACACACCAGAATAGGGCATCAGATCTCATTATGGATCCTTGTAAGCCACCATGTGGTTGCTGGGATTTGAACTCAGGACCTTTGGAAGAGCTTTTAACCGCAGAACCATCTCTCCAGCCCAGTGGGAGGCTTTTGAAACCTCCTGACCCACCCCCACTGACACACCTCCTCCAACAAGGTTACATCTCCTGAGCCTTCCCAGTTTCACCAGCTGAGGACCAACTGTTTGAACCGGAGCCAATGGGACCTGTTCTCATTTGAACCACATGAGAATGCTTGACTGGAGTCAGAAATGCCACCTGAAGGCTCTTGTGCACAGGCTTGGCTGCTGATCGGGCTTTAGGAAGTGACTGGATCTTAAGGGCTCTGACTTCATCCATAGATTAATCAATGGATAGTTGTAACTTTTTAATGTATCTAAACCTTTTATTTATTTATTTATTTATTTATTTATTTATTATTATTTTTTTTTTTTTTGGTTTTTCGAGACAGGGTTTCTCTGTATAGCCCAGGCTGTCCTGGAACTCACTTTGTAGTCCAGGCTGGCCTCGAACTCAGAAATTCGCCTGCCTCTGCCTCCCAAGTGCTGGGACTAAAGGCGTGCGCCACCACGCCCGGTTAAAACTTATTTTTAATGGTAGTTCATAAACGCTATAACCTCTCTTGTAGCCCACCAGAGGTAGTGGGAAAGAAAGGATATGGACCTGTTTAGAAAGGTTCCCTGGGGCAACTCCTGTCTGTGTTGTCTGGAAATCGGCAGTTTAGTTCACAGGTCAGCAGCAGCAGCTCGATCCACTTGCAAACACTTCAAGAATACACCAGTAGTCCAGTTTGATAGAGTTGGGATATTAACACGCAGTGTGCTTGCAGTACCTAGCAGAGACAGCCAGGCCTCAGCTTTGGCACGAGTCAGCAGGAGGGACCAGCAAGAACGCCAGGAGAAGTTCTCAGCATATGCCCAGAAACAACAGTACCAATGGACCTAAACCTCTTCCACCATTCTGGAAACAGCCTGGAACTCACTCCGTAGACCATGCCAACTCACTCTGTAGACCAGGCTGGCCTCAGATCTGCCTGCTACCTCCTGAGTTTTGAACACAGACCAAAACCTCTTTAATCACGAACATTAGTTCCTAACTCTATTTGAGTCCTCAGGTATTATGTCCCCTCAGGGGGAAGGACTGTCACCCTAGGAAAGGCCTTCATTAGCCTACCTCCTGGAGCAATACTACCCACAGGCCTGGATTTATTTGCTATGGTGATGGAGAGGAAGAAGGACCTGTGCTGTGCATAAGGTTAGGTCTTCGTTTTGTATCACCCAAGCTTTAGATTTCCTGAGGTGATTGTGTGTGATAAAAAGTAGACAGCCGGGCATGGTGGCGCACGCCTTTAATCCCAGCACTTGGGAGGCAGAGGCAGGTGGATTTCTGAGTTCGAGGCCAGCCTGGTCTACAAAGTGAGTTCCAGGACAGCCAGGGCTATACAGAGAAACCCTGTCTCGAAAAACCAAAAAAAAAAAAAAAAAAGTAGAGAGAGAGGGTTGGAATGCAGTTCAGGTAGTAGAGTACTTGCTTATCATGCACAAAGCCCTCGGCTAGCTCCTGGCATGGAGTAAAACCAAGCATGGGGCACAGGCTTGTAATCCTAGCATTCATGTGCCAGAATCAGAAAGACCAGAAGTTCAAATCAAAGCTCAAATGTAAGAAGTGTGTGTGTGTGCGTGTGTGTGTGTGCGTGTGTGTGTGTGTGTGTGTGTGTGTGTGTGTGTGAAGTCATATGGAGGTCAGAAGACAACTTTGGGGAGCATGTTCTCTCCTTCTACACTGAGTTTAGGGACTTGAAGTCTTATCTTCAGGAGCATGTGGAAAGCCACATGCTAAGCCAGCCCTGAGTTTTTATTAAGTTCTCTGCCTTCACAAAATTTTATTAGATGTTATTAGAGATTAATATCTGATATTAATATTAGATAGAAATATAATTAGATTGTATTTTAATAAAAAGGCTTTTTTTTTTTTTTTCGAGACAGGGTTTCTCTGTATAGCCCTGGCTGTCCTGGAACTCACTTTGTAGACCAGGCTAAAAAGGCTTTTTTGTTTGTTTGTTTTTCGAGACAGGGTTTCTCTGTATAGCCCTGGCTCTCCTGGAACTCACTTTGTAGACCATGCTGGCCTCGAACTCAGAAATCCGCCTGCCTCTGCCTCCCGAGTGCTGGGATTAAAGGTGTGCGCCACCATGCCCGGCTATAAAAAGGCATTTTATTGCCTGGCATGGTGGTTCATGACTATAATCCCAGCAGGTAGGAAGTAGAAGCAAAAGAAGTCAGGCATTGGAGGCTAGCCTCTGCTACAGTAGGGAGTTCTGAGTTTGCCTGAGCTACATGGGACTCTGAAAAACAAAAAATAAAAAAACAATAGAAGGTTTTTGTTGATTATAATTGTGTACAAAAATATGTACACATTTACCCTTTTATAACTCTAGTATAAGACTACATTATATATTTTTCAGGATTGGGTTGTTACCATTACTGTTCATACAGAATTGGAAGGCAACTCTGCTCACCCCATACCACCAGCACTGCACTTACATACTACATTGATCAAAACAACCCACCCATAGATCTTTTAAAAAGAAAATTATTCAATTTACTTATTTATTGGTATTTTGTCTGCATGTATATCTGGGTACTTTATACTCTCTGGTTCCCAGAATAGATGCTGGATCCTCTAGGACTGGAGTTACAAATAGTTGCACTACTATGTGGGTGCAGGGACTTTGAACCCAGGTCCTGTGGAAGTGCATCCAGAGCTCTTAACTTCTGAGCCATCTTTCCAGATCCTCTGGTTTTTTGTTTTGTTTATTTTTACTATGTGTGTCTCTGTTCCGGTACATTCACAGGAGTAGAGGGGCCTAAGGAGCTTAGACAAGGAAGTCACATCCCCTGGAACTAGAGTTACAGGTGGTTGCTGGGAACTGAACTCAGATCCTCTAGAACAAGTACTCTTAAGTATCACTAGTATCTCTCTAGCCCAATAAGCATATACCCATTATTGAATTATTAAAATCTTGCATTTTGAAATGTATACCTCTATATAAAATAATTGTTCTGTGTGTTATCAGACGTTCTTGTGTTTTTTAATAAAGCATTTAATTGGGGGCTTGCTTACAGTTTCGGAGATCAGTCCATTACTGCTCAGTGTTACAGACGTGGAATATATTCCTTTGTTCATAATGGGCTCAGTTTCAACTACACTTGCATTTGTATTAATAAGATGAATTCTGCAGCAAAGTCCCTAGATAACCACAGAACACTGGCCTGTTTCCAGGGTAAACAACCAGGTAATTAAAGGTTGGAACTTTCAGTCCCAGCCTGGACCTCCAGGAAGAAGAGAGGCTCTGCAGTTGGGTTGCTCATCAGTGTCCACAAGTGAAGCCAATTGTATGAATCTGTTGCTTTGATAAAGGACTATGACACAGGCAGTTTATAGAAGCAAGACTTTATTGGATTTATGGTTCCACGGGGCTAAAGGTCCATCACTCTCACAGAAGGAAGGCATGGCGACTGGCAGCCGTGGTGACCTAAAACAGGATCAAATCCTCAACCACAAGCAAGAAGCAGAGACAACAAACTGGAAGTGGGTGAGGCTTTTAAATCCCAAAACTCACTCCCGATAACCTATTTTCTCTAGCATGAGTGTACCAACTAAACCTTCCCAAACAGTGCAACCAGCTAGGGACCAAGCATTCAAATGTCCAAGACTATACGCAAAACTTCTCACTTAAACCACCAACCATGCCTGTGTGCCAAAGCTGCCTGGCAAAACCGACAGGCTGAAGCAGGAGAACATCTAGGTTGTTGAGCACAGTCTAAGTACACAGGATCTGAAGCTCCAGAATTAACGAATGTCCTTCCAGACTCATCATCTGGATCCTTTAAAATATCCGTTGTAGGCCAGGCACAGCAGTGCATTCTGATAATTTCAGAAGCTGAGGCAGGAGAATCACAAGTCTGAAGCCAGCCTGGCACAGTGGCATATGCATGAAACACTCCAGAGATGGGGGAATAAAGGGCCAGCCACTGCTACATAGCAAGTTCTAATTAGCCTGTGCTACACCCTGTTTCAAATACAAAAAAACAAAAACAAAAACAAAAAACCCAGGTGATTTCAGTCCGAGGGGATCCAACATTCTCTTCTGGCTTTCATGGGCACCCAATCACACTTGGTACACACACACACACACACACACACACACACACACACACACACACACACACGGTGGTTCATGGCTGTAATCCCAGCATTTGGAAGGTTCAGGCAAGAGGATTTAAGACAGGCTATCTTGGGCTACATAGAAAGACAGTCTTGCCAGGCAGTGGTGACACGTGCCTTTAATCCCAGCACTTGGGAGACAGAGGCAGGTGATTTCTGAGTTCAAGACCAGCCTGGTCTACAGAGTACAGAGTGAGTTCCAGGACAGCCAGGGCTACACAGAGAAACCTTGTCTCAAAAAACAAAAACAAAAATAAAAAAACAGAGAGAGAGAGAGAGAGAGAGAGAGAGTGAGTGAAGAAAGAAAGAAAGAAAGAAAGAAAGAAAGAAAGAAAGAAAGAAAGAAAGAAAGAAAGAAAGACTGTCTCAAATATCAAAAGGTGTGGTGGTGCATGCCTTTGATCCCAGCACTCGGGAGGCAGAGGCAGGCAGATTTCTGAGTTCCAGGCCAGCCAGGGCTACACAGAGAAACTCTGTCTCAAAAAACCAAAAAAGGTTTTAGCCAAGTGTGTTAGAACATGCTTTTAATTCCAGTACTGGGGAGAAAAAAAAAAACAAACAGAATTCTTGGTTAGACTGGTTTACAAAGTGAGCTCCATGCCAGCAAGGCTACACAGTGAGACCCTATCTCAAATAAATAAATGCAATAAGTACAATTTTAAAAATAAAATGTAGGCCGGGTGTGGTGGCACATGCCTTTAATCCCAGCACTGGGGAGGCGGAGGCAGGCGGATTTCTGAGTTCGACGCCAGCTTGGTCTACAAAGTGAGTTCCAGGACAGCCAGGGCTACACAGAGAAACCCTGTCTCCAAAAACCAAAATAAATAAATAAATAAATAAATAAATAAATAAAAAATAAAAAGCTGGGCAGTGGTGGTGCAAGCCTTTAATCCCAGGTGGATTTCTAAAATTGAGGCCAGCCTGGTCTACAAAGTGAGTT
The DNA here is from genome assembly GCA_902729485.2 of Mus minutoides. NCBI lineage: Eukaryota > Metazoa > Chordata > Mammalia > Rodentia > Muridae > Mus > Mus minutoides. Next base: position 397,082 of record LR753464.1, read on the forward strand.
CCAGGACAGCCAGGGCTAAATAGAGAAACCCAGTCTCTAAAAACCAAAAAGAAATAAATAGTATGACATTTGTGTGGTTATTTCTGTGTGTGTGTGTGTGTGTGTGTGTGTGTGTGTGCATGCATACACGTGGGTCCATACACTCACAACATGGCTGTGTGTGGAGGTCAGAAGGCCACCTGCAGGATTTGGTTCTGTCCTCCACCTTGTGGGTCCAGAGGCTAACACTCCTGTTCTCAGGCTTGGCAGTGTCATCTTTTTTTTTTTTTTTTTTTTTGGTTTTTCGAGACAGGGTTTCTCTGTATAGCCCTGGCTGTCCTGGAACTCACTTTGTAGACCAGGCTGGCCTTGAACTCAGAAATCCGCCTGTCTCTGCCTCCCGAGTGCTGGGATTAAAGGCATGCGCCACCACGCCCGGCCATCATCTTATTGGTTCACAAAAGCCAGCCTCTTATCAGGTACAGTGTCATACACCTGTCATCTGATACACTCTGCAGAAACTATAAATTCCAGAGTAGCCTGGGCAAGATAATAATTACCCCCATCCTCATCCTCACCCCCACCCCCACATGTACAAACATGGTTTCTTTGGAAATACTGGAGATTAAATATAGGGCCTCACACAAATGCTAAGCAAGAGTTTTAATACTGAGCTGTCTCCCCTCACCCTTCATTTCACCAACCTCTCACCCCCCACTTCCCACAGAGAGATTTTCACTAAATTGACTGGAAGGGCCTTGAACTTGTGATCCTCCTGCCTTAGCCTCCCAAATAGCTAGTATTACAGACCAGGCTTTTAAAAATCTTTGATATCAGAACAAACAGCTTTGTCCATCTTCGGAACTATACAGTTATTTTGTATTTCGTTAGTTTCTTCCTCTTCTTCTGGACAAAATGTCTCTTGCTGTGTGGCCCGGAGCTCACTATAAAGACCAGACTGGCCTTGAACTTGCAACAATCCTCCTGCCTCTGTATTTTAAAGGCTGGGGTCACCGATGTGGGCTTTACAAGGCCAGCTATGTTTTTACTAGTTCCTGCTCTCTGTCATTTGCTGTCTTCTATTTTCTTCGACTATAATGTACTCTTTAATGTAGCCCAGGCTACCTTGGAACTCACCGTGTGGCCCAGGATGACCTAGAACCTACAATCTCCCTGCCTCTACCTCCTAAATAATTTGTTTATAGTGTTTATGAGCCACTACCTTTGACTCTCCAGACCTATCTAATATCAATTTGATTCTCAGCCCAGCCAATTAACACAGAAGGCCAAGCTCTTCCCGATTCCACAGAAAGCAGCTACAGTTCACATTCACCTGCAAAAGACAATAACAGACCGCAGCAGTCTTGCCCTGGGCTCTGTGAGCTCTCTTGTCTCCTACCGTAAAATAACCAGAAGGCAACTGACCAGATGGTCATCTCCCAGAACCTAACTGATAGTGATAACATCACAGCAAGGACAGGCTGAACCAGGACTGTCAGGCTCCTCAGATAACGCGGTAAGGCATGCTGCAGAACACCCTGTGGTCAAGTGGCCTCTGTCCTGGTTTTTCCCTCTTTTACTGTAACAGTTGATTCCAAAAGTCCTTGTTCATGAATGCTCTGCACCCTGACTTTCTGCTGGGGCTGGCCTCCTGGAAACTCCTGCCATGACCAACAGACCTTTCACCAAGCAGGCAGAAAGAATACAAAAGACAGTTGGGACTTTATCATGTAACAAAATTAAGGTTAAAAAAAATGGAAAGAGATGCCTCAGTGTACATGTGTATCCCTTAAGAGTTTACCACCAAACCTGAAGACCTGAGTTTGATCCCTGAGACTCATATGATGGCGGGAAAGAACCAACTCCTGGAAGTTGTTTTCTGGCCACTACACACACACACACACACACACACACACACACAAAATGCCCAGAAGGGAGAGAGGATTTTATAATGCATTTGTACCTTAATGGAAGCTATATTATATAGAGAAAGCCAGAGTATGCAGGAGAAAGGGAAACATGTTGAGAAATCCTTTTGAGGTAGAGAGTGAGCAGAGGGGAGGGGGTGAGAGTTGATCTGAAATAAAGCAAAGGAGGCTGAAGTTAGCTGAGCATCCAGGTAAAGATCCTGGTAAATCTTGTAACTGTCAACAGTAGAAGACACCATAACACCCAGGTCATGGTCAACTTCTATTCAAACATAGTCCAGAACATATCTCAGTACAGACCATAGACAGCTGACCTGATACACTCACACACACACACACACACACACACACACACACACACACACACCTAGTTTTGTGTCTATGCCCAGGAAACCAAGCTAGGTCTGCTCTCTGAGTGAACTGTAGGAGAAAATTTTGATTTACCATCTCATGCCTACAAATAGCTGTGTGTGCACGTGACTCAACTCAGACACATCAAGGGACATGTACAATAGAGTAAAGCTTATGTAAATTGTCAACTAAGAGAGAAAACCACCAAAATTATACCTCTTAACCATTGAACCTCTCTTTTCTTTGTCTAAAGAAAGAAGCCTTCAGGTAATCACAGGAGCCCCGAGTACTTTCGCCCAGAGAAGCTCACTAGCTGTCTCTAGCAGCATTTCCAACATGAGCCCTCCATCACCTTGCCTTTGACTAAAGAGTTTCTTTATTATCTTTCATTTTTGAAATTATAACATAATTACATCATTTCTCCCTTCCATTTCTACTCTCCAAAACCTCCCATATACAACTCCTTGATCTCTTTCAAATTCATGGACTCTTTTTTCGTTAGTTATTGCTTATTGCAAACATTTATGTATACAGATGTACATGTGTATCCCTTAATATAACCTGCTCAGTCTGTATGGTGTTATTTGCATGTACATTTTGGAATGGCCATTTGGGATTAGATAACCTGTTCTCTCTCTACAGCTGCTTCTCACACTCTTGGTATTCCTTGGTTGCCTGTGGTTCTTAGTGTAGGGCTGAGGCTCCCTGACTTCCCCTACCCACTTCAGCATGCTATTGTTCCTTGTTCAACTAGTGTTTGGGCCATCCTGTTGTTGAGACTGCAGCTCCCGACATTACCAGGAGACAGGATTTCACGGTAAATTACCAGATCCCCTGGCTCTTACATCTTTACTCTCCTCTTCCATAATGGCCCCAAGCCACTTTGTACTTGTATCCATTTCCAATCTGTGTGTACAGTTGTTTGAGTAAGACACTAAGAACCTGGAAACACCAATCCAGACCCCGACCACTGGTAACAAGGACACCACCCTGCACAAGAGCTGAGATGGTAGGATCGCCATGACTTTCAGGTCTCAAAAAAAAGGGGGGGGTAATAAGATGGCTGTCTCACACACAAAAAATAGACAAATAAATGTAATTTTTAAATAATAAAAAATATAAGGGCTTGGGCCAGTGAGACAGCTCAGTGGGTAAAGGACCTGCTGCTAAACCTGACAATCTTTGATCCCAGGATCCACAGTATAGACAGAGGTAACTGATCCCCCAACCCAAGTTGTCCTCTGCATGTGAACTCATGAGAGCATGTACCCCCCCCACACACACACACACTAAAAAACAACCATAAGTGTCAGGGAGCTTGCCTGGCAGTGGTGGCGCACACCTTTAACCCCAGCACTGAAGAGACAGGCAGGTGGATCTCCAACTTCGAGCCAGCCTGGTCTACAGAGTGAGTTCCAGGACAGCCAGGGCCACACAGAGAAACCCTGTCTCTAAAAACCAAAAGGAAAAACAAATATGTCAGGGGCAAGAGTGGGGAAAGTTAATGGGACGTGGGGGGGGGGGGTAGGGGAGAATAGCATTCACCAAGCCTCCCTTCTTTCAATTAATTTATTCATGGCAACGATTAATTTATTCAAGGAAGTCCTTAACAAAGCCAGTCAGCAATATGGCCATTTTGTTCACTTTTATATCCCCGGATACTTAGGCTGCTGTTTCACTCAGAGCCAAAGAATGAACTGAAGGGCCCAGCGCGAATATATCTTGCATCTAGCTGGGAGGGGTGGGGTTGAAGATAACACAGCTAGCATTCACTAAAATGTTGAGAACAACACAGTTACTGAAGTCTCTTGGCTTGCCTCTTCCTTTTTTTTTCTTTTTTTTTTGAGACATGGTTTCCCTATGTGTAGTCTTGAGCAGTTTGGCACTAGCTGGCTGGCTGTGTAACAGGGGCTGGCCTGGCAATCTTTCTGTCACTGCCTCTCCAGTGCTGGGATTACAGGTGTGAGCCATTATTACACCCACGCCTGCCTCTTCCTCCTAGGTCCAAACAACAACCCTATGAGTAGATGGTGCAATCTTTTTCTCTCTTGCTGGGCTGTGATCTGAGCACTAGGTAACCTCTCTCCCTCAGCTCGACACCCCAACTCTACAACTGCTATTGAACAAGGAAAACACTCTGAGAGAACAGGGCCTTGAACCATAACTGTCTTGGTTAAGGCTTCTATTGCTGTGATGAAGCACCATGACCAAAAGGAAAGGGTTTATTTGGCTTACACTTCCAAATCCTAGCTTATCACTGAAGGAACTCAGGACAGGAACTCAGACAGGGCAAAAACCTGGAGACAGGGGCTGATATAGATGGGTGTAGGGTGTGTGTGTGTGTGTGTGTGTGTGTGTGTGTGTGTGTGTGTGTGTAAATGCTGCTTACAGGCCTGCTCTCCATGGCCTGCTCCCCATGGCTCGCTTACCCTGCTTCCTTACAGAACTGCAACCCAGGGGTGGAACCACCCACAGTGGGCTGGGCCCTCCCACATCAATCACTAATTAAGAAAATGCCCTACAGCTGGATCTTATGGAGGCATTTTTTTCAGTTGAGGTGAAAGACTTAGAAATTGTAAGGAATTTCTCTCTTTCTGACTCTGGAAAGGCGATACCCCAAATCACTTATGAGAACCGGTCTTAATGCAAATTGCAAGAGGACTTTACTTATCAGCTAGCTGAGGACGAGCTCCTTTCACCCCGAGGGGCTGGGGAACTCAACCCAGAGCAGCAACAGTAGGGGGCTTTTAAGGAAAAAGTGAGAAGTTGGGAGGAGTTGGGAGGAGTTAGGCTATAGCTCTTCTCTGGGCAGGGGAGTGGGGTAGCCTTGCTGAAGGAACAAAGAGAGGGAGTGAGCTGTCCTTGGAGTTATCTCTGGTTCTCTGACACAGACAGTCAGGCTAGGTCTTCTTGCTAACAAAGAGCTTCTCACTGGCTGCATTCTCAGTGATTGGGAAACAGGCCTTGGGGGAGCATTCAAAGGCTGTACATTTC
>LR753464.1:402433-415732 GCA_902729485.2 Mus minutoides
AGGTTCCCTCCTCTCAGATGATGTTAGTGTCAGGTTGACATAAGACTATCCAGCACATTAAACTGAGATGAATGTGGTACTGTGAGAGGCTCTTTGATCAGGGGTATGTATGTGGAAAAGTAGACCCTTAAGTAGTCAGTGTTGGTACTTGATGGGAGGTGCACCTCCACTATTGTGCTGGCTATCAAACCTGAATCTGTGCCTATGGCTAAGCAATGTTTGAATATTGAGTAACATCATAGCATGGAAAGGAGTTTGAATCTGGCCAGACAAAGCTCCAGACTTTGTATACTATCTTAAGAAATCCTGGGTCACATTCTTAGCCCTTCCCCTTCAGTTACCAGGTAGAGGGACTTGGAGAAAATTCACCTTTCCATTCTTTTCCTTCCTTCCTTTCTTTTATTTATTTAATGTATATGAGTATACTGTACAGATGGTCGTGAGTCATCATGTGGTTGCTGGGAATTGAACACAGGATCGCTGCTCGCTCTCACCCTGCTCACTCCAGGACCCACCTTTCCATTTCTGAAGAGATGAGGTGACATCCTTAGCCTCCATTCTTTTGTGGGTTTGGGTCTAGGTACCGGAGATGGAAGCTGCAGCCTCAGGAATACTACGCAAACACCAGCCACACTTCCAGCCACACTTCCAGGCTTTGATTGAGACAGTGTTTCCCTACGTTGTTCAGGAAGATAAGTTGTTAAAAGTGCTGGATCTCCTGCCTCAGCTGACCTCCACTAATGGTTTTGCTTACTCCACTTGCTTTTACTAGTGAAACTGTTACATAGGAGATCCAAGAGTGGATAAGCACATCCATACATTAGCAAGTTTAAAGAATCATTGCAAGAGGGTGAGGGGTGGGAGCACCTGGAGAGATGACTCAGTGTTTAAGAGCACTTGTTCTTCCAAAGAACCAGGGTTAGACCCACATGGCAGCTCACAACAATTTGTAACTCCAGTTACCAGGAATTCAAAGACTTCTTCTGGCCTCCACAGATACCTAAATGCATTTGAAGAGAAAGCCTGGTGACTTGAGTTCCATCTCCCAACCCACGTAAAAGTGGAAAGTGATAATCGACTCCCCCAAAGTTGTCTTCCAGCTTCCATACCAGAAGAGGGCATCGGGGATCTCATTATGGATGGTTGTGAGCCACCATGTGGTTGCTGGGATTTGAACCCAGGACCTTTGGAAGAGCAGTCAATGCTCTTAACCGCTGAGCCATCTCTCCAGCCCCCCAGCTTCCATACCCATATGATAGCACCAACGATCATACACACAAAAATGATAACAATTTTTTTTTTAATTGTAGCAGAAGAGCCGGATATGGTGGCGCACATCTGTTCTTGGGAGGCGGAAGCAGAAAGACTATTCTGAACTCAACAGTCTCAGCCACATAATATATACGAGGCCAGCCTGAGCTATATGAACTATATGAGACCTTGTCTCCAAACCAAAAAATAAACAAAAGAAAAGGAGTATAGCTGATAGCCTTAGCCTAGGGGGAGGGGATCATAAATTCTCAGGGCAAAATCTTGGAATGCCAATGTAAGGGATGCGAAATGCAAGGAGTTGGGCACCAGGGGGCGCCAGTCGGACCCGTCTGGGACGAAGCAACTCAGGATCCCGGGGGTCATGTGCGGTGACTTCCCCGCATCCCTCTTTGCGTTGCTGTGCTCTTTGGGGTCCACGGAGGAGAGGAGGGAACCGCGGCCGTCCGGCCAGCGCGGTAGGTCCCTCGGAGACAGCTGTTCTCTCGGGCAGCCGTGGGGGGCAGCAGAGGGGACGGCGACAGGTGCGGGAGCCCCTCCCGGGGCAGAAGTAGGAAGGCGGACTCCGGGGTCTGTTCCCAGGCTGGAAACCGCCCCCGCCCCCCAGGCAAATCCCCCCAGAGGCCGAGCCGGCGCCGGGTCTGCAGGAGGAAGCGGCCGGAGACAGTGCGATTTCACGCAGCCTCCGGGGCTCGGGTTCCCGAGCTGGTTACATGACTACGGGGCTTTGCGTCCCGGGGAAACTGAGGTGGCATGAACGCTAGGCTGAAAAACAACCTCCCACTCGAAAAAATAGAAATACTCACACTCCGAAAGAAAAAAAAAAAATCCCTCAAGTGATCCAACCGGCTAGGGGAGTTGAGTGATTTGGTTAATGGGCGAGGCCAGCTTTCTGGGGGCTGGGCTTCGGAGCGCTCTCTCTACGCGCGTTCACTACCTATCCCGGGCCTGGGGACGTTTGGAATCTTGATCTCCTCTTAACCATCTCCGGGGGAAATTGCTGGAGTGAGACCCCTCCTTGACCCTCTTGGCCAAGCTGCGGGCTGGCGGGGCACGCTTGGGCGGGTGTCTCGGGCTACAACCATCAGGACTCCAGCCTCGCACGGGAGGGGGCGCGGCCGTGACTCACCCCTTTCCCCCTTCACTCCCTCCCTCCCTCTCTTCCTCCCTCCCAGACAGACACCCTCCCCTGCCGTCCCGCTCTGGACTCCGACTACGACTCCGGTTGCAGTTTGCAATCTCCGCTGCCGCCGCGGCCACCTATTCGCTGGCTGTTCAGGTGGCTGTCGCCTGGATGTCCTCCTAATCTTGGGGCCCCCGGGCCAGACTCGGCTGGGCTCCCTTCACCCACCTCTGGAATCATGAGTGCGATTGGGACTCTGCAGGTGCTGGGCTTCCTTCTCAGCCTGGCCCGGGGTTCCGAGATGGGCAACTCTCAGGCAGGTAAGCCGCGCGGGAGTCCCAGCAGGCTGGAGGCTGGGGGCGCAACCTGAGCGCTCGCAGACCCTGGGCAAGGAGTTCGGGTTCTGACGCTTTGAGCTGGGGGGGGGGGTGCGATACAGGGTCTGTTCGGACCACCAAGGAGGGGACCGTGTGCCTCAGTTCTTGGAGTCAGGGACTGCATTCCTGTATGCCTACCCTTCTTCCCAGGGCGTCGCCGACCCTCTAATAGGTTTTATTCTGATTTGGTTGGTGCCGAACATTAGTTCACACTTGAGAGTAATGGGAGGAGGGTGGGCAAGGGACCCTTCTGTAAACGTAAGGAGCCTTGGCTTGAAGGGTCTCCGTTTGCTCTCAGGTTCCCTGGCCCCCACCCCATCCCAGGTTTCAACAACCCCCAGTTTCGTTGTTTTGCCGACAGGGCGGGGCTATGCAAGGGTTGGAAGTTGTTGTTTTCTAATGTTGGAAAAACAAGAATGGCACCTCCTCTTCCGTGAGTGGGGCTGTCCTGAGAAGACTGAGATTAACCTGAGGGCCAAGTCCAGGTGACATCAGTGAGAGGTCTCACAGAGGCTGACTGCCTGCTTTCCCATAAGATAAGCCGGTCCCCAACTTAACCAACTTCTCTTTATCAAGACCCAGGTCAATTCAATGAACATGTTGAGCATCTATTACATACTATACTATTTCCAGGGTATATACCTAAGCTGGAGCTCTGGGGGAAAGGACAATCAGACCTCTTTCTCTCTCTAATCTAAGGCAACCTCTCCCACCTTTAACATTCTACTCTGTGAACTGGCTCCTAGACCCAACTTCTGCCCTTCCCCCATTCGGTGCCATCTGAACCCATTCCGTGTCTCTGGGACTATGGGCACCTGAAGAGCACTAGAGTTGGTATCATTAGAGTCCTGTTGATCTTGCCCCCTCCCTCGAACCCCAGATCTCAGTTTGGGGTTGGCACAGTCATTGCCCCTACCCCCAGAGTGGGAGTGGGAGAAACCACCTGTGCTTCCCCCACAGTTGCTAGGCCTAAATTTAGCCCCTGGGATCTTGAGATGTGAACACTCCCAGCTGGTGGAGGGGGTGGTCTGGAGACTAGAGTGGGAGGGGCCAGGGGAGTGACTGGATCACTGTCCCATCTGACTGTGCCCCCACCAACCAGGAACCCAAGAGTCCGGGATTCCCACCACCCTCCTCAAGAGGCAGGGAGCAGGCATGTTTAGTTCTCTACCCTTTATCTCCATCCTGAGCCTCTGGGCATCCGGCCCTGTCTCAAGCCTTGTATAGCCCCTTTGTCCCCTTGTGTGTGTGGCTGGGGCTTCTGAGGGCTGGTCTGCACAGTCAATGCTCTCCACAGAGAAAGGTTCTGACTTTGAGCCTTTGCTCCTCTGTGAGTGTGGTCCACCCCACCCCCACCCGCAGTTCTCACTGCTTCCTTGCTGTGCTCCCCAAGTTGCCTGGTTCCTCCTGGGTAGTTGTTTATACTCCCGTCCTACCCAGGCCCTTTGCCCCTGTTTGTGAAATGTGGACTTTACCCTCAGGGTGGCAGGTAACCGAGACAGACCTGTAGGACCTTGCAAAGCACAAGACACAAAGTGTGCAAAGGCATTGTGGGCAAATGGGATGGACTGGCCACATGTAAAACTTCCCAACACGGGCCCCAGGGGCAAACAATATATATTTCTGTGCCAGGGTAATACGAGTGTACGAGTTTGTGTGCCAGTATGCACACACACAGGTACACATCATTTCCTTATGCAGATATCTTAGCTCCTCCCCTATCTTAGGAGAAGAGTTGGCACCTTAACTTGGAAGAGGGGTGTCCTGCCAGGAAGGGGACATGGGTGGGGCTCTTCCAGAAATGACTAACCTTCCCAGGACCCTGGAACTCCCAGATGCCTCTGGGAGAGTCTAGCTTGTGTATGCCTCCCTGCTGGAACTGGCCCACTCCTTCCATCATATGGAGAGAGGATAGGGAAGAAGGGGTCAGACCAGACATGGATCTAACAGGAGAAGCTGAGGCCTCTGCCTCCCTCTCTGCCTCCTGCCCCGCCTCAGGGAAGGGTGGTTAGAACAGGTGGTTGGTGGTGTACCCCTTACCCCCACCCTCCCCAAGCACTCTTACTGCGCCAGAGGAGAGATCTTAGAGCTCCAGGGAGGAAAGTGAAAGCCCAAGAACTGAAATGTACTGGCCTCTCTTCTGGGCTCTCCCCTGGAGTGTCTACTGGGGAACACTGCCATGTTAGCAGTCTCTTTAAAGAATCCTTCTGGCAATGAAATTGGGAAGAAGGCTTGGGAGTGGAGGCTCTGTTCTGCTTCTCTCCAGGCCTCTCTGTTTGGTGAAAAGCACTTCGGGACTGCATAGGGATGGCTGCTGTTGTGGGAGCTGGAGCATGCTGGCTTAGGGGAAGGGAGTGAGAAGGGAGACCAGAGTTTAGGAAGGGGGAGGCCACCAGTTCCTTATCGTCCAGCTTTAAAGACAAAGCTTCCATTGACCCCACCTCCCCACCCCACTACCAGGGTTTCTCCCTCCAGTGAGGTCACTTTTCTGAGCCCAAAGCTCCAGGGTAAGAGGGGGGTGCTGCTAAGGATGGGGTGTCTGAGGCAGGGTGGGGCAGCCCCCTCCTCCTGGATAGAATTGCTTCATTGTGGGCTGAACTGTGGCCCCAGGCACTGCCCCCACCCTCTGCCCCCATCCCACCCTCTTTAGACACAATAGGGGCTGTGTGCTAGCCCCAAAGAGATGTTTATTCCAGGGCCTAGAGAGAGGCAGGATGGGGGCAGAGAAGTAAGTGCCTCCGTTGAGGAGGAGAGGGTAAATGTTCCCTGCCTAAAGAGTGTCCTTTCCAGGGAGAGGGAAGTCCAGCATGTCTTCCTTCTGTATTAACCCCTCAGTGCCCAAATCAGTGCCTGAAGGAGGCACAGTGGACACTCCAGTGAGGAAAAGTTCACATTTCACCTTTCCAAATTATGAGAAGCAAAGAGGCCCTTGGAGGCTGTGTGGGCAGGCTTAACTGGAACAGGGCAACCGAGAGGCTGTCATGGAGGGGACATCTAGCTTACCTATCTGTCTCGCCTCCACTTTCACAGTATGTCCTGGGACTCTGAACGGGCTGAGTGTGACTGGCGATGCTGACAACCAGTACCAGACACTGTACAAACTCTATGAGAAGTGTGAGGTGGTCATGGGCAACCTGGAGATTGTACTCACGGGACACAATGCTGATCTCTCCTTCCTGCAAGTGAGTGTTCTCGCTTGGTCCCTCCTATGCTTCCCATAGAGAAGGCCTTCCCTTTCTGGGGACCATCTTTTGCTGCATTCCTAAGACTTAGTAGTTCTTAAGGCTCAAACCTAGGGAAACAGTGACTGTAAGGGGGGTGTGGGTGTCCTGGTCCTGTAACCAGGGTTATGTGAAAGCCGGCCATCAGAAGGGGACAGAGCAGGTGGCGTTCTGTTCTGTCAATCAGTAAGCTACCTGAGGACCCAGAGTCACCTGGAGAGGTGAGGAAGGGACTCCTCACCCTTCCTTCCATTATAACTCCGAGAAATAGGATATGTAGATCTGTTCTCATTTCTGTGGCTTGTTTTTGCTCACCCAAGTGGCACAGTATTGTGACAGCATGCTCACCACAAATCAGGAAGGGAATTCAGAGCTGGTGTTATAGCTCAGTGGTCAGGTGCTCGCAGAACACACATGAGGTCCAAGAATCAATGTGCAGAATGGGGGTCGGGGGAGAAGAGAAAGGAAATTCAGGGAGGCTGGACACAGGACTGGAGTCAGGGGGCAGCTATGGTAGAGAGCATTTACCAAACATTAAGATCCTCACGTGGTGGCACTTGCCTTTGATCACAGCACTCGGAAGGCAGAGACAGGCAGATCTCTGTGAGTCTGTGACTAGCCTGGTTTACAAACAGCGAGAAACCTGGTCTCAAAAAATCCTAAATAAATAAATTAATAAAGAGTTAAAGAGGCCGGGCAGTGGTGGCGCACGTCTTTAATCCCAGCACTCGGGAGGCAGAGGCAGGCGGATTTCTGAGTTGGAGGCCAGCCTGGTCTACAGAGTGAGTTCCAGGACAGCCAGGGCTACACAGAGAAATCCTGTCTCAAAAAAATTAAAAAAAAAAATTTAAAGAGTCCTGAGACCCTGTTGTTCTTTTCACTGCTGTGGTCTGCTCTGTCACAGTGGATCCGAGAAGTGACAGGCTACGTCCTGGTGGCCATGAATGAATTCTCTGTACTGCCCTTGCCTAACCTCCGAGTGGTCCGGGGAACCCAGGTCTACGATGGGAAGTTCGCCATCTTTGTCATGTTGAACTACAACACCAATTCCAGCCATGCTCTGCGCCAGCTCCGGTTCACTCAGCTTACTGGTTAGTTTCTGATGATCCTTTCTAGTCTTGCCCCTGAGCCTTCTTGCCAACAGGTGCCTCCTTGGTGATGACCCAAGACTGCTCACTCTAAGTTCATTTTCCTGGGTGCTCACTACCTTAGTGGTCAAAAGTCCACTCCTCTTTAAGCAGTAAAGGGTCCCAGTGGGGAGCTGGGGGCACCTGCTCCAGGTAGGAGGGACCTTATATCACGGCGGGAGTTGGACTGGGAATTGGATCTATTGATAACCCTTCTTCCCTGGAATCTTACCTTTGCCCCAACCAGCTGGAGAATGTAGGGGTTAAACATAGTCTGGGCACTCTCTGCTCTCCCTGTCCCAGTTGCTTAGAAAACACTCAGGTAGGCCTAGGGGAGTGATTCAGGACGTCCTGCCCCTCCCCCACTGGCTAAACCGGATCTACACAGGTGTTTGAAGAGGCGGGAGTTTCTTTGGCCTGACTCCGCCTCTTTTTTTGAAGCATGAATCTGATTGGACCACCTATAGCTGAGTGGGGTTTTTTTTGTTTTTTTTTTTTTTGGATTGGTAGGAAGGTGTGGAAGGGGAGTTGTGCCGCAGTCTTCAGCCTGTCGCTTCTCTTCCCACCACAGAGATTCTGTTAGGGGGCGTTTACATCGAGAAGAATGACAAACTTTGCCACATGGATACAATTGACTGGCGGGACATCGTGAGGGTTCCAGAAGCTGAGATAGTAGTGAAGAACAACGGGGGGAACTGTAAGTGGATGCGATCGAGGCAGCTCACCTTGCCCCAGCAAACCGGAGTGGAGTGACGCCTTTCCCACTCCTACTGCATTCCCTCATCTGAACCCACCTTCCCCAAACAGTCACCTCACACCCTTGACCCAAGAGCCTGCCAGCCAGGAGGGACAGGGTCGGTCAGTCTCCTGGAGCCCAAACCAGTGTATCAGAAAAAGAGGCAAAAGTTGTCTTGGGTGTTAAGGAGGGAAGTCAGATCTTTGGATTAGCTAGCTCCCTGTTGCTCTTGCCAATATAGTATCTCCCAGCTGCCCCGAGCTAGTTAGTCCACTCAGGCATAGAATCAGCTTGTCTGGAAGGAACCAGGTTCCTGGGATGGCACTGGGACTGAGATTGGTATCTGCACCAGTCCCTCCCCTTCAGCTGCCCTGTGGGTAGTGTGGAGGAGTAGCTCCGCCCCTTGTTGTCAGGTTCACTTGAGCCCAGCCCTGCTCTCCTCTCCAAGGGCAGGGAGGGACACAGCCCAGGGCTTCCTGGGATTGAGGTTCCTGTGTGCTGACATCATACCCTGTTGATTCGAGCAAGCCTTTCTCAGTTCTGATGGTCCTGTGTGTCCTCTCAATCAGGTCCACCCTGTCACGAGGTCTGCAAGGGGCGATGCTGGGGGCCTGGACCAGAAGACTGCCAGATATGTGGGTTTGAATTTTCTTCTAAAAAGTTAGAGCACAGGCCGTCCCATATCCATTACCTATGCAATCCTGCCCTTGTCTGTCCGAACGCTCAGAATGAGCGACGGTGACCTCTGAATTTATCCCTGAACGTCGTGTGTTCTCTCTTTCCATAGTGACCAAGACCATCTGTGCCCCTCAGTGTAACGGTCGCTGCTTTGGACCCAATCCTAACCAGTGCTGCCACGATGAATGCGCAGGTGGCTGTTCTGGACCCCAGGACACAGATTGCTTCGTATGTAATGGTGCCATCATCCTGTGCTCTGACGCGAGGTTATGGGCTTTGGGGAGGAGAAGGGGGCTATAGAAAATATAAATTCTAGGAGTCTTTTACATTCCCAGGCCTGCCGACACTTCAATGACAGTGGGGCCTGTGTGCCCGGGTGTCCAACGCCCCTTGTGTACAACAAGCTAACGTTCCAGCTTGAGCCCAACCCCCATATCAAGTATCAGTATGGAGGAGTCTGTGTTGCCAGTTGTCCTCGTAAGTGTCTGGTGTGTGGGGGGGGCGGGGGGGGGGGAACAACCATAGATTCCACACAAAAAGGTTTGGGATGCTAAAGGGATTAAGTTAGGAGTTAATTGGGGGAACCTAGATGTGATTATGTGACCTCACCTAGTGAGTTACATCTCTGTCAGTGCCCCCCTCCAAGACTTCTGGGAGGGGTCACTCGGAACAACAAAGAGCGAAGAGGCCTGGAGCTGCACCTGGGCTGACAGTGCTTGTCTAGTAGTGTGCGAGAAACCCTAGGTTTGATAACTCCAGTACTACATACACTGGGTGAAATAGTGTACTGGAATCCCTGCACTTTGAGGTAGAGACAGGAGGGTCAGAGACCGACCCAAGGTCATCCTTAGCTACATGAAGAGTTTGAGACCAATTGCTGCCCTTCCAGAGAATCCAGTTCTTAGTACCCATAGACAGCCTATAATAGTCTATAATGCTAGTTCTAGGGGATCTCACACCTATTCTGGACTCCTTGAGTACCAGGCACAAATGTGATAGATAGATAGATAGATAGATAGATACCAATATATACACATAAAAATAAATAGTAAATTTTTTTAGATGAAAACCAATATTTTGGGGCTGGTGAGATGGCTCAGCGGGTAAGAGCACCCAACTGCTCTTCCGAAGGTGATAAGTTCAAATCCCAGCATCCACATGGTGGCTCACAACCATCCGTAACAAGATCTGGCGCCCTCTTCTGGGGTGTCTGAAGACAGCTACAGTGTACTTACATATAATAAATAAAATAAATCTTTAAAAAAAAAAAAAAGAAAACCAATATTTTTAAATTTTTTATTTTTATTTATTGTGCATTGGTGTTTTGTCTGCATGTATTATGCCTTTGTGAGGTTGTTAGATCTTGTGATAGGTATGAGCTGCCATTTGGGTACTGGGATTTGAACCTGGGTCCTCTGGAAGAGCAGTCAGTGCTCTTAACTGCTGAGCCATCACTCCAGCCCCTTAAATCTTTTTTTTTTTTTTCTTTTTAAACAAAGGGCTTGAGGCCATCTTAAGAACATAGAGACTGTGTACTCTGTAGGATATACCTGAGGAACCCTAGGTTATAGGTGGGACGAATCCCAAGGCGGAGTGGAAGGGGCAAGGGAGCAGAGGAGAGGACGGGGCAGAGAGGAGGGGTCTCAGTAGTTGGCTATTACTCATTTCTAATGGTGTTCTTCTCTTTCCTAGATAACTTTGTGATAGATCAGACATTTTGTGTCAGGGCTTGTCCTGCTGACAAGATGGAAGTAGACAAGAATGGACTCAAGATATGTGAGCCTTGCAGAGGGCTGTGCCCAAAAGGTGAAGTGATGGGAGGCGAAGAGGCAGGACGTGGGGAGAACTTACACCCAGATTATTCTCAGAACCCAGCATGAGACTGTTCTCTGTTTGCAGCCTGTGAGGGGACGGGCTCTGGAAGCCGCTACCAGACCGTGGACTCCAGCAACATCGATGGGTTCGTGAACTGTACCAAGATCCTGGGCAACCTGGACTTCCTCATCACCGGCCTCCATGGGTTAGAGATAATCCACAGCGCTATCCACCACATGGTTCATTTCAATGGCTTAAATCTCCACATGCATGACTAGAAATGTAAAGCACAGCCAGGTGCATGCCTTTAGTCCCAGTACTCAGGAGGCAGAGGCAGGTGGATTTTGAAGCAGGAGTTTGAAGCCAGGCTGGTTTACAGTGGAAGTTCCAGGACAGCCGGGGCTCCCTGTCTTGAGAAACAAAAACCAACCAAACCAATATAGAAATGTAAGTCAGGAAGTCTTAGGGGGTATAAAAGGCCTGAGAGAAGGTATGACTCCATTTTCCATGTGGAGCTTGCTTCCCTCAAGGACATCTCTAAGCAGCCCAGTCTTACCCCAAGAAGTGACAAGGTTCAGGGACAGTGTTTGTTACCTAAAGCTTTTGAGAAGTTCCTCCTTAAATAAAAGGAGGCTGGAGAAACAGGTCAGTGGTTAAGACCATATACTGCAGGCTCACTGAGGCTGTGACAGTGTATCCAGCCTCAGTGGGCACCTGCATATAACAACGACTGAAAATAATAAAAACCATTGTGTATTTTGCATTTTTTTTTACGTTTTTTTTTTTTTTTTAAAGATTTATTTTATTTATTATATGTAAGCACACTGTAGCTATCTTCAGACACTCCAGAAGAGGGCACCAGATCTCGTTACGGATGGTTGTGAGCCACCATGTGGATGCTGGGATTTGAACTTATCACCTTCGGAAGAGCAGTCGGGTGCTCTTACCCGCTGAGCCATCTCACCAGCTCCTTTTTTACGTTTTTTAATTTTATGTACCTGAGTATTTTGCCTACATACACGTGTCTCTGCAACATGTGTTTACCTGGTACCCACAGAAATATGAAGAGGCTGTTGAATCCCCTGGAACTAAAGTGACAGATGGCTGAGTCAGACCTAGCCCTCTGCAAGAGCAGCCAGTGTTCTTAACTGATGAGACAGCTTTCCAGACCCTCTTTTAATTTTTCTAGTTTTGTTTGTGTATGTAGACCTGCATATATATATATATATATATATATATATATATATAGAGAGAGAGAGAGAGAGAGAGAGAGAGCTGTGTGTGTGTGCATGTGTACGTGTATGCGTGCATGTATGGGCATGCATGCACCACAGCGAGTATGGGACTTAGAATTCAGTTTTTAGAAATCTGTTTGTTTTTTTTTTTTCCTTGTTCTGGTTAACCCCGCTCGCTCCGCTTGACCCCCGCTCACTCCGGCCAGCCCGGTCGCTCTGCCCCCCACTACAGCCCCACTCGCTCCGGCCGGCCCACTCGCTCCAGTTGGCCGCTCACTCCGATAGACTCTGCTTGCTCCGGTTGGCCCCGCTCGCTTCAGCCGTCTCCATTCGGCTCCGCTAGCTCCGGCCCTGCTCGCTCCAACCGTCCCCGCTCGCTCTGGCTGTCCCGCTCGCTCTGGCCATCCCCGCTCGCTCCAGCTATCTCGTTCGGCTCTGCTCGCTCCGGTTGGTCTCTCCTGTCCAAGGCTTCGTTTCTTATTATTCTTCATAAGTATGCTGTAGTTGACTTCAGACTCACCAGAGGAGGGCGTCAGATCTCATTACGGGTGGTTGTAAGCCACCATGTGGTTGCTGGGATTTGAATTCATCACCTTCGGAAGAGCAGTTGGGTGCTCTTACCCGCTGAGCCATCTCACCAGCCCAGAAATCTGTTTTTTACTTGTATTCTGGGGAGCCTGGAATTAAACCCAGATCCTCAGGCTCTGCTGAATCAACTCTGTCTGCTGAACCATCTTGCTAGCCACCTCTTTTAATTTTTTTTTATGTAGATATAACTTTAGAGTAGTGCTTAAATTGTAAAAATGACATATTTTCCATACGTACTTTACCCATATTCCCCTACTACTAGCACAGTATAAATGCTTTTATTTGATTTTTAATTTTTTTGTTGTTGTTGTTCTTCATAGTAGGGTTTCTCTGTAGCCCTGGCTGACTTGGAGCTTGTTCTGTAGTCCAGGCTGGCCTCAAACTCAGAGAACCAACTGCTTCTGCCTTCCAAGTGCTGGGATTGCAGCCAAGAGCCGCTATGCCAGATACATCGTTTGTTTGTTTGTTTGTTTGTTTATTTGTTTTCACCATCTCTCTCTTTTTCTTTTTATACACACACCCCTTATCTCTGTTTTCATTTTCCTTAAGGTTTTTATTTTTTATTGTATATAAGTACACTGTAGCTGTCTTCAGACACAACAGAAGAGGGCGTCAGATCTCATTACAGATGGCTGTGAGCCACCATGTGGTTGCTGGGATTTGAACTCGGGACCTTCAAAAGAGCAGTCAGTGCTCTTAACCACTGAGCCATCTCACCAGCCCTTTTTTTTTTTTTTAGTTAAATAATATCTTCACATGTAGCCCAGGCTACCTTGGTCTTGCCACTCTTGTTTGGCCTCTCAAGTATTAGTGTTGTGATCACAGGCGTACGCTATCACCTCTGCCCTAGTTTGTTTTATGTACAGGGATGGCTTGTCTGCATATATGTCTGTGCACCATGTGCATGCCTGGTGCCTGAGACAGAAAAGGGTGCCGGGGTCTTAGAAGCTGGAGCTGTAGACAGTTGTGAGCCATCCTTGGGGGGTTGTCAGTCTTGCATGGCAAGCGATGTCACTAGCTGTGTCAGCTTTTGAGTATTCCTTTTCTTTTTTTTTTTTTTTTTTTTTTTTTTTAATTTTTTTTTTTTTTTTTTTTTTTTTTTTTTTTTTTTTAAAGATTTATTTTATTTA
>LR753464.1:415832-438052 GCA_902729485.2 Mus minutoides
CAGCCCCGAGTATTCCTTTTCTTGTTGGCATAAGATGATCTGGGCCTCTGTGTATTTGTTTCCCCCGCCACCAGCATTTCTCCAAGTAGTTTTCTTTCCTTTAGATGAAGACTGACTCACGAGAAGATGCTGTATTCTATAGCAAAGCAGCTGGCTTAGCATGCACAAGGCCCTGGATTTGAACCCTAGCACTGGGGAAAACATTGATATCTAGAAATTGTGTTTTGAGGTGTGGTGTGTTATTACCACTGAGTCATATCTCCTTTGTTGACAAGTTTTTTACTGTTCCCTTAGTGACCCCTGGCACAAGATCCCTGCACTGGACCCGGAAAAGCTCAATGTTTTCAGGACAGTCCGGGAGATTACAGGTGAGAAAGAGGGCAGGCTTCCCTGCTGGAAGGAGCAGGTGACACAGGCAGGTACACCTTACAGTTAAACCACTTAAGAAAAGTCACACTTTGGGTGCTGGAGAGATGGCTCAGTGGTTAAGAGGGCTGTCTGCTCTTAGAGAGATCCAGAGATCCTGAGTTCAATTCCCAACAGCCACATGGTGGGTCACAACCATGTATAATGGGACCTGATGTCCTCTTCTGGCATATAGGCATACATGCAGGTAGAACACTCATATGTATAAAATAGACAAAAATCTTTTATTTAAAAAAAAAAAAAAAAGGAAAGAAAAGAAAAGAAAAAAGAAAAGTCTCATTCCAGAGCACAGTGAGGCAGGTTACTGAGAACCTGATACAGCAGGGAAGATTCTCTGCTTATACACCTCTCTCTGATCCTCAGGCTACCTAAACATTCAGTCCTGGCCCCCTCACATGCACAACTTCAGTGTTTTTTCCAACCTGACCACCATCGGGGGCAGAAGCCTCTACAAGTAAGTAACGAGCATGGTGGTGGTAGCATCCCTAGACAGTGAGGTGAGCATCTTGTTATGATATACAGGGTATTTCTCAACCAACAGGCCCGAAAATCCTGCTAGCATGGGGAGGTAGTGGGGGAAGGGGAGGCAAAAAGTCAAAGTAATCCCAAATGTGGTTAATTCCAACACGGACAGGAGGATCACCAGTTTGGGCTAGATAGCGAGTTCCAGACCTGCCTCAACAATACACTGACACCTGTTTCAAAAAACCAAACCTGCCGTAAGAGGCAATTCCTTCTCCGTGGGTCTAATTTAACCTGGAACAGATTTGTTGAGTGAAAGAAAACTCCCTGTATGTTTAATGAACCGTTTGTGGTTTGTCTTCTAATTCTGAATCTTTATTCCAGCCGGGGCTTCTCCTTGTTGATCATGAAGAACTTAAATGTCACGTCTCTGGGCTTCCGGTCCCTGAAGGAAATTAGTGCTGGGCGTGTCTACATAAGTGCCAATCAGCAACTTTGTTACCACCACTCTCTGAACTGGACTAGACTGCTGCGGGGGCCGGCAGAGGAGAGACTTGACATCAAGTACAACCGGCCTTTGGGAGAATGCGGTGAGAGGAAGGGCCCCCAGGGGAGTGAGGACAGGGGTCCAGGCGGTGAGAGGGTCGGGAAAGTAGGAATAGGTTTGAGGGATGGGACCAGTGAGGAGAGCGTATGAGGGTGGAGGCTATAAGGAAGAAGCATTCCGAAGGCTTCCTGGGCATCCTCAGAGTCTTCCTAATGTGTCTGTTCTTTTCCAGTGGCAGAGGGCAAAGTGTGTGATCCACTGTGCTCCTCTGGAGGATGCTGGGGCCCAGGCCCTGGTCAATGCTTGTCTTGTCGAAACTACAGCCGGGAAGGTGTCTGTGTGACTCACTGCAACGTTCTGCAAGGGTACGGTGGGGAGAAGGCCAAGAGGGTAGAAATGAGGCCCAAGGATGGATGGAGCAGCTCAGGTTATTTATTTAATGTGCATGAGCACACTGCAGCTGTCTTCAGACACACCAGAGGAGGGCATCACGATCCCATGACAGACGGTTGTGAGCCACTATGTGGTTGCTGGGAATTGAACTCAGGACCTCTGGAAAAGCAGTCAGTGCTCTTAACTGCTGAGCCATTTCTCCAGCCCTTTCTTTCTCCCTTTCCCTCCCTCTCCCCTCTTTATTTCCCTCCCCTCTTCATTTTCCTTCCCTCCTTCTCCTACCCCTCCCTCCAGCCTACTCACCTTGTAATCCTTTTGCCTTAACCTTTTTTTTTTTTTTTAGATTTATTTTATTTATTATATGTAAGTACACTGTAGCTGTCTTCACGCATTCCAGAAGAGGGCGCCAGATCTCATTAAGGGTGGTTGTGAGCCAACCATGTGGTTGCTGGGATTTGAACTTATCACCTTTGGAAGAGCAGTCCGGTGCTCTTACCCGCTGAGCCATCTCACCAGCCCAAAGTTTTTTTTTTTTTTTTTTTTTTTTTGGTTTTTCCAGACAGGGTTTCTCTGTGTAGCCCTGGCTGTCCTGGAACTCACTTTGTAGACCAGGCTGGCCTCGAACTCAGAAATCCTCCTGCCTCTGCCTCCCGAGTACTGGGATTAAAGGCGTGCGCCACCACGCCCGGCTGCCTTAACCTTTTAAATGCTGGGAATCCAGCTATGAGCCACCATGTCTGGCTTGCTTATGTCTTTTACGTGTACATGTGCCTTTGAGAGAGCAACAGAGAGACAGAAACAGACAGACAGAATCACATGGTCCTAACCTAGAACTTGATATGTATACCAGACAGGACTCAAGGAGCTCTTCCTGCTTCTGCCTCCTGAGTGCTGAGATTAAAGGTGTGTGCCACCACATCTGGCCCTCTCTTGCTTTCTTGTTTGCTGGCCTGCCTGCTTGCTTTTGTTTTGTTTTGTTTTTTTATTTTTAATTAATTAATTAGTTGTATATGAGTACACTGTAGCTGTCTTCAGACACACCAGAAGAGGGCATCCAATCCCATTACAGATGGTTGTGAGCCACCATGTGATTGCTGGGATTTGAACTCAGGACCTCCAGAAGAGCAGTCAGTGCTCTTAACCGCTGAGCCATCTCTGCAGCCCCCTTGCTTTTGTTTTTAAATAGCTCATTTTGTAACCCAGGCAGGTCTTGAACTCAGGGACATCTTTCTTCCTTAGCCTCTAAAGTGCTGGGATTACAGATGTAAGCCACTGCACCTGACTTTGTAGACAGCTTTCTGCTGGTGTCTTGGTGGGCATGAAGTAGAAGGTCTTCGTTGCAGGTTAAGGGGATGAAGGGCAGAAGTGATTCTTCCCTGTGTCCCCCACTACAGGGAACCCCGAGAGTTTGTTCATGAGGCTCATTGCTTCTCCTGCCATCCAGAATGCCAGCCCATGGAGGGCACCAGCACGTGCAATGGCTCGGTATAGTTGCAGCCCTGGGATCTGTAACGGAGATGGGGAAATGACCAAATTTCCAGGTCAGCCCAGAGGAGTCAGATAGCTCTGGAGTTTGTACATGGAAGATGCTGAGGGAATGGGGCTGACCCTTACTGGGAGGACTAGAATTAACCCTGACATCTCATTCTCAAAGATCTTCCTCTTTCTACTCAGGGCTCTGACGCTTGTGCTCGATGCGCCCATTTTCGTGATGGGCCCCACTGTGTGAACAGCTGCCCCCATGGAATCCTAGGTGCCAAAGGTCCAATCTACAAATATCCAGATGCTCAGAATGAGTGCAGGCCCTGCCACGAGAACTGCACCCAAGGGTCAGTGATGGGATGAAAAAGAGGAGAGGAGAGGGAGAGGTTGGGAACCCAGAATCAGGGTGTGGAGCAGCAAGAAGACAGGTTGATGACGTAAGACTGACTTCCAGCTATAAAGGACGGGAGGAAGGGAAACTCAACACGGGAGTACACCATACTTAGGAGAAGCTGGGATATGCTGGGCGTGGTGGTGCAAGCCTTTAATCCCAGCACTCGGGAGGCAGAGGCAGGTGGATTTCTGAGTTCGAGGCCAGCCTGGTCTACAAAGGGAGTTCCTGGACAGCCAGGGCTATACAGAGAAACCTTGTCTCGAAAAAAAACAAACAAAAAAAAAAAAAGGAGAAGCTGGGATAGCATTCACACAGGAGTTTCGTTCAGGAGGGGCTTACTTGTGAGCCAGATATGGAGGATGAAACTATCAGGAAGGATAGAGAGGCGGAGTCCCCTCTGTTTTAGGGCTAGGTTTGGGGCTTCAGGATGAGATGGTACAGTAGGTTCGTTCTCAAACAAGCTTTTATATATGGAGGTTCTTTTTGTGGGGTGGGGGTTTGAGACAGGGTTTCTCTGTATAGCCCTGGCTGCCCTGGAACTCACTTTGTAGACCAGGCTGGCCTCAAACTCAGATATCTGCCTGCTTCTGCCTCCCAAGTTCTGGGATTAAAGGCGTGCGCCACCACTGCCCAGCCATATATGGAGGTTCTTGGACTTGAATCTCTACTATCTTTAAAACTTTTTTCTTCTAATTAATTACTTGTCTTTATTGTGAATGTGGGAACTGTGTGTGCATGCGTGCTATGGTGTGTGCATGTGTGCTACGGTGTGTATGTGGAGATCAAGTGACAGCTTGAGGAAGTTCATTCTCTCCTTCCCTTACACGGTTCCCAGGGATCAAACTCAGGCCCTCAGGCTTGGCAGCAAGTGTATTTACCTGCTAAGCCATCTTGGTGGCCCAATCCTCTGTTGTCTACTTACTAAGAAGGTGATTTTCTTTTCTAGGTGTAAGGGACCAGAACTACAAGACTGTTTAGGCCAAGCAGAAGTATTAATGAGGTAAGATCGGCTTGGAGAATGTTGGATTCAGGAATGTTTGGGAGAAAGGTCAGGGAAAGAGCGATGTTATTTGTTCTGCCCTTTAAATTTTTTTTTTTTTTTTTTTGAGACAGGGTTTCTCTGTGTAGCCCTGGCTGTCCTGGAACTCACTTTGTAGACCAGGCTGGCCTCGAACTCAGAAATCCGCCTGCCTCTGCCTCCCAAGTGCTGGGATTAAAGGCGTGTGCCACCACGCCCGGCTCTTAAATTTTTTTTTTTTAAAAGATTTTATTTTATTATATGTAAGTACACTGTAGCTGTCCTCAGACACTCCAGAAGAGGGAGCCAGATCTCATTACGGATGGTTGTGAGCCACCATGTGGTTGCTGGGATTTGAACTTAATACCTTCAGAAGAGCAGTCGGGTGCTCTTACCCGCTGAGCCATCTCACCAGCCCCCGCCTTTTAAATTTTTATATGTATATGGTTGTTTTGCCTGCATTTATATCTCTGCACCACTTGCTTGCCTGGTCCCTTTGGAGGCCAGAAAAGGGCATAAGATATGCCCTCTTGGAACTGGAGTTATGAATCTATGAGCCATTATATAGGTGTTGGGAATTGAACATGGGTCCTCCATAAGAACAGCCAGTGCTCTTGAGCACTGAGCCTCTCTCCAGTGACCCACTCTGCCCTTTTAAGTTTTCATTTTTAGCCTGGTGGTGGTGGTGCATACCTTTGAACCCAGTATTTGAGAGGCAGAGGCAGGCAGATCTCTGAGTTCAAGGAACAGTCAGGGTTACAAAGAGAAACCCATATCTTGAAAAAAAAAACAACCATAAAAATTATTTTTGGGGGCTGGTGAGATGGCTCAGCAGGTTAGAGCACCCAACTGCTCTTCCGAAGGTGATGAATTCAAATCTCAGCAACCACATGGTGGCTTACAACCACCCGTAACAAGATCTGACGCCCTCCTCTGGTGCGTCTGAAGTCAGCTACAGCATACTTATGAAGAATAATAAGAAATGAATCCTTGGACTGGAGAGACCAACCGGAGCAAGCGAGGCTGTCCTGAGCGAGCGGAGCCGAACGGGGACGGCCGGAGCAAGCGGGGACGGCCAGAGCTAGCGGGGCCGACTGGAGGGAGTGGGACCGGCTGGAACAAGTGGGGGGCCGTACAGGGGCCGGCCGGGAGCGTGTGGGTTGGCCGGAGTGAGTGGAGCTGGCAGGAGCAAGTGGGGTCGAGCAGAGCGAGCGGGGTTGACTGGAACAAGGGGAAAAAAATATTTTTTACATTTTTGTTTTTGTAACATGGTGTCTCTGTATAGTCCGGCCTGGCATGAAACTTGCCTTGTATGCCAGGGTGTCTGATAACTCCCAGACATCCTCCTGCTTCTGTGTCCCAAATACCAGGATTAAGGCATGTAGCACTATGCCTACCTTTAAAAAGTTATCTGTTTTACTTTATATGTATGAAAAATGCCTTGATGAATGTATGTGTACCACGTGTGCCCAGTGCTCAGGGAGACCAGCAGAGGGCACTGTGTTCCCTAGGATCTAGAGTTAGGATAGTTCTGAGCCACCACGTGGGTTCAGGGAACCAAACCTGGATTCTCTTTAGCAGCTCTGAACTGCTGAACCATATCTTCAGGCTCCCCACCCCCTTACTTTAAATAATATTGGTTATTTATTCTTTGGAAATGTAATGAAGTTATGTGATAACTTTTGATCACACCAATCCACCTTTATCTCCTTCCAGATTACCCTCATGCCCTTCCCCTCCCTGATTTCCTGTCCTCCTTTTCATTGTTGTTATTAATAACACCCTGGGTCCATTTAGTGTCACCGGTATGCACGTGGGTATGGGACTGTCCACTAGAGTCATTCTTCCCCTTTATATATATATACAGTCCACCATCCCTGGACTCAAGTCCTGGCTTCTCGAATCCTCTTTCTAGATTAACTTACACTGGCTTAAAAGGGGGGAAAGCCCTGTATCTGAGTTGACTCCTTTAGTGCTCGTGGGCATTAGTAGAGATGAATGCTAACTCAGATGTACACCATATAAATGACCTTTGTGAAGCCACTGTAAACCCAGGATGCTGACCTTTTCTGTATCCCACAGCAAACCCCACTTGGTAATAGCCGTGACAGTAGGACTGGCTGTGATCATCCTGATTCTGGGAGGCTCTTTTCTCTATTGGCGTGGACGCAGGATTCAGAATAAAAGGGCTATGAGACGCTACTTAGAGCGGGGTGAGGTGAGTATTTATCTAGCTTAACTTTGGGAGGCATCCTTTACAATCTGCTCCCAGGGAAAATCGATGAACCTTAGTTCTCTGTCTCAGGAAATACGGTCCCTCTCTTTGAGGGGATGGTGTAGAACTATGGATACAGCTCAGAATGCTTGCCTAACATGTACAAGGACCCAGGTTCAGTCCTAGCAACACGCATGTACAGTGCACATATGTGTACACACCAGTCCAAGAAATGGGAAGATGTTCTCATCTTGTTTTTGCCTTTTGCCACAACGCTGAAGAAACTGCTTTCCTTCTCTGTGGCTGAGTTTATGTATCTTAGATATGATCACATTCATCCTTCCAAGGTGATGAGTATAGTGGTATGTGCAAGTTCCTTGAAAGCTTAAGCATTTTGGTCCAGGGCAGTAATTCTGGCAGTCAGCCAAGGCAGGAAAGATTGCCCTGAGTTCAAGACAAGTCTGATCTACATAGCAAGCCCTCATCTTAGACGACAGAGGAATAGAAAACCAGAACCAACCTTGTATGAAAAGTCTTCTAGGTGGGGTACCACCATGTCTCCTCTGCTCCCTCCTCCTTCTCAAAGGGAAACCAATCCTCTTGACCCTTCTCATCAGCACAGTTTCCTCAATCCTACAGTTCCTGAAGGGTCTATTGTTCCTCAGTGAAATTATGAAGCTTTCCAAAACTAAGGATTTCTCTTCTTACCCTGGGCTCTGAGCTCTGCTGCCCTTGGCACAGAGGCAGTAGGTGGGACTAGGTTGTGGGAGTGGGCTTTTACAAACAACTCCTTCCTGTCCACTCCTCAGAGCATTGAGCCTCTGGACCCAAGTGAGAAGGCGAACAAAGTCTTGGCTAGAATCTTCAAAGAGACAGAGCTGAGGAAACTTAAGGTGCTTGGTTCCGGTGTCTTTGGAACTGTACACAAGGTGAGTGACTCCTGGGAAGTCTGGAGAAGTGAGGACAAGATGTCAGGGAAAATAGGAGAAAGATTTGGGGAGAAGACTGTGTGAAAAGAGTGATTTTTCTTTTAAACCTCCCTCCACCCCAAACTTTCCAGGGGGTTTGGATTCCCGAGGGTGAATCCATCAAGATTCCAGTCTGCATTAAAGTCATCGAGGACAAGAGTGGGCGTCAGAGTTTTCAGGCTGTGACTGATGTAAGTTAAAGAAGGGACCTCATCTGTAAACTTCAGACTCCAGTTAAGTGGATGCCATAATGAGAGAGGCAGTGTTGGTTCCCAGCATGTAGGCATATGATCTTGTGTTGGCAAATAGTGTGTTAGGGGACCTCTGGATTGGGTGTGCTTTTGTGGAGTGTATGCAAACCCGTTACTTCCTGGCTCACACCTCTTATATTTTGCAGCACATGCTGGCCGTCGGCAGCCTGGACCATGCCCACATTGTACGGCTGCTGGGACTGTGCCCAGGGTCATCTCTGCAGCTTGTCGCTCAGTACTTGCCTCTTGGCTCTCTCCTTGATCATGTGAGACAGCACCGTGAGACACTGGGACCACAGCTGCTGCTCAACTGGGGGGTACAAATTGCCAAGGTGAGGGGAGTCAGGGGAGGCCTTTGATAGCAACAGCTTAGCTGGGGAAGGTCGGGGTCGAGGTAGGAGGATTAAGGGTTTGAGGTCATGAGCGCTATCTTCAGGGTGTGGCCAACTGCTATTGCTCAGTGGCCAACTTCCCCAACCCTGAGACCACCTCCTCCTCTAGGGTATGTATTACCTTGAGGAACACAGCATGGTGCATAGGGACCTCGCACTCCGGAACGTGATGCTCAAATCACCGAGTCAGGTCCAGGTGGCAGATTTTGGTGTGGCTGACCTGCTGCCACCAGATGACAAGCAGTTACTACACAGTGAGGCCAAGGTGAGTGACCATGGCTGGCGTGGTCGGGTGGCATGAGCATGGAATACAGAGCAGTCAAGTGGCTCTTTCTGAGTCATGAGTAAATGAGTCATGGCAGATTCAAGAAGAGGGACCTGAGAATGACAGAAAATTTAAGTTTCGGGCGGGGGCAGGAGGGAATGGGTGATAGAGAACTTGGAGTTTTAAGAAAATTTGTGAAAATTAACGGGTAGCACCTTCATCTTTAATCTTCAGACTCCAATTAAGTGGATGGCCCTTGAGAGTATCCACTTTGGGAAATACACACATCAGAGTGATGTCTGGAGCTACGGTAAGCACCCCTATGTCATCACCAGCTCAGGACCCCCTTTTGTGTCTCCTCTTAAGAACTATATGCCCTTGTGATCTTTGTATTAAAGAGAGGCCAACCCTCCCTTCCCTTTGTGCCTGTATCTATTTTTCATAATTATTGCTTAATTTCTTCCTGTATCAGGTGTAACAGTTTGGGAGTTGATGACTTTCGGGGCAGAGCCCTACGCAGGGCTACGACTGGCTGAAATACCAGACCTGCTGGAGAAGGGAGAACGGTTAGCACAGCCCCAGATCTGCACCATTGACGTCTACATGGTCATGGTCAAGTGTGAGTTGTCTTCTGACCATAGCCTTTTCTAACCAACTCCCTCCTTTCTCTTCCACCGCTCTGTTCTCTCTCCTGGCTCAATCTCCTACATCTCTCCCCAGGTTGGATGATTGACGAGAACATTCGCCCAACCTTTAAAGAACTAGCCAATGAGTTTACCAGGATGGCCCGTGACCCACCAAGGTATCTGGTCATCAAGGTGAGTAAGGGCTAGAGGATGTCAAAGTCATTTAGGAAAAGGGTGTAGCGAGAACTAGAGAACCAGAACCCACCTTAATGGATTTCTACTCCTGTAGAGAGCGAGTGGGCCTGGAATACCTCCTGCGGCAGAGCCCTCTGCTCTGAGCACCAAAGAGTTGCAGGATGCAGAGCTGGAGCCAGACCTGGACCTCGACCTAGACGTGGAGGCAGAAGAGGAGGGCCTGGCAACCACACTGGGTTCTGCCCTCAGCTTGCCTACGGGAACGCTTACCCGGCCACGTGGGGTAAGATATCTTCTAACCGCACAAGATTCTGCTCCGTGGACCCCTGTGATCCCTCTCAGAATCACCACTCATCAGTCTCTACACTAAGAGTAGATTTCTTTCTTCATTTTAACCCTTTCCTTTTCTTTCCCATCCTAGAGCCAGAGTCTTTTAAGTCCTTCGTCTGGATACATGCCCATGAACCAGAGCAGTCTCGGGGAGGCTTGTCTGGTAAGATGTGCTGGTGCTAGCTCTAGCCCAAAGGTTTATTTATTATTGTATGTTAAGTACACTGCAGCTGTCTTCAGATACACCAGAAGAGGGCATCAGATCTCATTACGGATGGTTGTGAGCCACCATGTGGTTGCTGGGATTTGAACTCAGGATCTTTGGAAGAGCAGTCAGTGCTCTTAACTGCTGAGCCACCTCTCCAGCCCCTCCTCTTGCTCCTTATTCTCTCTCTCTCCATTCCCCTCCCTGCTCTCTCTCCTCTATTCCTCTACTCCTCTACTCCTCTACTCTCTTCCTCTGCCTTTCTCTGCCTCTAGTCCCTCAACTCCTCTCCCCATGCCCTGAATAAACTCCATTCTGTACTAAAAACAAAACAAAACAAAACGGAAAGGAAAGGAAAAGAAAAGAAAAGAAAAGAAAAAAAATATGGAGATGTTTCAAATCTATAAGGTTTAACCAGCATCCTGCACCAGAGAAGGCCCTCCCTGAGCAACTAAGCCTCCCTCTTAGTCTGTATTTTTATACAGTCCGTTTTATCCTTGTATTGCTTCCTGTGACTTTTACTCCGTAGGATTCTGCGGTTTTGGGGGGTCGCGAACAGTTCTCCCGTCCCATCTCTCTGCACCCGATCCCACGGGGGCGTCTAGCATCAGAGTCATCAGAGGGCCATGTGACGGGCTCTGAGGCTGAACTCCAAGAGAAAGTATCGGTGTGTAGGAGCCGGAGCCGGAGCCGGAGCCGGAGCCCACGGCCACGTGGGGACAGTGCCTACCATTCGCAGCGACACAGCCTGCTTACCCCCGTCACCCCACTCTCCCCGCCAGGGTTAGAGGAAGAGGATGGCAATGGTTATGTCATGCCAGATACGCACCTCAGAGGTACCTGTCACTTTCAGCGGTACCCTCAAATATTCTTCTAATTTTTTTTTTTGTCCAAGCTCCCCTTAATTTTTTTATCTTTACTGATGACTCGCTCACTCCCCTTCCTTCTGGTTATTTCTATGAAGTTCTATATATACTTAAGAGTTTCTCTCAACCATAGGTACATCCTCTTCCCGGGAAGGCACCCTTTCGTCAGTAGGTCTCAGTTCTGTGCTGGGTACCGAAGAGGAAGATGAGGATGAGGAGTATGAATATATGAACCGGAAGAGGAGGGGTAGCCCGGCTCGGCCACCCAGGCCTGGTTCCCTGGAAGAGCTGGGCTATGAGTACATGGATGTGGGTTCAGACCTCAGTGCTTCTCTGGGCAGTACGCAGAGTTGCCCGCTCCATCCCATGGCCATCGTGCCCTCTGCTGGCACAACTCCAGACGAGGACTATGAATACATGAACCGCAGGCGTGGTGCGGGAGGTGCTGGAGGGGATTATGCGGCTATGGGGGCCTGCCCAGCAACTGAACAAGGGTATGAGGAGATGCGAGCTTTCCAGGGGCCTGGACATCAAGCCCCCCATGTTCGTTATGCCCGCCTCAAAACTCTGCGTAGTTTAGAAGCCACTGACTCCGCCTTTGACAACCCCGATTACTGGCATAGCAGGCTTTTCCCCAAGGCTAACACCCAGAGAATTTAACCTCGGCTCCTTAAGACTCTTGGGGAACATTTGATGGCGGCTAGTGCCTCTTTGAGGGTACCCCTTCCTCGCAGATCTTTTTGAGGTCCCACTTCCATTTCTCCAACAAAGCCATCTAGTTCTTGGAGACTTGTCAACATATCCTCCCAAACTTTTTGCGGTACATAGCCGGCTGTGCGCTCTCTTCTCTTCCCAAGCCTAGGAAAGAGAAGGTTCCCTGTGTATCTCCTTTCCCAATCCCGTTCCTCAGGGAGAATCTCTGGAGATATGAAGGATTACTCTCTAGACTTCTCTCAGGCTCTTACTCATTGGGATTAGACTCTTAAACTTTGCCTTTCTTCCCCATCAGACTCTAAAGAAGGGGAGATGGAAGAGAAGAGAAAAGTAAAACTTGTTTATGAGACCTTTAATCCCAGGGGAAGATTGAGAAGCTGAAAGCTTTGAGGAGTGACGATAGGAATAGGTACCAGTAACTATGAACTGAACGTGCACTGTGAGCCAGGCACCCTCATATTGAAGTCTGCCTACGTTGTCTCAATTATCATCTTTCCAGTTTTGTGAGGTAGAACTGACCCTGTTTCACCAATCTGGAGTCTTTCTGAGTGTTCCAAGATAGCCAACAGGTCCTGGAATCTTTGAATAGTACTGAATCCTGTAGGGTTTTTTTTTTGTTTTTTTTTTTAACATTTTTGTGTTTAGTGACTTTTCCATCTTAGTTAACTAAGAACTTATTGTTCTTTTTAGCTTGAGGTGACACAGCAGAGGTTGTACTGATTTTTCTATTTTTCTAATTCAATGAATTTATTATAGACATTACAACAACCCCTCCCCCCATGTGAAGTCAAGAACTTCTAGCCAGGCGTACGCCTTTATTCCCAGCACTTGGGAGGCAGAGGCAGGCAGATTTCTGAGTTCGAGGCCAGCCTGTTCTACAAAGTGAGTTCCAGGACAGCCAGGGCTATACAGAGAAACCCTGTCTCAAAAAACAAAAACAAAAACAAAGAACTTCCACCTTTTCTCAAACAAAACACCACTTCTCTTTGACATATCTGAATTAACAGCATGACTTGCACTTTGGGCCCATTTTTAGGTAAAATGAGGGTCTTTGAACACAAGTACTATGATATCTGTCAGTCACTCTAATAACCAGGCAGGCAGTTAAGAGGCTCAAGAGCAAATAGGTTATTTAGTGTGGGTGCACTGGGCAGAGATGATTCATCTACCAAGTGGAACAGGAGAGGCCAGCTGTGATTTCATTGTGCTATTCAGAATGGGTACTATGTAAACTGTAGGGATTATTTATTTCAGGAACTTGTCACTCAACATTTTCAGATTGCAGTTGGTCACAGGTTACTAAAACTATGGACAGCAGAACCTCAGAAAATGGGGGATTGAGCCTTGAAGAAGCAAAGCCACAGGTCCAGGATTCAAAATCCTCCCAATTCCCATGCCTGTGCTTTTACTATAAAGTGTGTGTGTGTGTGTAAAACTGTGTCTGGCAACTGGCCTGCAACTGTGTAGCCCAGGATGGCCTTGAACACCACACACAGCAATCCCATCTTCACCTCTCAAAGGCTGTGGCTACATGTGTGAGCTACCAGACTCTGTTTGTTAATGCACTGAATCAAGCAAATGCCGCCCAGCCATATTTTCCTCCAGCACCCAGGCCTCTCATCTCAGGAAGGAGTGGAGACGATACAGAAGGACAAGTAGCTAGACATTTTTGTGTAAGCTGCGGGCCATTTATGTTGCAGATACAAACTCCTTACAAGCCAATTCGCAAAGGTTCCAAGACTCCTATTTTGGGAGCTGTTCTCAACCAGTAATGAGAAACTTCTGGTGGGATAGAAAGAGGATCATCTTCAGACCTCAAGTCTTCCTGGATGGAAACTGGCAGGAAATGTCTTCTTGTACCATTAAAGTTTTTTTTTCTTTTGTTTTTATACGTGTCTAAATAAAAATGTCAGAGTTTTTTGTTGTTGTTTTTGTGGATTCCTGTCAAGTGAAAAGTGCATGTGACCATCCCTTTTCTTTGCTTCTTAACAATGGGTGGCTTTCTCTGCTTCTGACAGTCTTTCTCTGCTTCTGACAGTCTGTCACAAGTAATGTAACCAAGCTTGATTTGTTCTAAGATTTTAATTACGTGTATGAGAGAGAGTGGGAGTTTGGGAATGGTGTTATGTGCACGTGTGAGTGCAGTGCCCACAGAGGCCAACTACACAGTGCTAAGAGTTACAGGTGACTGTAATGTGCTTGGCATGTGCTAGGAACGCCCTTCCCTCTGCAAGGATACCAGGTTATAATAGTTAAACCATTTCTCCAGACCCTGTTTGCATTCTAGTCTTTTTTTTTTTTTAGACAGGGTTTCTCTGTGTAGCTCTGGCTGTCCTGGAACTCACACTGTAGACCAGGCTGACCTCAAACTCAGAAATCTGCCTGCTTCTGCCTCTCAAATGCTGGGATTAAAGGTGTGCACCACCACTGCCCGGCTTTGCATTCTAGTCCTTTTTTTTTTTTTTTTTTTTGGTTTTTCGAGACAGGGTTTCTCTGTATAGCCCTGGCTGTCCTGGAACTCACTTTGTAGACCAGGCTGGCCTGGAACTCAGAAATCCGTCTGCCTCTGCCTCCCAAGTGCTGGGATTAAAGGCGTGCGCCACCACGCCCGGCTCTCTAGTCCTTTTTACTAAAGGGTTTTTACTGGGGATCCGTACAAAGGAGCAAAAGTGTAAACAATTAGAAACAAAATCCCTAAACCCCGGATTGTTGGAAGAAAATGAAAAAGCAAGCCTTGTGTTGTTTTTATTTTTTCCTACACAGGTAGGAAACTGAAAACTTGAAATGATTCAGAACTCTTCTTTGTTGTTGTTTTTTCGAGACAGGGTTTTTCTGTATAGCCCTGCCTGTCCTGGAACTCACTTTGTAGACCAGGCTGGCCTCGAACTCAGAAATACACCTGCCTCTACCTCCCGAGTGCTGGGATTAAAGGCGTGCATAAGGTGTGCACCACCACCGCCCGGCGATTCAGAACTCTTTTTTTTTTTTTTTAATTTTATTATATGTAAGTACACTGTAGCTGTCTTCAGACACTCCAGAAGAGGGCGCCAGATCTTGTTACGGATGCTTGTGAGCCACCATGTGGATGCTGGGACTTGAACTTATCACCTTCGGAAGAGCAGTTGGGTGCTCTTACCCGCTGAGCCATCTCACCAGCCCCAATTCAGAACTCTTGGGGTTTTTTTTTTTTTTTTTTTGGTTTTTCCAGACAGGGTTTCTCTGTGTAGCCCTGGCTGTCCTGGAACTCACTTTGTAGACCAGGCTGGCCTCGAACTCAGAAATCCTCCTGCCTCTGCCTCCCTAGTGCTGGGATTAAAGGCTCCCGATTCAGAACTCTTAAGAGTGACCAAATCCTGGGCTGGTGAGATGGCTCAGCGGGCACCCAACTGCCCTTCTGAAGGTGATAAGTTCAAATCCCAGCATCCACATGGTGGCTCACAACCATCCATAACGAGATCTGGCGCCCTCTTCTGGAGTGTCTGAAGACAGCTACAGTGTACTTACATATAATAAATAAAATAAATCTTTAAAAAAAAAAAAAGTGACCAAATCCCTCATAAACGTTTCCCTTAGATGCCTCTATCAAAAACCCACGGTTGGAACAATAGTGCTATTTTATTCTAGCCTAGTAGGAAGTCTGGCCTTTTTCTTTTCTCTCTCTCTCTCTCTTTCTTTTTTTTTTTTTTTTTTTTGGTTTTTCGAGACAGGGTTTCTCTGTATAGCCCTGGCTGTCCTTTGTAGACCAAGCTGGCCTCGAACTTAGAAATCCACCTGCCTCTGCCTCCCGAGTGCTGGGATTAAAGGCGTGCGCCCCCACGCCCAGCTGCCTTTTTCTACTAGCAGGCCATGATACATGTATAATCACCCAGACTGTCCAGTGAATGCTCACTCCCAGCACCCTAGGACTTCCACCTCCGCTCAGCTATTCCCCATTCTCCCAGCACAGGAGGATTTGACCAGCCAGGCCGGTCGCGCCTGCCTACCGGGGAATCTGAGGCTACGCGCAGGGGACAACCGCCCAAAAAGGCACACTGACCCTGGACCTATGGCTCCACCCTGCTCCACCCTGCCCAGCGGCCTCTCAACCCTTTTCTCCCTGTAGCTCCGCCCCTCCTTGCTTGGCCCGCCCCTCGCTGTTACGAGCTCAGGGTCGGCGTGAATGAGAGGTTTTTCCCGGAGAGACCACGCTTTCCCTCAAGCTCCCCAACGGCTCCGCCTTCCCGCCGGGACCAGACTCTTCCCAGCGTGCCCGGCGACTCTGGCGTGCGCAGACTTGGGAGGGCAATGCCCCCAGGGCCTGGCGGAGGGGCGCGAGGAGCAGGCTGGGAATTGTAGTTTTAAAGCCCGCGAGGGCGGCGGGGAACTGGCCGACGGCAGGACTCATTGTCCCAGTGTGCCCTGCGCCTCAGCCCGCGCGCTCGCAGCTTCTCGCTCTCTCTGCTTGCCCTCCCGCTCCCTGGCTTGCTCGCGCTTTCCTCGCGGATCGAAGAGACTCTAGCTACAGCTTGTGCCTGGAAAGGGAGACGGAGGCCGCAGCTCAGGGAAAGTGAAGCTGCAGTAGTAGCAGTAGGAAGATGTCGGGCGAAGACGAGCAGCAGGAGCAAACTATCGCCGAGGACCTGGTCGTGACCAAGTATAAGATGGGGGGCGACATCGCCAACCGTGAGTGCGGCCTCGGGGGTCTTGGAGTCGAGGCTGAGAGGGAGAGGTTTGGGGCTCTCTTCGGAGG
This sequence comes from Mus minutoides, assembly GCA_902729485.2. NCBI lineage: Eukaryota > Metazoa > Chordata > Mammalia > Rodentia > Muridae > Mus > Mus minutoides. The sequence goes on from LR753464.1 coordinate 432,311, forward strand.
GCTGTGGCGTCTGGGTCTTGCCGAGTGAACCACCGAGGGGCGCGTGCCGACGACCGGGGGCGACGTGGTGGGGAGATCTGTTGTCGCCCTGGGGACTGAGCAGCCATGCCTGGGCTGGAGAGTGGAGGTGCGGGCTGGCGACCGCGAGGAGCTCAGAGAGGGGCCCAGGCATACTCCGACCCTAGGCGGTTGGTAAGGAGGCAAGGCGCGCCGTCTTCTGCCCATACCCTTCGGTCCGTCCGGATCTTTGCTCCCGACTGGCAGCAGTGAGGCCACCTCGAAAAGGAAGCGGCCAGCTGTTGGCGACGGAAGCGCCCCTCTGCCAGTCGCTGCTTGACCCGCGGGAGCTGAGCCGGCACGTGTTGCCAGGTCCCTGCCCAGATCGATGGCTCCCCACTTCCTCTCCTACCGAGCTTCCCCACCACGTGGTTTGCTAAAGTCTTTACTTCAGGTCTTCTTAGTGGGGACCCCATTTCCCCCTTGACCTAGCTCGAGGGGCCGTTGGAAGACACTTCTGGAGCTTCTAAGACAACTCTCAGAGATAACCTGGCTTTTCTGTATGACTACTGCTCCTGCCTCTGAAGGCGTCCTTTAATGTTTGTTCTTAGAGCCTCTACAGTGTTTTGAGGTTCTGCTTAGACAGCTGGGCAAGCCTGTCTATAATACTGAAAGGGAGTGGAGAGAGACATGGATTTTACGATTATAAGCATTTCTTATATGGTCTTTACTCTCTTAACAGTTGTCTGCCACTTGGACAGATAACTTTCCTGTTTTCTCTTTCCAATTCATCCCCTCCCTTGCCCCTCTTATTTGCTGGGGCTTTCTGTGTAGTTCTGGCTGTCCTAGTACTCCCTTCTTAGACCAGGCTGGCCTGAGAGATCCGCCCACCTCAGCTTTCCAGAGTGCTGGGATTAAAGGCGTGTGTAAACACGCCTGGCTCTTTTCCATTTATAAAATTGAAAATCACTTGATAAAAACTGTCTTAGACCAGGCAGTGGTGGCTCAAGTCTTTAATACCAGCACTTGGGGGGCAGAGGCAGGTGGATTTCTGAGTTCCAGGGCTATACAGAGAAACCCTGTCTTGAAAAAAACTGCCTTAGGCCTTTAGAGTGGTTTTTTGGTTTTTTCAAGACTGGGTTTCTCTGTATAGCTCTGGCTGTCCTGGAACTCACTTTGTAGACCAGGCTGGCCTCGAACTCAGAAATCCGCCTGCCTCTGCCTCCGGAGTGCTGGGATTAAAGGCGTGCGCCACCACGCCCGGCTTTAAAGTGGTCTTGACAAAATACTTTGGAAGAAGGTATTTAGGAAGTCTTTGGTTAAATCTGAGTTCCTCTGGAATTCCCATGTATCATAAAGACATATACAAAATAATAACCTTATTTGGGGTGATGTTTTAGTATTTGCTGTTGGTTTGAATCAGACAAAATCTCCAATTCCTCAGGCAATTGTGACTTCAGATAAGTTTTGAAACTGGTTACATGTGTTCTTGATATACTGGAAGTAAAGTTTTAGCTCTCTGAATCTTTGAGACCTTAGGTTAATTCCCCTGGGCTTATATACTTAGATGTGGGGAAATATAGCCACATAAATTATGATTACTACTTCGTGTCTGGGGAGGGAAGAAGGTAACATTTAACAATGCTTCAACTTTGACTCAGCAGTTCTCTACCTTCCCATTGTCCCCGACGGACGCCTATAAATGTCTTTTGGTCTGTTTGTGAGTGTGGGGTGTACTGCCATAGCATCTTGGGAATGTGTGAGGCCTAAGGCCCAAGTGTCAAATAATTGAGAGGAGAGAAGCTGGTGCTGACCTTATTTTTGGAAGGGAAGGTGGGAAGTAGAGCAAGGGTGTAGTGGGCTCACCTTTAGTGCTAGCACATGTGTGGGGAGACAAAAGCAGGCAGGTCTACACTGAATTCTAGGACAGCCAGGGGTATGTCTCAAAAAAACCAGACATTAAACATGGGTAGATTATTCCAGGATGTAAACCTTTCCTCTCTCTACCTTAGGACAGTGAACAGTGTTGAGAGGATTAGAAACTAAATTCAGTTTGTGGTCTGCTCAGATGACGAATGCATGCAGGGCTGATGGGATTCTTCTGTCCCTAGGGGTGCTTCGATCTTTGGTGGAGGCTTCCAGCTCAGGTGTGTCTGTACTGAGCTTGTGTGAGAAAGGTGATGCCATGATTATGGAAGAGACAGGGAAGATCTTCAAGAAGGAAAAGGAGATGAAGAAAGGTAAGAACCCTCCCTCTTAATTTCTCCTATTGGAACCCAGCCACCTAGTCGCCCACCCCCGGAACACCCCCACCCACCCCCAATCTCTGGTTAAGCTATTTGGAAATCTAAGTAGCAAGTGGGATGGGTATAGTTCATTCCCAGACTAAACCGGGTGCTTGAAAACCAGTCCCCTTCAACTTTTCTAAAGGGCAGGAGGTGTTCCCAGGCGAGAACAAGGCAGTAAGATTGATGGTTCTTTTTACAGGTATTGCCTTTCCTACCAGCATTTCCGTAAATAACTGTGTGTGTCACTTCTCCCCTTTGAAGAGTGACCAGGACTATATACTCAAGGAAGGTGACTTGGTAAAAATGTAAGGCTGAGCTGTTCCGGAGTGTCTGTCATTTTCCTGTGTGTTGGCACTGTTGGTTTCTAATGCTGTGCTGTTTTGCCTTCCAGTGACCTTGGGGTTCATGTGGATGGCTTCATTGCTAATGTGGCTCACACTTTTGTAATTGGTGTAGTTCAGGTAGGTAGCATGCTTTTGAACTTTGCTAAGTCTTGATATGGGGATATCCTGCCACTTGTTTTTTAATCTCCGTTGTAGTACCACAAAGTTTGGTCACACGTTAGTGGTCTTTCCAGAATAATACAGGATGTATTTCTTTATTTACAGGGGACCCAGGTAACAGGGCGGAAAGCAGATGTCATTAAGGCTGCTCACCTATGTGCTGAAGCTGCTTTACGACTGGTCAAACCTGGAAACCAGGTAAGGTTACTTCCTTGTAATTCCAAAGCTTGACAGAGGGGGAAAAATCGCATATTTATAAGCAGCAGTTAACTGAGTGCCTACTATCCATGCAAGGTATAGGGGATATATTTCTTCCTGTGGAACCTATAAAAGCCATTCTTAGGTTTTTGTTTGTGTGTTTTGACTCCAAAATAATTTGAGGTGTATAACTAACAGAAACTTTGGTTTTTGGAGACAGGGTTTCTCTGTATAGCCCTGGGTGTCCTAGAACTCACTTTGTAGACCAGGCTGGCCTCAGAAATCCACCTGCCTCTGCGCTGGGATTAAAGGCTTGCGCTACCATGTCAGGCCCAGAAACAATTTTTTACAGTTGTGAATGCCGAGTGTGGTGGTGTATGTGTGCTGAGTATGAACACTGTGCTCAGTTTGTATTGATTTCCCTGATTAAATTCTTTGTGTCCTTCTGATAACAACTTCTAAGTTTTCTAGCACTTTGAAGGGTACCCAGCCTGTAGATAGGCTAGTTGTTTTTTTGTTTTGTTTTGTTTTTTGTTTTTTTCTGGCTATTTGCATAATGGTTAGTCTATAGCTGTTGAATCAGATGCAGTCTATGAGCTCAACTTTTTTTTTTTTAAGATTTATTTTATTTTATTATAAATAAGTACACTGTAGCTGTCCTCAGACACTCCAGAAGAGGGAGCCAGATCTCGTTACGGATGGTTGTGAGCCACCATGTGGTTGCTGGGATTTGAACTTATCACCTTCGGAAGAGCAGTCGGGTGCTCTTACCCGCTGAGCCATCTCACCAGCCTCCAAGCTCAACTTTTTTTTTGTTTTTTTTTTTTTTTGTTTTCCGAGACAGGGTTTCTCTGTATAGCCCTGGCTGTCCTGGAACTCACTTGGTAGACCAGGCTGGCCTCGAACTCAGAAATCCACCTGCCTCTGCCTCCCGAGTGCTGGGATTAAAGGCGTGCGCCACCACACCCGGCGTCAAGCTCAACTTTTTTTAAGTCATCGTTTCTTCCCTGGTGTCTCTGATTCCATCCTCCTACCCTGGGGTCACGTGTGTGATCAAATTTCCTCTCTAAACTGGGAAGTGCTCGAGGGACTAGTAGCTTGGATGAGGAGGACTGTTAGGGTCAGCAAGATGTCTCAGTGGGTAAGGGCCCCTCGCACTCTGCCTGGTGGCCTGTTTGATCCCTGGTGGCCTGTTTGGTCCGTAGGGCATACCTGATAGAAAACAAGAACTGGCTGGGCAGTGGTGGCACTTGGGAGGCAGAGGCAGGTGGATTTCTGAATTCGAGGCCAGCCTGGTCTACAGAGTGAGTTCCAGGACAGCAAGATCTATACAGAGAAACCCTGTCTTGAAAAAAAAAAAAAACCTAGAACTTACATTTATTTAGTAATAATAAATGTATGCACACAAACACACTAAATAATGTTATTTTCTTTTGCTTGTCTTGAAACAGCTCATATATTGTGTATGCCAGGCTTGCCTTGAACTCAGGTTCTCCTGCCTCTTGTCTTCCAAGTTCTGGTAGTAAAGGCATGCACTGCTTTGCCAGGCACAGATTTTTATTTTTTATTTTTTTTTATTTGTAAATTAGGAACAAACATTTTTGGTCCTATTTGTTCTCTAAATGCCAAGGCCAGTGATTCTCACACAACCCCATCATTTCTACAAACAAACTTGTTGTTTTGTTTTGTTTTGTTTTGTTTTTTCAAGACAAGGTTTCTCTGTATAGCCTTGGCTGTCCTGGAACTCACTCTGTAGACCAGGCTGGCCTCGAACTCAGAAATACGCCTGCCTCTGCCTCCCAAGTGCTGGGATTAAAGGTGTGCGCCACCACCGCCCAGCTACAAGCAAACTTATATCCAGGAGAGGGTAGCATACGCCTTTATTCTCAGCACTGGGGAAGCATCAGATTAGGCATACAGAATTTATATATAAGCCTTTATAGGTTCCACAGGAAGAAATTACATCTCTAGTCTTGTTGGGAAATGGGTTTATAGCAAGATTTCTCCAAATACTCGCTTAGTTTTGGATAAATTAGTTAACCTTTTTGAGTCTGTTTCCCTGTCCTCTGGATTGGGGTATATAGATTGGCTCTGTTGTCTCCTTGGATCATGTTTATGCAGTTTTTTTGTGGGTTGAGACAGGGTTTCTTTCATGTAGCCCTACTGTCCTGGACTCTCTATAGACCAAGTTGGCCTTGAACTCAAAAGATCCTCCTACATCTGCCTCCCAAGTGCTGGGACCCTCCCCTGGATATGTTTGTAGATGTGATGAGGTTGTGTGAGAGTCATTGGCATTTGATAAAGAATGTTAGAAATCTGCCCTTAGAAAGGGTAGGCAGCAGACAGTCTCACTTGTCGTTTGCTCTTGTACTTCTAGAACACACAAGTGACAGAAGCATGGAACAAGGTTGCTCACTCATTCAACTGCACACCAATAGAAGGTGAGACCTCAGATAACCAGATCAATTAAGGCTCCACCCCGGCTCTGACTTTGTCTAAGGCATGAGTGGGCTTGAAAACTCTCAGGGGGCCATATAGCCCTGTAGTTGGTACCACCTTTTTTTTTTTTTTTTTTAAAGAATTATTTATTTATTATATGTAAGTACACTGTAGTTGTCTTCAGACACTCCAGAAGAGGGCATCAGATTTTCATTACGGATGGTTGTAAGCCACCATGTGGTTGCTGGGATTTGAACTCGGGACCTTCGGAAGAGCAGTCAGGTGCTCTTACCCGCTGAGCCATCTCACCAGCCCCT
>LR754312.1:0-47203 GCA_902729485.2 Mus minutoides
CCCTCCCCCCACCCCTCTTCCCTACCTACCCACTCCCACTTCTTGGCCCTGGTGTTCCCCTGTATTGGGGCATATAAAATTTGCAATACCAAGAGGCCTCTCTTCCCAATGATGGCCGACTATGCCATCTTCTGCTACATATGCAGCTAGAGACACGAGCTCTGGGGTTCTGGTTAGTTCATATTGTTGTTCCTCTTATAGGGTTACAGACCCCTTCAGCTCCTTGGGTACTTTCTCTAGCTTCTCCATTGGGGGACCTGTGTTCCATCATATAGATGACTGTGAGCATCCACTTCTGTATTTGCCAGGCACTGGCATAGCCTCATATGAGATAGTTATATCAGGGTCCCTTCAGCAAATTCTTGCTGGCATAGGTATGCTTTTTTGTTGTCTTTGGTTTTGGTATTTGTTTTCAAGACAGGGTTTCTCAGTGTAGCCCTGGCTGTCTTGAAACTGGCTCTGTAAACCAGAAACTCAAAGATTTACCTGCCTCTACCTTTAGGGCTGGGATTAAAGGCATGCACCACCATCATCCAGCTTACATATGCTTATTTTTAAATGAAGAATTAAATCTTAGCAGAATATTTGATACTACAAGACATAGAAAATCTTAATTTTTTCTCAGAGTTAATTAATGAGAATACCGGGCTGGAGAGATGGCTCAGCGGTTAAAGGCTAGGCTCACAACCAAAAATATAAGAGAATACCATCTAGCATAGATGCAGAGTGCAAAATATCACAAGTGTGTTTAGGGCCATTTTGGAAATTATTAGGAACTCTGTCCTAACCTCAAGCCATTGAATGATTTAAAAGATATATTTTTAGTTTTAGTTATGTGTATCTGTGTGTGTGTGTGTGTGTGTGTGTGTGTGTGTGTCTATGTACAAGAATGTGAATACATGAGTACAGGTCCCCTAAGAATCCAGAGGAAAGGTATCAGATCTAGAGCTAGAGTTACAAGTAGCTCAGTACAACCTGATCTAGGTTTTGGGAATCAAACTCATGTTCTCTATAAATGTTCCTAACTACTGATCTACCTCCTCATCCCCTTATTTAGAGATAATAATATTATTATTATTTATTTAATTAATTAAACATCAGAGACTCAAATAGAATTCTTTTTTAAATATATACTATCAGGGGCTGGAGAGATGACTCAGTAGTTAAGAGCTCTGACTACTCCTACAGAGGTCCTGAGTTCAATTCCTAGCAACCTTATGGTGGTGACTCACAACCATCTGAAGTGGGATCGGATGTCTTCTTCTGGTGTGTCTCAAGACTGTGACAATGTATTCACCTAAGATAAATCTTAAAAAAAAAAAAAAGATATGCATTGTCACTCTTAGAGTATTTGAGTTTCTATGTGTGGTCAGAGGTCAACTTCTTTAAAGTCAGCTCTTTCTACTTTTGTTTTAAAACAAAATACCAAAAACCAATCTCTCTCTCTCTCTCTCTCTCTCTCTCTCTCTCTCTCTCTCTCTCTCTCTCTCTCTCTGTGTGTGTGTGTGTGTGTGTGTGTGTGTGTGTGTGTGTGTGTGAGGCTTAGCTATCTTGATCCTCCTGGTTTTTTATTTTTTGAAACAGGGCCTCAAGTAGTCTATAATGGTCTTGAGCTTTCTCCTGCTCCCATGTCCCAAGTGCTGAGATTACATCCCTATATTTTATGTGCCACTGAGAATCAAACCCAGAACTTCACTAGGCAAGCTAGTTAAGCCTGATGCCCAGAGTTCAGTCTTCAGAACCCACATGATGGAAATAGAGAACTGACTTCCATATGCCATGACATGAGAACAGGAGTGTACACATATATGTTAAAAAGAACATTTAAAAAGTATATTTTAAAACAATAAAATATCTTACATGTAACACAGCACAGTCCAAAGTCTGATAGTCTGAATCTTACAAGTAGAAGCATGAGGTGGGAAATATTTAGAATCTTTGTCTTCTATTATGAAAAAATTATCATGTTTCTATATGAGAAAAAAACCCTGCATGTATGTATATACTGTAATTTATAACACACATAGTCCCCAGGTAAACCAAGATGTTTTAGATAGTGTAAGGATAAATAAGAAATAAGTTTTTATGAGTAATAAAAGATAAGATTTGGATGACTTCAAGCAGCTAGAGAAGGCTTTATTTAATGTCAGAGAAGTGAAGTCTTTGGTTCTGGCCACGCCATGATGGGCATGTGGGACCCGGTCACTCAATGAGCAGAATTTAGATCATAGAGTACATGCTTTGAGCTGAGGGTTTTGTAGCTAAGGATGGGAAAGGGGGCTCAGTACAGGTAGAGGTGATGGGCTACAAAGTCTATTGTCTTTTCTGCAGCCACCCGGTATCTGGGATGGGGAACAGCTGTTTTGCTTCTGCAGTCCCCAAAGAGCTGTTCCTGGAACTCTGAGCTCAGTTTCACATGGTGGATTTGGGTGGGACTGGTTTGTCTGTCTGTTTGTTTGTTTTTTGAGACGGGGTTATATATAGTCTATCATGGCCTCAAATTTACTCCAGCTTCAGTTTCCCAAGTGCTGGGATTATGGATGTATTTATTTCACTACACCAAAATACAGTGAAGCCTCGGGATGGGACTTGAACCAAAATTCTCTGGTAGAGCATCTCTCCAGCACCAAAACTGAAGGGTTTTGTCTGTTTTTTTGTTTTGTTTTTTTTTTTTCCCTTTTGTTTTTCAAGACGGGATTTTTCTGTGTAATAGCCCTGGCTGTCCTGGAACTCACTTTGTAGACCAGGCTGGCCTCAAACTCAGAAATCCTCCTGCCTCTGCCTCCCAAGTGCTGGGATTAAAGACATGTGCTACCACACCTGACTGAAGTTTTTTATAAATGTTTTTACATTCCAACATTAAAATTTCTCAGTATTATCAAGCAACAAAATAGCAAATGCCTGCAGGTCTTCACGCTGCTAGATATAATGCTATATCTTATTGCAATATAATTTCTATGTCATAAAGTTTATGGTATGTAATTTTTACCTTTTAAAAATAGTTTACAGGAGCATGTAAGCGTGAAATGAGTCAGCATGGAGGTGCTCGCCTTGAGGCCACGCCTGGCCATTTATGTTGGCTCTCTGGAACCCACTTGGAAGAAGAGAACCTACGCCACAAAGTTAACCCTCACACCCGACCCATAAGTAAGTAAGCAGAATAAAAAAAAATTTAAATAGCTTCTAGGATCTTCAGAAAGATCTACAACTGTCACTACTGTCTACTTCTGCCACTCCAAAAGGAAACTCTGTATCCACTAGCGGTCACTCCCTGTGTCCCAGCAGCCCCTGCCAGCCACTAGCGCTGTCCACAGATTGCCTTTTCTGAACGTTTCCTTGAAATGGAATTACACTGTTAAAGTTTGAATCGGAAATACTCCCCACACAGATTCTTGTTTTGAATACTTGTTCCCAGCTGATACTTCTATTTTGGATGACCAAAGGAATACTACCTCAGGTGATATGGGGCCTAGATGAGGAGGATTTCTAGTGAGGGATGACCTCTGATGACCATGGCCTGGCCTCAGTTACTGAGGCACACTCTGGCACAGGGAGTGCCTATTATGGGGTCCAGCTGCTGTGTGTGCCTTCCCTGCTGTGTGTGTGTGGGCACATTGAGCGGATAATAAACTAATACCCATACTTTTTCTGTTTTTTTTTTTTTTTTTTTTCCTGAGACAGGGTTTCTCTGTATAGCCCTGGTTGTCCTGGAACTCACTTTGTAGACCAGGCTGGCCTCAAACTCAGAAATCTGCCTGCCTCTGCCTCCTGAGTGCTGGGATTAAAGGGGTGTGCCACCACGCCTGGTGGTTTCTTTTTAACCACTTTTTAAAGGTTTGTCTTATGGGTCTATTCACCCAATGCTGTAGCGGACTTTCAGGTTTTGCCAGTTCAAAGCATAAATGATTACTTAGGGATGGAAATGTTCTCTGAAGACGAGCTCTGTTACTGTGCCAGCACTAGAAAACATTTACATAAACCTGCGTGGTTCAGCCCACTACACGCCCAGGCTGTGTACCTACAGTGCTATGCTGTTTGTGTATCTACAGTGCTGTGCTGTTTGTGTTTTGTTTGAAACACTTTAGCTTAAACTTGGACTCCTTCTGCTTCATTCTCCTGCGTGCTGAACTTAGCTGGTTCTGTGCTGTGCTTTCATGGCTGGCATGGTAGTGGGTTTGTATTGGCATCATCACAAACATGTCATCTTTTACTCCAGCACTATGGCTTCAGTGTTCCTTAGGCACAAGTCATTATTTTAGCAACATTATATACTTATTGGAAACATGGTCCCATACATGGTCCATCAATGTAAAAAACAGAATTTCACTGTTGTTTTCTATTTCAGGGGAGGTCCTCACATATGACCCAACACACATATGGAGGGAGGTCAGAGGACAGCTCCTGGGAGTGCAATCTAGAAACAGAACTCAGGTCATCATCCCTGCATACTCTACCTGCAAAGCCATCTTGGTGGGATCTCCTTTTCAATTTTTTGGCATATGTTAATTTTATGTCTTGGGATTGTATATATTCCTGCACATACTTGGCATGTACCATGGACTGATGATATCTAACTATTGATCCTACTCCATTCTTGCCCCATGTCTCAGGCCCAGTAATTACAATTTACTTTCAGATTTATTTTCAAAATTTGTTTTCACATATGAGAGAACAAGTAATAATGTTTTTTCTGAGTCTTGCTTGTTGTTCAATATAATATCTTCTAGTTAGTTCATTTTGCTGCAGGTCATGGATAATAGTCCATTATGTATATAAGGAATTTTTTTTCCCTCTTTCCGGTCAACCTTGCTCATTCTGGTTTGCCCCGCTCGCTCAGGCCAGCTCCACTCGCTTGGGTCCAAGGATTCATTTATTATTATTATTATTATTATTATTATTATTATTATTATTATTATTCATAAGTACGCTGTAGCTGACTTCAGACGCACCAGAGGAGGGCGTCAGATCTCATTACGGGTGGTTGTAAGCCACCATGTGGTTGCTGGGATTTGAACTCATCGCCTTTGGAAGAGCAGTCGGGTGCTCTTACCGGCTGAGCCATCTCACCAGCCCAGGAATGTTTTCATTAGTCATTTATCTGTTCATTTATTTGTTCCTAAGCTGACTGACACTGCATCCTTTTTTTTTTCTGTTCACAACTTCCATTTTAATATAAATGGGGTTCTGTCCCTGATAACTTCAGTTGGAGAATTACATAGCTTGATTGGACACCAGCATTTAATAAAATTCACATCAAGATCATAGAGCATTTAAAATACAAAAATAAGTCTTTTAATTAAAAAGAGCACTGAGCAGCCCAGCGATGTCCAGAAGCAACCCATAGTCCACAGGCAGGGAGATCTCCGGCTGTGCCCAATGACTACATGAGCTACGAGGATCCAGATCCTCCAGGCAGTTTGGTAAAGAATATTCTGACTTCTAGATAATTTCCTGTCCAGCAGAAGACATTCCAAAAGAGGCTGCAATGAGCGATCCCACTCAGGATGTCTCTGGCCTTCTGCAGAGGACAGTGGGATTACCTAAGAGGCAGAAAACCTCTGCAGGGAGCCCTGGCTGTCATTTGAACAGGTGGGTACCCAGGCAAGCTGTAAGAGATGTGCACTGGCCATCAAATGAGGATTCAAATTCAACTGGCATCTTCCTTCGTCCCATTTTCATCTACTAATGATTGTCGGTATGGTTAAAATGGCCGGATTCCCCCGCGATACACCTCAGGCAACGCTGGGCTGAACTCCTTCCACCGTTCTGCAGGACCATCGAGCTCAGCCTCTCCTGGCTACACTCTGGTTGTGATGCAGGCAGGCCTTGTGGCCTGGGCTCCTGGTCCTCTGTGCTCCAGGACAGCAGGGCACAGGTGGGTAGCATGTGGCCGCTGCACTCATGTCCACCTGGTTCTGACCTCCTGCACGCCCGTTTCGCGTCCCCTGCCGCTGGCAGCTCCTCTGTCCTCCGCCGTCTCCAGCGGCCCGGCGCCCGGCTGTCCATGCGGCTTGGCCACTCGGAGGAGGGACCCTGACGCTGCATCTTAACTATTATGGAAATAGTGCGATACACACGGGCAGGCATATGCCACAGCACCCTGTCTTCACACCTCTGTCTTCAGGTTTAATAGTGTGAGTAAATTTGTATGGTTTTGGTATTTGATCTGTATTGATTTGCGACCTACCTTCCTTCCTTCCTTCCTTCCTTCCTTCCTTCCTTCCTTCCTTCCTTCCTTCCTTCCTTCCTTCCTCCCCCCTCTCTTTTCCTTCCTTCCTTCCTTCCTTCCTTCCTTCCTTCCTTCCTTCCTTCCTTCCTTCCCCCTCTCTCTTTTCCTTCCTTCCTTCCTTCCTTCCTCTCTTTCTTTTCCTTCCTTCCTTCCTTCCTTCCTTCCTTCCTTCCTTCCTTCCTTCCTTCCTTCCTTCCTTCCTTTCTTTTCCTTCCTTCCTTCCTTTCTTCCTTCCTTCCTCTCTTTCTTTTCCTTCCTTCCTTCCTTCCCCCTCTCTCTTTTCCTTCCTTCCTTCCTTCCTTCCTTCCTTCCTTCCTTCCTTCCTTCCTTTCTTCCTTCCTTCCTTCTAGGGATAGTGTCTCATTATTTGGCCCAGACTAGCTTCTACCTTGTGATCTTTCTACACTGCTTCCCGAGCACGGGTGTCACAGGAATGAACCACCACACTCTCTGCTCCTATTTTGATTAATTGGCTCTTGGGAGGCCTTGGTCTCTCACTTATTTTGTATTAAGATCAATTTGGTCAAATAGAAAGTGCAGCTGCTCTGCTGGCTTTAGGAGTGGATTGTCATACACCTGGAATGTCATTTTCTATAATTTCTAGTTGTGTGTTCTCACTACTGAAATGAGTTCCTTATAGGAAACATACTATTGGGGCTTGGCAGCCTTTTGTTTATAGTTTCTTTGAGATGGCATTTCAGGCTGCTCTTAAACTCACAGCAACCCTCTTGCCAAGTGCAGAGGTTGTAGGTGTTTTGAGGTACTGGAAGGTAAATCCATGCTCTCAGGGAAAGCTGAGCCACCTCCAACTCTGTGTTTGTTTTAATCCACTCAGACTGTCTTTTATTTGGATAATTTAATCCATTTATTGAATGGTATTGTCTTAGTTACTGTTCTATTGCTATGAAGAGACACCAAGACCAAGGCAACTCTATAAAGGAAAGCATTTATTTGGGGACTTGCTTAGAGTTACAGTTTCAGAGGGTTAGTATATTATCATCATTGTGGGGAGAGTAGCAGTACACAGGCAGGCATGGTACTGGAGCAGTAGCTGAGTACACACATCTGAGAGCATATCTATCTGATAGTTGCAAGGAGGGGGGGGAGGGAGAGAGAGAGAGAGAGAGAGAGAGAGAGAGAGAGAGAGAGAGAGAGAGAGAACAAGTCTAGTATGGGCTTTTGAAACAGCAAAGCCCACCCCTGGTAAAAGACACCTACTCCAACAAGGCCACACCTCCTCCATCCTTCCCAAACAGTTCCAGTAGCTGGCAACCAAGCATTCAAATATAAGTATAGGAGACATGCTCATCCAAGCTACCAGAGGTATTGACTCAGGATCATTTGCTTGGTTCCTTCTGGCTGCTTTGCATATTCTTTGTTCTTTTCTTCATTTATTAAGCTCCATGGTTTGATAGTTTACTGTTGATGATGTTTGATTCTTTTCTATTTCTGTTTTTGTATCTACTCTTCTAATGAGATTTGTACTTTCATGTACTTAGGATGGTTATAGTTTTCAATTCTGGATCTAGAATTCTCTTAATCATGGTTTGTAAGGGTGGTCTGGTAGTCATAGTTCACCCCAGTTCCTGTTTATCTTAGAAGGTCTTTTTCTTTTACCTCTTCAAGTTAACCTTGCTGGGTAATTATTTCTGGACTTGAATATGCTCTATTTCCTCTAAGACTGCAGGATTCCTGCTGAGAAATCTTGTTAGTCTAACAGTGTTGTTGCCTTTAAATGTGAGTTGGTGCTAGGTAGTTTGACTATCTTGTCTTGGTGAGCATCTTTTCTGGTCATGTGTATTTGGAGTTCTACAATTCTCTTGTATATGAATGTTCATGGTTTTGTTTCCTTTGAACTTAAAATATGTTTTCTTTTTCTAACATTCATCCACTCTAATTTATCTGGAGCTATGATCCTTGTGAGGGTGTTATACTACCTTCTGTTCCTACATAGGACAAGCTTTTTATTTAAAAAAAAAAATTCCTTTAATCCCAGCACTTGGGAGGCAGAGGCAGGTAGATTTCTGAGTTCGAGGCCAGCCTTGTCTACAAAGTGAGTTCCAGGACAACCAGGACAACCAGGACTACACAGAGAAACCCTGTCTCAAAAAACAAAAAACAAAAAAACAACAACAAAAAAATTAAGTCACTTTACTCATGAGTGTTTTCTTGCACATATATAAGTCACTTTACTCATGAGTGTTTTCTTGCACATATATAAGTGTCAGGCTTGTGACTGGTGCCCAGCAAAGGACATTGGTTCCCCTGGACCTGGAGTTACTATGGTTACAAAGTACCTCCTGGGTGCTGAAAATCAAAGCCAGGTCCTCTGCGAAAGTAACAAGTGTTCTTAACTGATGAGAGATCTCTCCAGCCACACCTTTACAATTGTTTATTTTATTATTTGTGTGTGGGTGCATGTGTTGCCTTTGTCAGGTACATGTGGAGGTCAAAGGACAGCTTTTCAAGAATCAGTTCTCTCATTCCCCTGTGGGCTCCTGAGGCTGGCCTCAGGACATCAGGCATGTGCAGTAGCAAGCACTTTCACCTGCTGGCCCTAGGAAGGTCTTTTAGGTGAGTGGTCTTCTTAGATGTGTCTTGAGGTATCAGTCTATTATACAGTGTCTGGAAATAAAGAATATGTAGCTTTTGTGAGGAGGCAGAGATATCTGTGATTAGTAAATCTGGACACAGTTGTGTCTTAACTGATTCTTTCTGAACCAGTGGTTCTCAACCTTCCTAAATGCTATAACCCTTTAATACAGTTCCTCATGTTGGTGACCTCCAACCATAAAATTATTTTTCTTGCTATCATAACTGTAATTTTACTGTTATGAATTGTAATGCAAATATCTGTGTTTTCTGATGGTCTTAGGTGACCTCTGTGAAAGGGTTGTTTCATCCCTTTTGTCCCAAAAGGTTGAGAAATGCTGTTCTTTTCTCAAGGCTGGGGTATGCTTATTGCACTAGTTAGGCCAAAGTAGACAACCTGTGTAGGTCCTGACTTTTTTTTAATTATCTATTCATTTTTTTTAAGGCAGTATAAGTTTTCTATCTCCCACCATTGCTTCTTTATAGAGATTTCCTATTTGTAACTTTGTTGATTTTTTTTTTTTTTTTTTTTTTTTTGAGACAAGGTTTCTCTGTATAGCCCTGGCTGTCCTGGAACTCACTTTGTAGACCAGGCTGGCCTCGAACTCAGAAATCCGCCTGCCTCTGCCTCCCAAGTGCTGGGATTAAAGGTGTGCGCCACCACCGCCCGGCTGAATTTTTGTTTTAGATTTTGTTGTTCCTGAAACAAAGTTTAACTGTGTAGCCCAGGCTGACCGGATATTCCTGAGCCTTGAGATTATAGGCATGTGCCACCATCCATATTAAGCTGAGTTTTATCATAAATGGACTTGGGGTTTGTCAAGTTATTTTTCTGTGCTAATTAGCATGATCATGTGTGTGTGTTTTGTTTTTGTTTTTATTAGATATTTTCTTTATTTACATTTCAAAATGGTATCCCCTTTCTTGGTTTCCCCTCCAAAAACCCCCATCTCACCCCCCCTCACCCTGCTCACCAACCCACCCACTCCTGCTTCCCTGTCCTGGCATTCCCCTACACTAGGGCATGGAGCCTTCTCAGGACCAAGGGCCTCTATCATGTGTTTTTTCTTTTACTGTTAATACAGATATGAGAAGCTTAGGGGGTTTTTAATGTTTTTTCTTTTGTAATTTCATGTGTGTGTATGTGTGTGTTTTCCTGCCCCTGTAGGTTTGTAGTCTGTGTGTCCTGGATGCACCGGACCTGGATTTACAGAAGTTTTGAGTCACCATGTGGGTGCTGGGCATCAAACTTGCATCCTGTGGAAGAACAGTCAGTGCTCCCAACGGCTGAGTCACCTCTCTAGCTCCTATGTTTCATTCTGTTTAATGCCAGCTCATCTAAGGGTAATTTGAGCCCTCTTTTCATATTGTCAGACACATCTCAATACTAATTTCTAATTTCAAAACAGAAAAGAACTAGACACAAATCCATCTTAATTGTAGTGAAGACAACTCAAATAAGTAATAACTGCTTGATGAATGTTAGATAATTTGTGGTGCATTTTAAACTTAAATAAAGGTAATAGTTGCCCCCCACCCTCCCTAGTCCTGTAGCTTACAGGGGTAGACTAAGATAATTTTTTTTTTTTTTTTGGTTTTTTTCGAGACAGGGTTTCTCTGTATAGCCCTGGCTGTCCTGGAACTCACTCTGTAGACCAGGCTGGCCTTGAACTCAGAAATTCACCTGCCTCTGCCAGAGTGCTGAGATTAAGGGCGAGGAAGTTACCTCAAATGTAAACAGAATTTAATCAGTTATCACACAATTTGCCAACCAAACAAGGGCATTTTGGGGAGTGAAAGTGGATGCAAGCACAAACTACTTTGGCTATCTGATTTTAGAAGACTAGTTTAAGACAAAAAACAAACAAACAAAAACCCCCGAACAAGACAATTACATGAAAAAAATAAGGCTAATACAGAAAGCATTTGATGTTGTGAGCCAACATACTTTAGAGAAGAAACTAGGCTATCAAAGCAAGCAGAGGAAATGCTTCAAGCCTTGTACACTGGAAACAAACCCTGGCTTTATTCCAAGGGTACAAAGATACAGAGCAAAAGCACGACTTTTAGACAATCTGTTTCCTTGTGGTGAAAGATCAATGAGGGGCCCTTTGGACGGGGACTGCTGCTGGGACGAAGGACACAAAATACCTTCCAACTGTCTGTACAGGTAAAGGTTGTACAATTCTCAGTATTCTTAAAAAGCACACAACTGTTTATGCTTTTAAATGGATGGATTACATAGAAAAGATTATAGCTCCCCCCCCCATGATTTACCAAACAAGAACTTTGATTTTAAAGTTGTTTTTTAGACATGATCCCTTTATGTAGCTCTTTATGTAACTCATTATGTAGACCAGGTTGGCTTAGAACTCAGAGGTTCACCTGCTGCTCTTGGGATTAGACTTATACCACCATACCCAGATAGAAAAATTCGCCAAGAATTTTACATCTTATTACATTTTTCACAATGGTGTGCTGGTTAGTTTTTTTTGTCAAATTGATACAACCTAGTTCATCTGGGAAGAGGGAGACACACCTGAGAAAATGCTCCCTCACCAGTCCCTCCCAGCCCCCAGATTGGCCTGTAGGGCATATTCTTGATTGATGTGGGAGGGCCCAGCTCACTGTGAGCTGTGCCATCTTTGGGCAGGTGGTCTTGAGTTGTGTAAGAAAGTAGGTTGGACAAGCCATGAGCAAGCCAGTAAGCAGCAGCACTTCTCCATGGCCTGTGCTGAGTTCTTGCCCTGACTTACCTATGTGATAAAGATGAAGTATAAAGTGAAGTTGCTTGCCAGGCGGTGGTGGTGCACGCCTTTAATTCCAGCACTTGGGAGGCAGAGGCAGGCAGATTTTTTGAGTTCGGGGGTAGCCTGGTCTACAAGTGAATTCCAGGACAGCCAGGGCTACCAGGGCTATACAGAGAAACCCTGCCTCGAAAAACCAAAAAAAAAAAAAAAAAAAAGAGTGAAGTTGTTTGTGGTCTTGGTGCTTTACTGCAGCAACAGAAACTCTTAGGCCTTAAACAGGCTAGGGAACAGGGTATGGCATTTCAGTGGCTGGATGCTTTTCTAGCACATGCAGACCCCCTGGGTTCAATCTCCAACACTTTAAGGCCTGAACCAACAGTACTCAAGCATAATGCTGTAGTCTTTCAAGAGGTGTTCCTATAGCCCAAGCAATCCTGCCCTGACTCTTTCAAGCTTTTAAAAAAATACCCCCAGAGAATTCTAATAGTTCTCTTTATCTGTAGACATATCCTAAGACTGCTATACCTCAAACTGGGCATAGTATTAAATCCTACATATACCATTTTCATGCCTTTACTATAAAAGCTTATTTCATAAATTAGAAAGTAGGAGATCAACAATGATGGTGTAAGCTACTTAAATGTGGTGCTTCTATCCCATAGCAAGCCTGAAGTGAGTTGGTTTCTAAATGACTAACAGTTATATCTTATTCAGTACAAACACGCAGCTTAAAGGGACAATTTGCATCAATTTAAAACCTACAAACTGTTTAAATTCTCTATTTAGTATTTTCAAACCAAAACTGATGTTGGAGGATGGGACTGAAGAAAGTAAAACAGCAGTGTAGGGGGATCAGTCTCTGTCTGTCTGTCTGTCTGTCTGTCTCTCTCTCTCTCTCTCTGTGTGTGTGTGTGTGTGTGTGTGTGTGTGTATCTCAAAGAGATTTTTGAGAAACCACCTACAAGTACTTAAATCTGTCCTGGCAAAACCTCGAATAAAAGCATAGCTAGCGTACTCCCATCACAAAAGAAAAAAAAAAAAACCAAAAAGAAAACCCAACAGATACTGATTATATACAATTTATTTAATAAATTAATGTCATTCAAAATACAGTGCCAGAGCATTATGCAGTTGAACATGCCAGCCATGTTTGCCATGAGGCACCTGTGCTCATGTTCCATGGGTGGCGCCCCACTACTGCTAGTGGTTCCTGGGATTAATGCCAGAGCAGCACTAGGATCTGCTCTTCTGCACAGTGCAGACAATTCCTGCACAGTTCACCTTCCTAATCCTAGCCCCCCAAACATACACACATCAAGTTAAAAATAACACACCTATTAGATACCTACACACAATCACTCTACAGTAATGCTTGTTATTAAATTAAGATGTAATGACCTGGTTAATCCACTCTAAATCTTTTTAAGATGGAGAACTACATCAGCAGCAGGTGGTTATATGCATGAGCCAACGTTAATGTAATATAGGAAGTGGAGACATTTACTGATTAAAGCTCCACATAGACCCGCACAATGAGGGACTAGCAATTCATTTGCAAGCCCAGCAACATAAGTCCACACCTGGTAAGTGACCAGCTGACTGGACAACCTGTATTCTAGATAGACCAGTTAAGTCAGTGGGAAGGGAGTCCATGCACCTAGTAGAATAGTGAGACTGATCCTGCAGTCACAGCTTTCCCTGTGTAATACCATAGACGTATAGCAGATCTTGCTCAACAATAGTATAGGATTTAAAAGACATTTCTATACCAACATGAACATTAGTGTTAAGTGCAGCGGAGTTATACTAAAAAAACTATATTCCAGGACTTTGGAAGTACAGGAATCCAATACATATACTAAGATAATCTCGGCACAATTTTGATATACCACACTGGGAACAGATTACTTTTAAAAGTGATGTTCTGAGCCGGGCGTGGTGGAACATGCCTTTAATCCCAGCACTTGGGAGGCAGAGACAGGCGGATTTCTGAGTTCGAGGCCAGCCTGGTCTACAAAGTGAGTTCCAGGACAGCCAGGGAGGGCTACACAGAGAAACCCTGTCCCGGAAAAAAAAAAAAAAAAAAAAAAGTGAAGTTCTGGACTGTACATACACAGGGCTAACAATGTTAGATAATCCAGACTCTTATGCTCACATGATACACTTAAAAGTTTCTCAGTTATCAAATAACCTATTTCATATTATGGAAGCATATCTTTCTGTATGACACACTGATATATATTATACTGATGCAAATATTAAGTAGGGCATAAAAATAAAATGTATCAAAGATAGATTTTTATGTACTCATACTCTGTCCTTTTTTATCCTCAGGTTTAGCAAAGGATATCAAAAGTTCAGCACGTGCACTCCCTCAAGTCCCTTATACAGGCGGAAGTGCAACCATTTCTCCATCCAGTTCAAACTCCTCTGTTCCATCTGGTGAAAAAAGGTAAGTTGGTGGCTTCCATGGAGATTCTTCAAGACAGGATGGATAAAGTTTCCCCACAGTGCATCGAAAATCTCTCCCTAGGTCCCACAGTACACGTTCAGATATATGCTGCCGCAGAGACCACCGGTCAAGTTCCAAATCATACTGGTAGGTGACATACTTAGCTCGTTCATTTAAGTGGGTTTCTCGCATAAACACACAAAGAGAATTTGAGATCACAACAGCTCTAACACAGGGATCAGAATACCTTTTAGCAGGGATGTTGGCAGCCATCTTCCATTCATTTTTATTCACA
The DNA here is from genome assembly GCA_902729485.2 of Mus minutoides. Taxonomy (NCBI): domain Eukaryota; kingdom Metazoa; phylum Chordata; class Mammalia; order Rodentia; family Muridae; genus Mus; species Mus minutoides. The sequence goes on from LR754312.1 coordinate 14,319, forward strand.
TCATAAATTTCCACAGTTACTGAAGACCCATCTACAGTGCCAGAGGGGAGTCTTATGCCAGAATTGGTAGCAATATGCAACCCTCCAATATAGAAAATTTTATCACCAAAAGCTGCAGCTGAAGCAAAAGATCTGCTAGTCTGCCTCATGGCCATTTCTACCCATGAGTCAGATCTTGGAAAGTAACAGTACATGAGGTTTAATGTCATCACATAGATGCAGTCGTGAACTACAACTGCTGCACTCCACTGCCAAGCACAAGGCAAAGGGCTCACCATTGTCCACTCGTCCTTCTCAGTGTCATACCTCTCTACAGTCCTCCGGTTAAGCTCTCCACCAACACTATCTCCTCCGATTGCATAGATATAGCCTTCACAGCAAACTAAAGATGGTTTCACACGGACAAAAAGCATCGGTGTCTTTGGAAACCAGGTATTTTGTTGTGCATCAAACCAGTAAAAGCAATTCACAGTTCGGAAGGCAGTCTGCAGTTTACTTGTTTTACTGTGATTTGTTTTTGTGTTTTTCAGGGGCACTTGACCCCCTGCTATGTAAATATCATTATCCGGGGTTACAACTGTCCCAACCTTATGCAAATCAGCAGGTGGGCTGCATAACTTGTAAACTTTTTCTGCCTGGGGGCTATAACAGACAGAAGAGTAAAGACTACAAGGGTTTTCTGAGGATGCTTCAATGAAAATCATCATCTCCTCCTTCGTCATCCCAAGCCTGGGTTTGAAGAACTTGGGCATAGACTTATAAAGACCCTGAACCACAACAGACTTATCGTTGGGTGGGAGACCCTGAAACCAAGCTCTCTGTGTGACTTCTGAAAGAGCATCGATTCTGATCTGGCTAAGGACTGAAGACAAATACTGGGACCGTGACTCTGTGTTGTACTCTAGCCAGAGCATGGCGGCCTCTCGCACCGTTTCCTCCTTCTCTACATTTAAGTTGTCGCTGCTGAGAATGTCTATGAGGAGGTCGTGGGATAGCTGCATGAAGGCTTCCTGGCGGTACACAGCCGTGAACTTGTGCTCCACCATCCTCTTAGCACTCTGCTTTAATTCTTCACAACTGAAGAGGTCAGCAAAACTCAGCAGCCGCACACAGTTCTCTGCATTAATTTTTTTAATCAAATATTCTCGGCAACGCTGTAACACATCTTCTACCTAAAATAAGGAAAAAAAGGATGATACATAGGAAAAAAAAAAAGTAAAAAGATGGTGAGATTTTGAACTCAGGACCCTGCACTGAGATCCATACTCCTAGCCCCCAATTTACTTTTATCTATGATACCACAGGTTTCCCATAGCAGATGCTCCTGTAATGTCAAGTTTTATAAGTTTGGGGTTCTTGCAATAACAAAATTAGACTTCTAGGCTATACAGTTTTCTATTTCTTACTCTTAGCCAGTGGCCTAATTTACCTGTTCTATTTAGGCTGGGTGAGTAGCACACACTGGTAATCTCAGATTTAAGGAGCTGTTTAAATTTTCTAACTGCCTATCTACGGCTGGTTTCTGTTTGTTTTTGTAGACAGGGTCTCATTACAGTAGCTGAGGCTGACCTTAAACTCCAATCCTTCACTCACTCCCACCTCCCAACTGCTGAGATTATGGGCTGGTGCTACCATGCCCGGCTGAAACAAGTTTCCAAAGTACCAAGTATTATTCCTAAACAGAGAAAAGATGGGAAAATACCCACATTCCTATTAAAATCTGAAAGGGGAATCTGAGAAATATAGACTAGGACAGATAATCATACTAAAATGCATTAATCATCAATTTTACTTAACTGCTTAATAGCTCAATATAATTCCACAACCATTACAAATACTAAATCTTCCAAAAGAATCTAAATCTATGATAAGTCTATCAAACACGAATGAATTTAGGCTTTAACCACAAACACTCTTAAACCAATACTTAACTTGAAATCTAAATTCTGAAATGAAAAGTATGAAACGTAATTTGTCTCTTTCAAGACAGTTTGGGGTGCCCTGCAATCTGTGATCCTCCTGCCTCAGCCTCCCCAGTACTGTCAGGCATGTACCACCATACCCAGCTTATTAATTTTTAATTTTAATTTAATTCTGTAACCAAACCCACACAGATTATGACCTTGTGTTTAGTACAGTGCTACCCCTGGAAAATGGAGGAAGGAACCCAAATTTAATGTTTCTACACCAATATGGCTATTATTTTGGCACACACCACTTTTAAGTTATATGCATGTCATAAAACTACTTACTAACTGAAAAAAAATCCTATTTTTAAAATTTTTACATTTTATATACAAAACTTGACCCATATAAAATCTGCAATAAGACTGTACAGCTAAAGATATCATTAATGAAATACTGTTTCTTGATAAAAATAAGCTACACCTCAACATCAGGGAGAGGCCCACTTTACCTGCAGGAAGCAAGCTGTTTCATAGAGCTGCTCCACAGTGCTGTCGTTTACCGCCAAGTTTCCTGTGTACGTGTAAGTTATTATCATCTGCAGGGCGGCAGCGTCCACGTTCCGCAGGTGTACATGTGTCTGCTTGCTCTCACTTAGTCCACTCATGAACATGGCCCTGCAGGAGACACAGGAAACAAGCTTAATAAAGGAAAAAAAACTAGGTACCACAGGATACAAACTTAATAAGTTGTTAATTCAATTTACTTATAGAGAACACTTTCAAAGGCAATGAGAAAAATCATATATAATCCAGGGCTGAAGACAAGCCATACAATAACCTGTAAGCTATTCTGACGGAGGACATCAAAATTATTCTTCAGTCACATAACAGAATGAAACCAGCGCAAGCATCCGGCTGGAGACCCATTATGCCCGGAGTGAGTACACAAGGCTGAAAAAGCCTAGCTACTTTCTGAACACAGAACAGGATCCTCAGAAGGCAGATAAGAGTCAAAGCTGCCTGTTTACTTTCAATAAAATACCTGGAAAAAATGTTAACCATTAACAAATTGTTAGGCCAAGAAGGAAAGTTCATCACTGGAAAAAGGCAAGTCAAGCTAGGCATATGTGAAGACCAGTTGAGTCAAAGGAAATAGTATAATTACCAGTGAAGAATGCAATAATCGAGGAAAATCGGAGGTTAGGCATTAATGAAGGAGCCATGACTCAGCTACAAAGTGACCAGTTATATAAAGATCCCCCCCCTACCTCCTCCACCCCAGAAAATTCAAGAAAACTGTACTTAAGAATTCCAGTTTAAGAAACACAACACTGCAGACAACATTGTAGTAGAGCTTAGTTTTTTGGTTTTGGTGGTGTTTTTGGCTGGGGTGGGGTGGGAGGCATTTGAAATATTTCCTGAAAAAAACAAAAAAACCAAACAAACAAAAAACCAAACAAACAAAAAACCAAAACAAAAAACCAGCGAGATGCACGCAACACCACTCAGCACAACTGAGGTGTTGCTATCAAACTGTGGAGTCAGCTATCTGGAAGGCCAAACTACAAGTTCAAAGTCAGCTTAAAATTTTAAACTTTCAAAAATTTAAAAGGGCCAGTATATATCACTGGGGAAAATTCTTGCCTTGCCCAAATGATACCCTGGACTTAATATCCAGTAACTATAAAACACAAAAACAACAACATGAATCCACCTGTTGCCAGGCACAGTGCTTGCAACTGTAAACTCAGCACCTGAGGGGTTAAAGCAAGAGGATCATCATGGGTTCAAAGCTGGCCTACATCAGTCCTAAGAGCCAAACAACAGCTGTGCTGTGGAGTGAAGCCATGCATTTGGCCGCTGTCTCAGCTTCAGTCTCAGGTCCTTTGCCTTGGCTTCTTTTCATGATGGACTGTAGCCTAGAAGCTGAAATAGTACCCCCACCCTCAACACACACACACACACCAAAATAATACACTGCAGAAGGAACTGAAGTTACTGGTGATTCCTAATACAACACAAAATGAGCAATAAGGACAGATGCTAAGATCCAATGAGAGAACACAGGCACCAATGTCAATCAGCATGGCTCCTAAGTGCCCCCTGAGGCTAAACACAAATGATCATGACTGAATCAGGAGAGAAAGACACCCAGAATATCTATTGCTATCAGTTTCATCTGTCCAGAGGGAGGGGGAGGGGCAGGGGAGGGGGAGGAATATGAATCATACTTACTCAAAACCCTCAAACTGAAAAAGGTCTGCAAAAAACTCTTGAAAAGAAGGACAAGAGAAGTGGTTTTCCATTCTCTCCATTAGAACAGGGGCATAAAGCAAGGATGGCAGTGAGAATGGTTATCTAATACTGTCACGAGAACACACAACTTCAGTAAAGTGACTGCTTCCTGAACACTAAAAATAGCACAAGCCTAACCAATGTGACACAGACATTTTAAAAATGTACCTTTATCGACCAATTGATTGAGTGATTGTATGTGTGCCTATATGTGCTATGGTGAGTATATGGAGGTCAAAAGACCACTTGTGGGAGCCAGTTTTCTCCTTCTACCATGTGGGTTATGGAAAACCTACACGTACGTACCCACTGAGCCACACTGCTCACCCTTTTTCAAAGTTCTAAACTGGCTTAAAAACAAAAACAAAACGGACTGAAGAGATGGCCTCTGGAAAAGACCACTAGCTGTTTTTCCAGAGGTCCTGAATTCAATTCCCACCAACCACATAGTGGCTCACAACCATCTGAAATGGGATCCGATGCCCTCTTCTGGTGGGTCTTAAGATAGCTACAGTGTACTCATACATAAAATAAATGAATCTTTTTAAAAACAAAACAAAAAATACAAACAATGAATCACATAATGATTTAACAAGTATCATAAAACTGCTGAGGTATTCTCAAGTAGTAGCTCACGTCATTTTGAGTATAAAATAATCAGTAAATTTTAACAAAATAAATTTAAAAAACACAACTAATTTTAAGACAGAATTTTGGTATTGGGGAGAGAGCTGGCTCAGTGGGTAAAATGCTTGCTGCACAAATACTGAGGATTTCAGTTCAAATTCTCAGAATCCACTTAGGGTCAGGCCCAGAAGCAACTGTAATCCCAGTTTCCTACAACAAAATAGAGAATGCCCAGCAAGTTTGGTGTATGTGACAATATCAAACAAACTGGGAAGCTAAGTCTGAAAGTCTGACACCTGAGGTTTGTCCCTGATCCCACATAAAGTGGCATGTGCACTCTGCAACATATCATAAACACACATAAAAACAAACAAAAAAGCAGAATTAGCTGTGTATCTAATAACCCTGAATTCTGAAGGCAGAACCTAGCTAAAAATACTTAAGATAGATAAGCTATATACTATAATCTTAGTACAAACAAGAGACACATAAGAAAAAATAATTAGTAAGTTTTCTTCTGTGGCTATAAAACTAGCCCAATCACAAGATCCTAATGATATGAAGCTTTAATTATACACATGTACTGAATTATGTTCTCAATAAATATAAGCAGTTGCTTTAGGAAAATCATGTTTTTCCATAAAACCATGGAAGCTAAAGGAAACTCAAGGGTGGGGAGATGGCTGAGTGGATCTGCTCTTCTGGAGGACTTGGTTCTGTTCCCAGCACCCATATGGTGGCTCACAACCTTGTGTAACTCAAGTTCTGGGAGATCCAACACCCTCTTCTGGCCTCCATGGGCACTGCATGTAGCCAAACATACATACACATACACATACACACACACAAAATCACAACTTTTTAAAAGGTGGCTTGAGTGATGGCTCAACAGCACAGGCTCTGCCAGGACCTGGGTTGAATTACCCCGTGAAGGCTCATAACCATCTACAACTCCAGTCCAAAGGATCTAAAACCCTCTGCTGGCCTCTGTGGGCACCAAGAACCATGTGGTGCAGACTTAACATGCAGGCAAACCTCTGGCATTAAATAAATAAATAAATAAATAAATGAATGAATGAATGAATGAATGAATGAAGCTGGCTACTAACCATGTGGTGCAGGCAAACCTCTGGCATACAATAGATAGATAGATAGATAGATAGATAGATAGATAGATAGATAGATAGAACTGGCTACTAATAAATAATGGCAGCCTTGAAAATACTGTTGCGGGGCTGGTGAGATGAGATGGCTCAGCGGGTAAGAGCACCCGACTGCTCTTCCGAAGGTGATGAGTTCAAATCCCAGCAACCACATGGTGGCTTACAACCACCCGTAATGAGATCTGATGCCCTCTGGAGCGTCTGAAGTCAGCTACAGTGTACTTATGAATAATAATAATAAAACGAATCCTTGACTGGAGAGACCAACCAGAGCGAGCAGAGCCGACCAGAGCGAGTGGGCTGTCTGGAGGGAGCGGGGCCGAATGGGGGACGGTTGGAGCGAGCGGGCCGGGGCTGGAGCGAGTGGGGCCAACAGGAGCAAGCGGAGCCGGAGCCCGGAACAAGCGGAGCTGGAGCAGAGCCGATCGGAGCGAGTGATCGGAGCGAGCGGGGCCAGCAGGAGCAAGCGGGGCGGCAGGAGCGAGCGGGGCTGTACGGCGGGCGGCCTGAGTGAGTGGGGTCGAGTGAAGTGAGCAGGGTTGACCCGAAACAAGGAAAAAAAAATGTATACAAATAAGTTTTAAAATTTCAAAAAAAAGAAAAGAAAATACTGTTGCCTTTAAATTGCAGTATTAAACAGTATTAATAAAAGATAAAAGTTGCACTGTCTTCAAAAATCTTAACTCAGGTAAGTAACTTGTGGATAGCACTGGAAGAACCAGCAAGATGACTTGGCAGGTAAAGACCCTTGCTTGCCAAGCCACAGTTTGACTCCTGGGACTCACAGAGTCAAAGGACAGAACCAACTCCTCAAGGTACTCTGGCTTCCACACATGAACTGTTTTACACACACACACACACACACACACACACACAAAATGTGATTAAAAATTTATATAACATAAACTATGTTATTTTAACAACCACAAACTTAAGAAAAAATGAAGTGGTAGCATAGAAAATATTAATAGAATTTCTCTTGCATAGTTTAAAATTATACAAGATGATTGCTGAGATAACTAACTATTCTATTCTATTCTATTCTATTCTATTAACAATGCTGGAGCAGGAGAATTGTACAAGTTCACAAAATAAAGACTAACCTGGGCAAAAAAAACCCAAGAAACAAAAAAAAAAAAAACCTCCATGACTATACAGATGTGAATCTCTAGCAAACGCATAAAGCTCTTTTCAATAATGGCTTATGATTTACAACTAAGTCATTAAGAAGAGAGAGCTTATGAACTCAGGTATTCACTCACTGAACCTATAACCCTGAATTTCTACCACTGGCTAAGACAATGGGTCTAAAAAGCAAAATGACATCACAGTCACTGGCAAAGCTCTTTAATATATAGCATCTAAGTCTGCACTGGAGAGCCACCAAAGCAGAACTGGTGTTGGAACACACTTGATTATTGCAAACAGGCTTTGTAACAGACAAGAAAACCCATAACATAAACCGAAACCAAAGTGGCAGGCTCTGCACAGGGAACTGGCAGTATGGATGCTGGCTCGGTGATGGACGCTGGCTCGAGGACTGGACCATCTCCACACCCATCTCCACACTTTCTTGTAAATCAACTTTCAAAGTCATTTAGTCTGTCTTGCTTACAGTTGTTATGAACAGGCAACAGAAGCAAAATTTTGTAACAGGAATACACTCAGTATACATTTATTTTGTCTTATTCATCCTATCTCTTTCAAATATTGAATAAAACTCACTTTAAAGACAGAGAACAAAAAGCAGTTTCTCTACCTTAGCTTCTAATCTCAAGAACCTTAAAGATGAAAATCATCTTGAAAGTTTAAAGTTTTATTATTTGTCTGAGATGGACTGTAACTTGGAACTGTGAACTAAAATAAACCTTTCTCCTCTAAAGAAGAAAAAAAGTTTTTTTTATTTCTAATGAGCATAACTAAACTTGGAAGTTCTGAGACAGAGAGTGTACCAGTACTGTCACTGAGACTGCGTGGAGCCCGGTCAGGCTGAGGATAGGCACCATGAGCACAACAGTAACCAAGTTACTAGTAAGTTGGCACCTATTTTGTTGTTAAAGCTAGTATCTAAACAGCAACAATTATCTCCTAAAAATTATTTGAGAATGCTGTATAACTCTTCAGTTTATAATGACTGTGAGTTTCTAGAAGAGTAAATTATCTATCCTTATTTTTCTTCCCAAGAAAAACAGTATTTTGAATTTTGGATGCCACCCCACAGTAAAACTTAAGTCAATTTCAACAATTTTTGTGCAATTTAATACCTTTGTGAAAATGTCATCTGTCCCTTAATCACATTAGGCAACACTCTCACAAACACTGCATCTTCTGAGATAAAAACTTATAAAACAAAAAGATGGGAGTTTTAAAAACTTTAATCCCAGCACGTGGGAGGCAGAGGCAGGCAGATCTCTGTGAGGTGGAGGCCAGCCTGATTGGTCCCCATAATGAGTTCAAGGACGGCCAGGGCTAGACAGTAAGATTCTGTCTAAACAAAACAACCCAACCCCCAGAGCTTTAGCCTTTAAAGCCTCTGCACTGACGAGGCATCACTGCAGCATCCCCAGTGAGATGATGCTCAGCGGGCTGGTGCCACTGCTTGTTCTGGCAGAGCTGAGTGTACACACACACACACCCAGAGTAATAAAGACATTTAAATAATACTTTTATTACAAACTAAACAAGATAAACTACTCACCTGAAATAGGAGCTACATGTTGCAAGAACCATCTTATGACAAGGGAATTCAGTGCCCTCAACAATTAACACTATGTCAGTAAATAACTGTTGTTCATAAAACAGTTTCAACTGTTCCAACAAGGACACAGCATATTCGGTATTGATCTGCCTTTCCTCTTGAGTGGACATGATTGTATTCCATTAATATCTCCAAAAATAGATTAGAAAAGTCCGTCTTGATGGAAGGTCAAATGAATACTTCAAAAGCAAAGGAGGGAGTTCACTTGCTGTTATCTGCAGCATTCAGAACAGAACCGACACAGCCGCTTTGAATATCTTGTTACGGGCTTACAATCTTTGCTAGGTCATCCTGAGCTACAGTTTTTCAACAGATTTGCCCAACATCCTGCTCGAATTTGCACCTGTGAAGCTCCTGAATAAAGGGGAAAATACAGGAGGTAGATTTTGTTGCAACATCTTATGTTCAGTAGGTCTTCTGCAGAACTAAACAGAAAAAAGTTCAGTTAGAATATGTAGATCAAGCTTTTAGAACACAATATTGAAATCAACAGCCTTTGATATGCATTATATTTATGTGAACTTCGAATCAACTTTAGATATAAGTACAAAAATTAAACAGAATTGTTCAAGTCTAAAACACTTAAAGTAACTAGGCTGCAGGAAATTAACAGTTGTACTTGAAACTTTTTCCTTCCATATAAGATATACGCATCCTAGAAAATAAGCAAATGAAAAAGCAGGCAATTTCAAGGTTCTTTAAAGAATTTAAATTGCAAAAGCAAGATCTTTTAGTTATTTAGCAGCCAACACCTGACTGAAACTTAAGGGAAATCCAGAACTCAAAAGCCCTCTTTGGCAATGGGTATCATTCTTTGAACATACTCTCATGTTCTCAAAGACGGCACAGTAACTGGATTTAAACGGTGCTATTTCTAAATTCGAAGAAATTCTATGGTATAGACGTCTGTATATGTAGGCATCAAACATGTATTTTGTTGAGGAGATGGAGATAGAGTTCAGAACCTTCCAGCATACCGGCAAGCACTCTTCCACTGAGTCGCATCTCCTCTCTAAATTATACACAAGGGAAGTCTGTATAATTTCTCTCTCTGTAGTGTTCTCTCATAGAAATGTTTATGTGTGAGAATAACATGTTACATAGAAACACCCTTACCATACAAATTATGTTGTCCAAATTAATGTGTGAATTCAAATTATCAGAATATCTGAAGAACAAGTTCCCTTCGTGTCTCTCATTAAAATACATTATAAATCACCAACAAACCCATAATAAATTAGACATAATCAAATGGGACTTGAAATCAAGAAGACTAGCTTATTTCAACAAATAAAATTGGAACAGCTGGCCGGTTAATATTTGCTGTCACCTCACAAGATTTAGAATCACCATGAAGACAAGTCTCTGAGTGCTTGTGAAGGCGTTTCTAGGTTAGATTAATGTGAAAAGACCTACGATAAATGTAGCTCCCAGGCTGAATGGAAAGGAGAAAGGTCAGTGTGAAGCAGCATTCAGTATCTGCTGCTTCCTGACTGGGTTGATATGACAGCTGCCTCAACCCTTGCCCCCATGGGCTATATTCTCAAACTGGATGCCAAAACAAACCATTCCTTAAGCTGCTCATCATGCCTTTAAAATATTTATTTATTGATTGATTGATTGTGGTTTTTCAAGGCATGGTTTCTCAGTGGACCAGGCTAGCCCAGAGATCCACCTGTCTCTGCCTCCCAAGTGCTGCAATTTAAGGTATGCACCACACTTGGCTTATCATTTATTTTGCTACAACAAGAAATATAACACCACTCAATGGGCAAAACTCACAGCTATATTCTACTACATAATGTTCACTTAGTAAAAGAACCAAAAAACTGGAGCTAGGGTGGTGGCTCAGTGGGTAAGAGCCCTTAGCTCCCACATGGCAGCTTACAACTTTCTGTAACTCTAGTTCCTGGGAATTGGAGCCCTTGTCTGGCCTTTTCAGCACTGCATACACATGGTTCAACATACAGGGAAGAAAAACACCCAGTCCATGTAAAACAAGAAATAGTTAAAATTTAAAAACAATCAAAAATTCAAATGAATTAAAGTTTAATTTAAAAATTATTTGGAACTCAGGATTTGTAACGTGATGTCAAAGGAACTATAAGCCAGAAAATGAAGAGGGAAATCCAAATAGGTGGCTACCCATAAATTAACCCCCCCCCCCAAACTACTGCAATTTTAAATTAGACAATTAATCCCGAGCTCCAAAATCAGAAAGGGAAAGAATTTTTACTTTAATTAGAACTACTGCTTTTTTCTCACCAAGTATCAATCATTCAGGGTGCCAAAAGAAATCACAATGTATCTTCTGGCTGTAACTATATACTGCCAGAACTGCTAATCCCAAACAGACTGTCATGTTTCTAGCAAATTAACTATGGACATCACTAAAAACAAGTAATGGCAAAGCAAGATCGGGTCCGAAAGGTTCTGTTGTCCTTCTAGATCTGAAAGGTACATCAGATCTGAAAGGTACATCATAAATCTAAGTTTTACCCTACAGTCTCCGAGGTTACTACCTAAGATCACTAGCTGCTACTATGGTAGTGAAGGTTTAGAAGCATTTGCATTCTTTACACCCACAGCCCTTTATTCAAAATCCTTAGGATGAGATATGTTCTAGAAGCTGAAGTTACATATTTCATAGAGGTACTGTGATGCATATTATCACATATTAAAACTCTCAAGAACTCTAGGGCAGTATTCCCTAACTGAACACATCATCTTTACCAATGGCAATAACCTGGAATGGTTGTCCTGTGACTTCCATACCTGAGCTGTGCATACACAAAGTTCAGGACAATTAACAAACTGAGGTGCCCAACACCACATTTTCCTGTAACAAAATTCCTTGCTCTTTAAGAAAAAATATGAAAGACATCGTTAATACTCTGAACCTATTCTGACTTTTGCCTTGATTGGAGTGAGGACCACTTAAATTGAGTGCCTAACTGTGAAGGTAGTTCCTGAGGTAGTGTCATCTCTCACGTGGAGGATGGTTTAATCACGGGTAGACTCAAATTATGAAGACTAATGGGAGACAGTTAGCAACTGTTAAAAACTGGGACCTGATTGAAGGAATAGGTCTCAGAGAAGGGGGTGTTCCTAGGGGTCTTTATCTTGCCCTAACTCCTTCCTGTTACTGTTCTGCTTCTCATCTGCCATGAGGTGAGTTTCTCTGCACCACATCCTCCAGTCATGATGGACCAAACCTCTCCTTTAAGCTGTTCTCTCCAATCACAGAAGCAAGTCTCAAACACTACTCTCATTACTTACAACATAACAATACATTATACTTTTTTTTAACACCTCTTTTGCATATTATCCTATTATATCAAAAATTAAAGGGCTAGTGATATAGGTCAATCATTGAGCACATACTTGGCATATCAAGTCCCTAGGCTAAATTCCCTGCATGGCAATAACAATAAATCACAGATCAACAAAGGTGACATCCTTTATTGCACAGTATTGAGGAAACTGTTTAAGTGTTGTTGTTTTTTTGTTTTTTGTTTTTTGAGACAGGGTTTTTCTCTGTGTAGCCCTGGCCGTCCTGGAACTCACTTTGTAGACCAGGCTGGCCTTGAACCAAAAATCCGCCTGCCTCTGCCTCCCGAGTGCTGGGATTAAAGGAGTGCGCCACCACGCCCAGCTACTGTTTAAGTTTTAAAAGATAAATTAATATTACTCGAAATGAACTCAACTATTGTTTATTGATTATTTATTATGAGTATTAATACTTGAGGTACTGAGAGCTACCAACCACTAGCTCTCTCAAACACTATGCACATTTACTGTTAACTACAAAGCACAGTCAAAACTACAAATGACTTTTTAAACGTCCCTTAAAAACTAGTGAGAGGCCCAGCAGTGGTGTTGTTTTGTTTTGTTTTTCGGTTTTTAGAGACAGGGTTTTTTTGTGTAGCCCTGCCTGTCCTGGAACTCATTCCGTAGACCAGACAGGCCGCAAACTCAAAAATCCACCTGCCTCTGCCTCCCAAATGCTGGGATTTAAAGAGTGTGCCACCACTGCCTGGTTAAGATGGGTCTTAATGGGTCACATGAAATAATGTAATCAAGATAGTTTTCACTCAGCAGACATGGCCAGAAGTCCACCTCCAGTTTCTGGGCAGGTGGTCCTAAGTGGCCACAACAGAGGAAGGAATAGCGATTTTCTGCCTGTCTTGAATGTGGATGTAATGTAACTAGTTTACTTAAAATCCTGCTGCTGTGGCTTCTTAGCCATGATGGACTAGAACCTAGAACTTCAAGCCAAAATAAAGCCTTTCTCCCTCATGTTGCTTTGGTCAGGGCATTTTATTACAGCAAGAGGAACCAAGCTATTGGCTAAACAGTGAGACCCTATCTCAAAACAGCAAAAACTAAAAACTGCTAAGGGTAGATTTTAAATGTTTCTGACTCTCTCTCTTGTCCTCTCTCCCAAGGTATGTGAGATGATGAGCATATTAAATAATTTCATCATTCCACAATGTACACATCAAAACATGAAATTGGGGCCGAAGAGATGGCTGAAGTTAAGGGTATATGTTGCTTTTACAAGGATCTACATGCATTTCCAACATCCACATCAATCTCACAGTAGCCTGTTATCTGACATTTCTGACCTCCTAAAGCACCTACATACTTGGGCATACCCATATTTAGAGATACATAATTAAAAAATAAATCTCTAAAAATTATATTGTATCTCACAAAATATACAATTATTTGCCAGTCAAAAGTAAAACAAAGGCTGATAGGACACTGGCCTAGCCTGCAAGAAGCTGTGAAAAGTCCTGGCTTCAATCCTAGCACTGGAAACACAAACTGGAAAACACATGTACACACACACACACACACACACACACACACACACACACACACGCACACACACACACACAGAGCTGGGTTGGGGGCACAAGCTACTCAGGGCAATAATGCAGGAGGACAGCAAGTTCTTAGCCTGAGCCACATACATTCTAAGATACCATCCCAAATTTTCTCAAAAAATTGACTCTACAATGAAGGTATTCCTTTAGGAATCAGGCTAGAGGTCACTCAATTATAGCAAGTACCATCTCTTGCTGCCATCTTCCAGTAATGCAAGTGTCACTACAGAAGGCTGAAGACTTGTCGAAAAGGACCCAAGGCATTCTGGATGACAAGTATTACGGTGTGTATGTGTGTGAGCGTGCGTGCGTGCCCACCTCTGCAGCTCACTAGCTTTGCACCTTAGTTTGCTAGAATATAAAAACAAAACCCTTCCATAGCTTTTTCTGGGTCATACTTGAACAATGCCTTAAACAAAGCACTGCACACATTACATAACAATTTTTATTAGTTCAATCACTGGTGAAACTTTGTATCCTTTCCCAAAGGCCAAATCTCCATACTTTTAACAGGCCTAGAGATCCTAGTTACCAGGTCACAGTATTCCAATGTAGCTCCCTATTTCTATCTTTTTCAGACAGGGTCTCACCGTGTGGGGCTGTTCTTGAGCCCTCTATATAATCCAGGTCTGTCTTGAACTCTGACTTTCTTGCCTTAGCTTCTCCAAAGCCAATAACCCACACATGAGCCACCACATTCAGCTCTAAAAGAAACTTTAATTAGTTTTTAAATGTACAGAGTTTTCTCATGGTACAAAGTATGAATTTCTCAGCCCAACAAGATTGGCTGATGTCAGTGCAGAAAATAAAGTCAGAGACATAATAACACAGTCATTAAACAAGTGCCTCTTTAAGAGTGGTCACTCCCAGCCGGGCATGGTGGCGCACACCTTTAATCCCAGCACTCAGGAGGCAGAGGCAGGTGGATTTCTGAGTTCGAGGACAGCCTGGTCCACAGAGTGAGTTCCAGGACAGCCAGGGCTATACAAAGAAACCGTGTCTAACCCTCGCCCCCCAAAAGTGGTCACTCCCTTTGTAGGACTAAATGGGGTTCTGTCTTAGAACTCACTATGAAGACCATGTTGGCCTCCAACCAAGAGATCTGCCTGCCACTGCCTCCCAAGTGCTGAGATTAAAGAAATGCACCATTACACCCAGCTCTCTACATGATCTTTAATCGACAACTACTACAAAAATGAGTTTGAGAGTTATGACAAGAAAAAGTGAAAGGGTTTTGGAGAAAGGCTGGGGCTTTGTTTGTTCTTTAAATTTATCAAATCTGATAGATTTCAGTAATTTTCCCTACTCTAATAAAACTTGGAGTTCAGGTCTGTTCCCAAATGTTCCTTTATTCCCTAGCTGTATTCTCAATCAGGTTAACGATACATACTTATGTGCATAAGTACAAGCTCCTACACTATAGTAAGATCAGTAAGTTACCAAGAGCCTATGACAGAATAATTGAGCTCAGGATGCCATTTTAGATTATCACTCCTTTACCTCTCCATCTTACTCAGTCTCAAAGTGGGAGGGGCCTGGCTGACACAAAACTGACCCAAAGTTTTCCACTAACATTGTTTTCTTGGGTCAGTTCCTCCAACCACAACAGAAAACAATTACTGACGAGAGAACAAGAACTGTTTTCATACACCTAATACTGTTTAAATTAACTTGTCATTCCTGATACCCCCAAGTTATCTAAGTATCATCTTGGATGCTCTATATTCTTTTATAGACGGGGTAGAGCCCCTTAATACAGATTGTGACTACTAAAATGTGTTTCCTTACAGACACACAAAACTAAAAAACTTGATGTGTGCCCCCTCTCCCCAGCAGGCAAGGGAGGAGATGAATCCTGGTAGCCCAGGCCAACCTTAGCCTACCCAGCAAGATCTTGTCACTTAAAAAACAAACCAAGGGCTGGCTGGGACTATAGCTCAGTAATAAAAGTAGGGTGCTTGCTTAGGATCCCCAGTGTTACAAAAACAAATAAACCACAGAGGTAAAGTTCTTGGAAGACCCTGCTTGCAATGAAGGCACAAGTCACTACTGTCATTTATATGCGTGGAGTAAAGATGGTCCCAGTACATTGTCTCCAATCTCCTACAACAATCTCTCCTTCCCATAAAATGATCTAAGACTTCCAATCCTGCCACAGCATCAAGAATACTCTTCATACACCTAAGTGCTGAACCAGCCCGCCAATCAACGCCTTGAGTTACGTAATTATCTGTTTTATTCAAACTCTGCAATACAGGGCAAGACCGGTGTAGAACAAGATACACTGCAGGACAGCAAACCCACCATTTTCTCAGCTCCAACTGTCTTAGGAATGTGGCAGGGAAGGGGTGGGTGGGTGGTTGTTAACTATCTTCTAAATAGCATGTCAATCTGTGGAAAACCAGGTATCTTTGGCTTTCAAGACTGCATTCAAGAGGGCACGACATGCTAGTAATAGTCTGCAAACCCCAGGCTGAAGCAGGACTTTAAGGCAAGCCTGTGTTACACTATTAACAGTCTACCTCAAGAGACAACTCAGGTTTCTAGGAATTTAACAAACATCTAAACCACGTTCAATACTCAAGGCATAGAAACTTAAGAAATGCTATTTCTGCTAGTTAATAAAGAAAACTCTACCGTGGCCTCACTAGTAACTACTATGACTCCTTTTATTTCTGTCACCTCCTTACAGTATTTGTAAAGTTAGCATATTTTACAGCACCGCACTTATGGAAATAAAATGGAAAATAATTACAGTACTTATCTGAATAGAGGAAATAAGTGTGGAAACACACGGATTACGTACAAAGAATGCTCGACGGAAAAGCCGTAGTTGCCAAGAATTATATACCCTCTTTTAAGATTTCTGGCCCTGATCTAAAAGAACCTAGAAAAGCGTTAAACCAACAAAAGAGCAAAGCAGAAAGGCATAACGTTATCAGATAGACGAAAAGAACAGCACCGTTTCACATCAGAGACTGGGAAAAACAACTGACTTGGCTTTTCAAATGGACCTTAGATTACAAATAAGAGCTTTACCCATAGTCTGACTAGACGAAGGCATTCTCAACTGCAAAAGATCTGGTCTATATTACTCAAATTTGGGGAAGAATTCACAACTCAAAAGAACTGAAGAAACGAAAATAAACTGTATTAACTCACAGGAAGAAAATATAATTTCAGTCAGAGCACACTGCTGATAGGGCCGTTCCTCAGTGTCTGCTCAGTGAGCCAGACTTACAGATTCATGTATAAACAACACGTGACCAGCACTGTCTTTTTTTTTTTCCCCCCTCGTTTTCACAAAGCTGATATAGCTGTTCACAAAGCAAAGTCTTTCAAGTTTACTATCTTAATTTCTTGCTTAACTTAAAAAAGAGAGGCCACCAAAGAAATTCTAGAGATCTGCAGCCCGGAGAAAACGCATCCCTTTTCCTTTAGGTAGCTATAAAAAAAGAAATCTTAAAGCTACTAGGCCAGGAGCTTGGCGGGGCGGGAAGTGGGGGAGAGCACACGTTAACTCAAAACAACTGCCCACGACAGCAGCGCACAGTCGGCCGACTTGGCGTCCAGTTCCAGCCCATGATTTCCGTCTAAAGCAAACAGGTTTCAAAGGGCAGCTTCCCCTTCCCACAGCGGAGCACAAGCAGGCCGAGGACAACAGGACACCGGCTAACCTGGCTAACTATTGGTTACTGCCGATGTGCCAAGAAAAAGAATATTTAAAATAAAATAAAATAAAATAAGGGCAAGGACGCGGTCGCCCTTCTTCGGCTGCCGCGACACGAGAGGGGCAAAACAGCTTTGCCTCGGAAAGGACGCCGCCCCGAGCCCCGCAGCTCGAGCAAGGCCGCGCCGGAAACACCGCGCGCCCGGCGGAAGCGTCCCAGTTTGAAAGCCGCCGCCCCGGCCCACAAAGGCCGCCCGCCTGCCTCGCGCCCGATCGGGCTCACCTCGGCCCCGGCCGCCCAGCTCACCGCGCCGCGCCACTCCGCCGGGCTGCACTCACGCGGCCGCACGCACGGCGGGGGCGTGGCGCTGCGGGGGATCCCGGCCGCTCGCTTCCGGCCCCGCTTCCGCTTCCTCGCGCCTCCCAGGCTGGGCCGTCACGGCCTGACGCCCGCGCCGGTGCCCGCGCCCGTGCCTGCGACCGCGCCCGCTCTAGCAGCCGCTCTGCCGGCTCCCGGGTGCCCGCGGCTGGACCCCGCCTTCATCTGGCTCACCGCGCCCTTTTCCTCTGCCCCACCGGAAAGCCAAAACAATCGGAGCCGCGCAGGCGCGGGAAGGAAACGGAACGCAGGAAGGGCGGAGGCGGCGCGAGGTTGACGCTGGCGTCTGGGTCCGGGCTTCCCGGGTTGCCGCCGGGCTGCCAAGGCGCGTGCGCGGAGCGGAGCCGGGTCGCGCGGGCCACCCGGCCTCAGGGGTGGCCTGGAAAAAGCAGTTCCCAAAGTTCTCTTCGGCGGCACTTGGACTTCTGTGCAGCCGCAGTTGTTCGTCTTTGAGGTGTCTACCGGAGATACAGACATTTGTAGGCTGGACCAGAGTGGGGGCCAGCACTACACCCCGGGAAGCTGAAGTTAGGGAAGGAGGACGTTGGAGCGTTTGCTGAATGGACTGTTTTCCTTAGTGCCAGCCTCCATCCCCTTCGGACGTTCAGTTTGCTAAGGCCGTAGAAATATTGGCACCACGGAGATAACCCGCAGCTTGGAAGCGAATGGGTGCAGAGGACGGTCTCCACAAGTGACGCCTCCAGCCAGTTTTTACTGCAATGCAGCAGACGCTTTCCATGCCCCAAGTTTCAAAGCAAAGCCTTGAAGTAGCAAGTGCCTGTGGTCTGCGCCGGTTTTATAACTTGCCAAGGCTTGTTGGCAAGCAAAAAAGTTATAGATTTGCCTAAAGATACGTGTAATGAAAACAAAAAAAGTTCAGAATTTCCTGCTTCCTAACTTCCACTGTTAAAACAAGTCCAGTCTTGAACATAAGAATGGCTACAAGATAAATAGCATTAGGCAAAGGGGCAGACGCCTCTAATCCTAGATGGCAGGAGGCTAGAGAAAGGATATCAGGAACTCCAGGCTGTCCTTCGCTAAATAGTGAATTCAAATTTTAACAGGAGCATATGAACGACACCAGACCATTTAAAAGTACTGGTTTGGTAGAGGGGGTTAACAGGCGGTCAGAATGCATTACAGAGCATTACAATACAATGTATCTATCTTGCTTCCCTGTAAGGATACAAAGAAAATCTTGTCTGCTCCCAAATACAATGTATCTATCCACTCCATTTTGCTTTCTTGTAATAATACAAAGAAAATATATTTAACCGTGCTAGTATACAATGTATCTATCCACTTCATTTTTGTTTCCCTGAAATATACAAAGAAAATATTTGACCGACGTCATTAACACCTAGCACATAGCACACAGAACTTCTTTGTAGTTATGGGACTGCTCTTCATCTTGATTGTGTGAATATGGAATTCCTAGGTCACAACCCAATAACGATAAAGTTTACATAGTTTAATCTGGGCATAGGCCTGCAATCTCAGCATGCCAGAGTCAGATAGGCAGATTTCTGTAAATTCAAGGACAGTTTGGTCTAAATAGCAAGTTACTTGTTATAAGCCAGCCAGGAATACCTAGTGAGTTCCCGCCTAAAAGACCAAAACAAAAGAAAAAAGAAAAAGAAAAGAGAGTTTATATAAACGATAATGTAGTCCAAATAAGGTTTGTAGTCTATTTAATTGCTTTTGCTAATACCAGCTTCATAGTTTTGATGATATACTATAGTTACTAAAATGGGAAGTCACTTGAGGGGTTTTCAAAGAACATTCTACTTTTGTTACTTTTTATGCTGTGTGTGTGAGTATGAGTGTGTGTGTGTGTGTGTGTGTGTGTGTAAGTGAGTGTGTGTGTGATTCTTGAGAGGTCAGTGTTCATGCCACTGCACTTTTGTGGCAGTCAGAGGACACTTTGCAGATTTCCTTCCTCCCTTGTGTGGCTTTCAGGGATGACACTCAAGGTCTCCAGGCTTGCAGACTAGGCTTCTTTGCCTACTGAGCCATCATGGGCTCATATTTTGGACACTTTTTATGAGTCTGTAATCATCTCAAGATAAAAAATTCTCCAAAATGTGAGGCTAGAGACATGACTCTGAAGTAAAGACCACTGACTTCCAGAGGACCTGGGTTCAATTCACAGCATCCATATTATTGGGGCCTACAAAAGTCCTTATATTTACAAATAAGCACCAGGGAAACCAGGGTGTTTCCACAGTGGGGAAGTAAAGTACTTGCATCCCACCCCAAAACTTGAGAGTGGATGTTGTCACAATGTGGTGACCTTTTGCTTTCTGTAGAGGTAGAGCTTACCTAAATCCCTCAGAATAATCATTATAGACTCTGCATCCCTAAACCTTTTATCTTTAGCTCCTAATTAATAGAACCCATCATTAGGGGAGGTAGCCTGCTGACTTCTATCTTGGTCAGAGACAATACCAGGATTGTATTATACCAAAACACTTCTCTCCCAAATTGTACTGTATTTAAATATTTTTCTTGTGGTACTGACCAAGCCCGATTAGTCAGTCAAAAGGGTCTCCAGCGCAGCAGTGAGGATTAAAAGGAAAAAGGACAGTTAGACAAACTTGTAGTGTGACCACAGTCAATTCTGAGACTGAAGGCAAATTTTTATTTTCTAACCTACTTTTTATACCATTTTAATTACATGCAAGTATCTTGGGCAAGCAGTACAATAAGAAACAAAGAAGCAGTAGGAGCTACTAACAAAGCAGCCAGGGAAGTCCCGTGATTACTCCTGATAGGTGTTAAAAAGGGCTTATTATAATGACTTGAGCCCACTTCCTCAGCCAAAAATCTTTTTTTAATTAGAAATTTTCTTTATTTACATTTCAAATGCTATCCCGAACGTTTCCTATACCCTCCTCCACCCAGCCCTGTTCCCCTACCCACCCACTCCCACTTCTTGGCCCTGGCATTCCCCTGTACCGGGGCATATAAAGTTTGCAATACCAAGGGGCCCCTCTTCCCAGTGATGGCCAACTAGGCCATCCTCTTCTATATATGCAGCTAGAGACATGAGCTCTGGGGGTACTGGTTAGTTCATATTGTTGTTCCTCCTATAGGGTTGCAGACCCCTTCAGCTCCTTGGGTGCTTTCTCTAGCTTCTCTATTGGGGGCCCTGTGTTCCATCTTATAGATGACTGTGAGCATCCACTTCTGTGTTTGCCAGGCACTGGCATAGTCTCATACTAGACAGCTATACCAGGGTCCCTTCAGCAAAATCTTGCTGGAATATACAATGGTGTCTGGGTTTGGTGGCTGATTATGGGATGGATCCTCAGGTGGAGTAGTCTCTGGATAGTTTGTTCTTTCGTCTTAGCTTCAAACGTTGTCTCTGTAACTCCTTTCATGGGTATTTTGTTTCCTATTCTAAGGAGGAATGAAGTATCGACACATCGGTCTTCCCTCTTTTTGATTTTCTTGTGTTTTGCAAATTGTATCTTGGGTATTCTAAGTTTCTGGGCTAATATCCATTTATTAGTGAGTGCATATTTAATGACTTCTTTTGTGATTGGGATACCTCACTAAGGATGATATCCTCCAGATACCTCCATTTGTCCAATAATTTCATAAATTCATTGTTTTTAATAGCTGAGTAGTACTCCATTGTGTAAATGTACCACATTTTCTGTATCCATTCCTCTGTTGAGGGACATCTGGGTTCTTTCCAGCTTCTCGCTATTATAAATAAGGCTGCTATGAACATAGTGGATCATGTGTTCTTATTACCAGTTGGAACATCTTCTGGGTATATGCCTAGGAGATGTATTGCTGGATCTTCTGGTAGTTCTATGTCCAATTTTCTGAGGAACCACCAGACTGATTTCCAGAGTGGTTGTACCAGCTTGTAATCCCACCAGCAATGGAGGAGTGTTCCTCTTCCTCCGCATCCTCACCAGCATCTGCTGTCACCTGAATTTTTGATCTTAGCCATTCTGACTGGTGTGGGGTGGAATCTCAGGGTTGTTTTGATTTGCATTTCCCTGATGATTAAGGATGTTGAACATTTTTTCAGGTGTTTCTCAGCCTTTCGGAATTCCTCAGTTGAGAATTCTTTGTTTAGCTCTGTACCCCATTTTTTAATGGGGTTATTCGTTTTTCTGGAGTCCAGCTTCTTGAGCTCTTTGTAGATGTTGTATATTAGTCCCCTATCAGATTTAGAATTGGTAAAAATCCTTTCCCAATCTGTTGGTGGCCTTTTTGTCTTGCTGACAGTGTCTTTTGCCTTACAGAAGCTTTGCAATTTTATAAGGTCCCATTTGTTAATTTTTGATCTTATAGCACAGCCATTGCTGTTCTGTTTAGGAATTTTTCCCCTGTGCCCATATCTTCGAGGCTTTTCCCTACTTTCTCCTCTATAAATTTCAGTGTCACTGGTTTTATGTGGAGGTTTTTGATCCATTTAGACTTGAGCTTGGTACAAGGAGATAAGAATGGGTCAATTCGCATTCTTCTGCATGATAACCACCAGTTGTGCCAGCACCATTTGTTGCAAATGCTGTCTTTTTTCCACTGGATGGTTTTTAGCTCCCTTGTCAAACATCAAGTGACCATAGGTGTGTGAATTCATTTCTGGGTCTTCAATTATTGACAGTGTCTTTTACCTTACAGAATCTTTGCAGTTTTATGAGGTCCCATTTGTCAATTCTCAATCTTACAGCACAAGCTATTGCTGTTCTGTTTAGGAATTTTCCCCCTCTGCACATATCTTCGAGGCTTTCCCCCACTTTAGCCTCTATTAATTTCAGTGTCTCTGGTTTTATGTGGAAGTCTTTCATCCACTTAGACTTGAGCTTTGTACAAGGAGATAGGAATGGATCAATTCACATTCTTCGACATGATAACTGCCATTTGGACCAGCACCATTTGTTGAAAATGCTATCTCTTTTCCACTGGATGGTTTTAGCTCCCTTGTTAAAGATTAAGTGACCAATGGTGTCTGGATTCATTTCTGGGTCTTCAATTCTATTCCATTGATCTGATTGTCTGTCGCTGTTCCAGTATTATGCAGTTTTTGTCACAATTGCTCTGTAGTGCAGCTTAATCTCAGGCATGGTGAGTCCCCAGAGGTTCTTTTATTGTTGAGAATAGTTTTTGCTATCCTAGGTTTTTTATTATTCCAGATGAATTTGCAAATTGACTTTTCTAACTCAGTGAAGAATTGAGTTGGAATTTTGATGGGGTTTGCATTGAATCTGTAGATTGCTTTCTGCAGGATAGCCATTTTGACTATATTAATCCTGCCAATCCATGAGCATGGGAGATCTTTCCATCTTCTGAGATCTTCAATTTCTTTCTTCAGAGACTTGAAGTGCTCATCATACAGATCTTTCACTTCCTTAGTTAGAGTCACACCAAGGTATTTTATATTATTTGTGACTATTGTGAAGGGTGTTCTTTCCCTAATTTCTTTCTCAGTCCATTTATCCTTTGTGTAGAGAAAGGCCATTGATTTCTATGAGTGAATTTTATATCCAGCTACTGCACTGAAGCTGTTTATCAGGTTTAGGAGTTCTCTGGTGGAATTTTTGGGGTCACTTATATATACTATCCTATAATCTGCAAATAGTGATATTTTGACTTCTTTTTTTCCAATTTGTATCCCCCTGATCTCCTTTTGTTGTCGAATTGCTCTAGCTAGAACTTCAAGTACTATATTGAATAGGTAGGGAGAAAGTGCAAGCCCAAAAATCTCATCTGAGGCTAGTTCTTCCCTAAGACTAAAATTCCTGCCTTATCTTACTTCCCTATCACATTCCTGGAGTGTGGAGCACCTAGGCTGGCCTTAAACTTTGAATCCATCTCTGATGTAATAGCTTTAGGGTCTCTTTATTACAAGTTTGGGCTTGGGCTTTCCTCCAACCCAAACCTGACACAGCAGGACAGGAAGGGAAGGCAGAGCAGCCTCGAACCTTCAGCAGGACAAAATTTTATAGGAAAAAAGGAGCAAAGTAAGGGGGTGAGGGAGGGGGTGTCCAGTCTGGCAAGCATCTATTAGAATGACTATAAGCCAACAGGTGGGTGCTTCTGAAGCAAGACCATATACAATACCATATACATCTGAAACAACCAGACTAATTTTTGATTAACTGTTGCTAGGAAGTAGCTAGGGAGTAACTGGCCAAGGACAAGCCTTGGGGTCCTTCCTGGTATGTGGGTACAGTGTGAGTTCTTCTGTAGGTCAAGTTCTCAGACTTTTTTTCTTTTAAGATGGAGGCTGGTCCCAAGATGGAATAGATTTGACCTCTCTCCTCTCTCTCTCTCTCTCTCTCTCTCTCTCTCTCTCTCTCCCCCTCTCCCTTTCCTCCTCCCCCTCCCCCTGCCTCTCCCCCCTCCCCTTCCCTTCCCCACTCCCTGCTGCCTACCAGTTGCAACACAGAACTCTCAGCTACTCTCCAGTACCAACTCTGCTGTGTGCCACCATGTTCTCCACCATGATGATAACAGACTAAATCCCTGAACTGAAAGCCAGCCCCAATGAAATGTTTTCCTTTATTGGAGTTGCTGTGGTCACAGAGTCTGTTCACAGCTCTAGGACACTGACCGAGACAATATATGTAGGCAAAATGTCCATAGACATAAAACAAAATAAATAGGTCTTTTTAAAAGGGTGGGCAACAGCATTCCCTGGGCTTGGGTTCTTAGAAGCACAGAAAGGAGAAAGCAAACTGAGTACCAGCATCCTTCTCTGTGTCCTGACTGTGAATGCAAAGTGACCAGCTCAATCAAGCTCGACTACCAGGACTCCCTTCCCATCATGCACCTCTCCCATGGACTCTGTGCCAAAGTAAACACTCGTTTCCTTAAATGTTGTTTTTGTCAGGATATTTTATCACGGTAACAGGAAAAAGTGACCAAGAAAGAACGTTGGTACCAGGAGTAGGGATGTCACTGCGATGAATCTGAACATGTGGTTCTTAGGCCTCTGGAACAGGTTTGTGGGGTAAATGTGGAAATTTTTGATCCTTCAGGGTAGAAAAGTCCCTGCTGTACACAAAGTGTAGTGTGACATTCTGGTAGGAACTTAGAAGACAAGAATGGTGAGAGAAATACAGTGGAAGCCTGGCTCTGAGACTCCAGCAGTTGGGGGCAGGGGACCCACAGACAAAGGACTTCATTAAGAAGTAGGATAGAGGCTATGAGAGATTTTGGCAAGAATCTGGTTTCATTTTCCTTTAAGACTCATTTTAAATTTTCTGTGATACAAATGCTCTCCAGCTAGGGGTATAGCTCAGGGCACATCACTTGCCTGGCATTCACGAGCCCCTGGGTTCAAACTTCAGCACCAGAAGAAAGGGAAGGAAGCAAGCATGGAAGGAAAGAAAAGAATTAGAAGAAAGAAAAAGAAAGGGAAGTAAAGTAAAAAGACCAAACACTCTCTTATACTACCCCAACTCAGTCAAAAATCTATGATTAAACTCCTGAAAACACAACTTTAATTCAGTATTCAAGGGAGTGGTGATTTGGAAAATGCCCATTGCAGAGATTAAGAAGGGAAAGCTTAGGGACTGGAGAGGGGAGTCAGCTCTTAAGAACACTGGCTACTTTTCTAGAGGACACACATTTGATTCTTAGGACTTAGGTAGCAACTCATAACCATCTATAACTCCAGTTCCAGCGGATCTGACAACAACTTCTGGCATCCTTCCATGCAAGAACACAAGTGGTACATGACATACATGTAGGCAAAACACCCACACACATAAGACAGTAACAATCTGTTTTAAAAGAAGGGGAAACTGTTATTTAACAATGAAGGACTCTGATAAAGACACATAATGCAGACGAACCAGAATCTTTAACTCAGGAATCCAGAGGGATGTATGTTCCAGGATTCCAGGAGGGATGGCAGACGGCAGGAACAGTGCAGCAGGAGTCATGTGTGGTATGTACACATGGTGCCTTTGGTCAGTCCCTAACACCAACCAACCGGAAAGGGAAAGGAGTCATGTGGCTTGCACAACCTGTGCAAATAGGTAAATGGGCCAAACACTATCTAAACCCCAGACCACTCTCTAACCATAGCTGATACTCAAGTTAGATTGTGTAAATGTGTATGTTTTATGATAAATGACTCACTTCTTGTAAAGCCCATCGTCTGCACGATTCATTGAATTGCATAAAGAAAAGAAGTATACAGCAAGACTCAGGAGATGTGACTAACTGTGTAACAGGGTGCTCGACACATAAAGGAAGGCGTGTGCTCCATCCCAGCACCATGTGTAGGGTGGAAGGGATGGTAGCCTTCCATCTGGAGAGCACTCTGTCTCTGTCCTCTCTCTCTTTCCTCTCTCTGCATCTTGCTATGCACATCCCCTCATTACTAGTGCCTGAGGAAGCTAGCCACCATGGCATGGGGACACACACACAGTCTTTGGAGAGGTCCATCTGGCTGGAAACAAAAGCAGCTGGTCAACAAGCAGTAATAACCCGAGGCTGGAAATACAAGTGAGTGTAGAGCGAGATTCTCCTGTCCCACTGAAGCTGACATGATACAAACAAATGAACAGACAAACAAACAAGCAAACAAACAAACCTTACAGGAGACTCAGAGCTAGAGTCACCCTGACCATACGTCCCTTAAGCTCTATCTCTTAGATAATGTTTCATAATGAGGCTGGGCAGTGATGGTGCACACCTTTAACCTCAGCATTGGAGAGGCAGAGGCTGGTGGATCTCTGAGTTCAAGGCCAGCCTGGTGTACAGAGTGAGTTCCAGGAGAGCCAGGGCTACATGGTAAGAGACTGTCTTGAAAAAAAAGGAATGAATGAATGAATCAATAAATAAACGAAAATGTTTCATATTAAATGTTCGCTTTAAACTCTATGCACATCCCGAACAAGAAGTTGGGTATAGTTTGTTACTCAGTAATAGACAACTAATATATTAATGAACTTTGAGTACAGTTCAAGTTTTGTTAACTTTATTAATGGCTAACACTAATATATGTTAACACTAGTCTATGCATTCAGCCAATAAGTATTACTATATCTTCCTATCTTGGTGGATTATGTTTAGATTACAACCTCAAAACTATTTTTTTTTTCTGGTCTCAAGCACAGATTTATGGCAATCTAGTTGAAATCTTTGTTTCCATATGGAGTAGCTATGGGAATATCTGCCCATTTCTTCAGCTATAAGTTAATGCTAGTGTAGTATAAGTTAAGCATCTTTAATATGAAAATCCAAATGCAAAATGCTCCAAAATCCAACACTTTTTGAGCGTAGAAATGATACCACAAACAGAAAAATTGTACAGTTGACTTCATGTAACAGATGGCCATCAAGATAAAATGTACTAAAAGTACTATATGCAATGTGGTACTTTCTGGTTGCCTATCAGCATGTACCCATAATCTCAGCCCTCAGGAGGATGAGGCAAGGAAGCTCCTGAGCTGGGGGCCAGTCCAGGAAGCATGCTGAGAGTGAAAGCTTGTCTAAAAACATATTGATAGTTAAATATCTGCAAGCTATATATATAAATCACAAATAAATCACAAGTGAATTTCAAATCTGTATTTGGGTCCCGCTACTAAGATATTCATATATATATATATAAAGATGTAAAAACAAACAACCACAACCAACAAAACAAAACAATAGAAATCCAAAATACTTCAGGTGCCAGGCATTTTGAGGTATATTTTAGTTTTCTTTCTATTGCAGTGATAAACACCATGACCAAAACAACCTAGAAAGGAAAAGTTTTACGTCATCTTACAGTTTATAGTCCATCATCATGGAAAATCAGGATGCAAGCTCAAGGTACCAACCTGGAGGAACTGACACAGAGGCTGTGGGGGAACTCTGCTCAGGCTCTAAGAGCCTGTATCAACAATTGATAAGTGGGACCTCATGAAACTGAAAAGCTTCTGTAAGGCAAGGGGCGCCGTCAAGAGGACAAAACAGCAGCCTACAGATTGGGAAAGGATCTTCATCAACTCTATATCCAACAGAGGACTAATATCCAAATATAAAAAGAACTCAAGAAATTAGACACCAACAAACCAATTATCCAATTCTTAAAAATGGAGTACAGAGCTAGACATACAGTTCTCAATAGAGGAATCTCAAATGGCCAAGAAGCACTTAAAATGTTCAATGATTTTCTTAATCATCAGGGAAATGCAAATCAAAACAACCTTGAGATTCCATCTTACACCTATCAGAATGACTAAGATCGAATACTCAAGTGACCACACATGCTGGCGAGGATGCCGAGCAAGGGGGACACTCCTCCATTGCTGGTGGGAGTGACAGCTTGCACAACTACTTTGGAAATCAGTTTGGTGATTTCTTAGACAACGGGGAATAGTTCTACCCTGCAAACCCAGCTATTCCACTCCAAGACATTCCCCACTATAGCACAGGGGTACTTGCCCAATTATGTTCATAGCAGCTTTATTCATAAAAGCCAGAAACTAGAAACAACTAATATCCCTCAAATGAAGAATGGATAAAGAAGATGTGGTATGTCTATACAATAGAATACTACTCAGTTGCAAGCTTAGCAAAGTAAGTTTAGAATTCTTATTATAGTTATGTATGGCAGACTACATTACTTATTAGTAGAAAGTCCCCCCACACAATCAGTTAGAATAAAAGCTGAGCCACTCACATATACAGGAATTTACAATGGTTTAGGAAGTAGATCCGGGGTGTGATTTGAGGAGGAACTAAAGCATTGCATTATTCATGAGAAGATTAGCTAGAGCAGAACTCCCTAATTAGAACCATAACTTGGGTGTGAAAGCCCTTGCCCCGGGGGTGTAAAGACCTCACACCTGGCTTCTAAGAATATGGCTGACCTTAGATAGAGCGGACTTTGTCTCAGTTGTTTTATTGCCCAGTTCCTGCTAGTCTTTATGTCTGCATTCCTCTGTTTTGTGTCAGAGTCATTAAGCATCTGGTAACCTCATTGTACCTTGCTGATGTGTCCCCTAACTGTCCTATTTTCTTCTGTATTAAAAGTCTGATGCTCGATTTGAGAAAATTACATTCAGATACAGCACACTCCCTTGTGTCTGTGTCTGTTTGTCACCCCCTTCTCACCAACTCCTGCCCACCTGTCCAGAACCCTGATTTCTCCCGTGGATTAAGGGAGGCCAACTGAGGCTGGTCCGTGGCAGGATATGGGGCTGCTTTAGCTACTAACTATTATTGTCTAGTGCTCTAGGACGAACATGTTTTTGTTTGTTTGTTTGTTTGTTTGTTTGTCACCTGCAGATAGTTTAATTCTGGGGACTGTGGAGAGAGAATAAGTGCCAGAGCCCTGAGAGGGGCAGGAGGTGCTATGAAGGAGGAGGAAGAGAAAGAGGAAGAGGAAGAGGAAGAAGAAGAGGAAGAGGAAGAGGAAGAGGAAAAGGAAGAAGAAGAAGAAGAAGAAGAAGAAGAAGAAGAAGAAGAAGAAGAAGAAGAAGAAGAAGAAGAAGAAGAAGAAGAGGAGGAGGAGGAGGAGGAGGAGAAGGCGGTGGCAGCTGCTGCTGGTTCTTGCTGGTTTGCTGGTTGGCTGAATACTCTGACAATGAAGATTTGACTTGGCCCCAGGTACTCAATGTCCCTAATCAGGAAGAAGTAGACTAAAGAGGTCTACATTCCCCTTTACCTCCAATCTTTCCTATCTAGTGTTGGGGAGGGGCGTGGATTGGAAGGGATTAGGGTAGAATAATAGTTGGAAGGAAGGTAGAGTATAAGAACCCAATAAAATAGCTAAAATGCCAGCAGAGAATATTATGATCAATAATGTTTTGAGGCTTATTCTTATCTTAAAACATAATTTAAAAGTCAATATATAAATACAGTTAAAAAATTAGTCTAGTTAAGGGCATACCTAAACTCTTAGCTTTCAGAAGGCTAAGACAAGAGGACTGATCATTTGAAGCTAACGTGAGGTAAATAGCAAGGCCTTGTCCCCCAAACCAAAGGGCTGGAGATGTTAGTCAGTGGTGGAGTACTGGCCTGACATGCACAAAGCTGTGGATTCAATTCTTCACACATGCACACACACAGAGTGACTTTTATTCAATACTGTCTCTCTAGAGAAGCTTAGTAAAACCAACAGTGTAGCAGCAGCACACTGTGGTCTCAGCTGAAACAAAAGATCCCTTGATCCCACAGAGCCCCAGCCTAGACAATAAAGTGTGACCCTGATCACCAAAACTAAAAACAAGAGCCAGGAAGATGGCGGCTCAGTGGGCAAAGTCATTTGTTGCCAGACCTGAAGACTTGAATTTTATTCCTGGGAACTCACATGGTGAAAAGAGAAAACAGGCTTCTACAAATTGTCTTCTGATCTCCATACTTGTACATCTGTGGTTCATTGCTGTTTTATTCACAAGACCTAGGAAACAGAATCAACCGAAGAATGGATAAGAAATATGTGATCGACATTAATACAAATTTTCACTGTAAAGAAAAAAATGAGGATATGAAAACTGCAGGTAAATGGCAGAAACTGGAAAATGTACTAAAGTGAGGTAATTCAGGTCTAGCAAGACAAACACCATATGCTTTCCCATATGTGCTGTCCTAGTTTGTTTTCTACTACTGTGATAAAGACTGTGACCCAAAAGCAACCTATGGAGGAAGGGGTTTTATTATCTTACATGCCTCAATTACAGCCAGTCACTAGGAGAAGTCAGGACAGGACTCATACAGGAGCAGAGTGGGTGATCACTGACAGTGCTCGCTACTTGATCACTTCAGGAGCACTCTCTCCTGGAAGGAGGTTCCACATCAATCTTTAACCAAGGAAATGCCCCTCAGTCATGCTCATGGGGCACTTTCATAGAGGTAATTCCTCAATTTCAGTTTCATCTTGCCAGGTGACTGAGTTTGTGTGAAGTTAGAAAAAAAACCTGACCAGCACACATGAGGATCACAATGGNATCCAGGAAACTAGAGAGGTGCCTTTGGAGACATGCTAAGGGAGCACATATTGAACATTGTCAGTAAAATAAAAGTAGAGGTGAAATATTGGGATTAGAAGGACTTAAGCGGGAAGGGGAGACCAGTAGGGTGGAGGGAAGGGTTAACCCAAAGGAAGGGAAGCCATACAGAAGTCTACTATCTCACAATCCAATTTAAAATCAGTTTAAAGGATAGTAGAAAACATGTGAAATAAAAGAAGAGGAGGAGATACTGGGTGTTAGAGGAATAAGCAGGGATAGAGTTAGGAGGATGGAAGGGAGGAAAGGGTAGGTCAGTCAAAATTAAGAGTGTATATAAAAGCCTTAAGAACCCCCCTAGTTAGTACGATTCTGTGGTGGTTTGAATAAGAATGGTCTCCATAGGTTCACAGGGTAGAATCCACTATTGGTATGTTGCAAAATGGTCATGCTGACAATGTGCCTTCTACATATTTGTGCTTATACCCATAGATAGTCCTGAGTTGCTGTTTCCTTGGTCAGAGAAGCATCTTTTTGTAGTGGACGTCAGCCAATGGAAAGAATAGACAGCTGGTCACAGTGTTGGGAATAAGACAGTGAGTGTTCAGCCCTAAATTAGAGAGAGCCATAGATGGAACTCACTAGGCTGAGCCTCAAGGATTTTAAACAGCTGTTTAAATTTTTCTACCTGGGAGCTATCTGGCCATTTTCTGGCCCTTTATTTTGGTCACAAGGTAAGTTCTGGATGCTTGATGGTTTGTTCTGTCATCTAAACATTGAGGGATTAGGTGTTTGTTTAAATCTTTCCAATCTGACGTTGTGCTTATCTTTCCAGAAATTATAAACAGGCTACTAACTTCCTATGAGTGTCTCCATTCTGATGTGATGTTTGCAGTTGATGTGTTTCCAATGTTTCAACACTAGGGGGAGATCCTAGCTCATGTATGTCTGTAGTGTAAAACCAGCATACTCTTCAGAATGAGCCAGAGGAATGACTGGAAGGGATGGTCTGCCTTTACAATAATCAGAGTTGGGCAAAATCACTGTGGACAAACCAATTCCAGGAACATTTTCTGTGTCAGTGGCTACGAAAACACTACTTACCACCCTGATCTACATACAGCTGGAATGAGATCAAGGTCAACAATAGCATAGGCTGCCTGATGCTGAATTATGGCATAAGATTGCTACAACCAACCATAAAGGATGCTGACTGAAATGCAAGTCTGGTAGCTGGGGTAATGTGTCTTCCCCTGATTCCATACAAAAATAAAATAAAAACACCCCAAGTGAGATTATTAAAACTAAATGTTTCTTTAAAATTAGTGTATCCTCACACTTGAAAATAGCAACCATCACGAATAGATTTCCACAGGAACTAATTATTCAGAAAATGAGCAATTCCATTTCCAAAACTTGGTTTTTTCTTTGTTTTCAAATCCTTAATTTGGTGGCACAGAGAAATTTTAGTTTCCATTTTCTTGTATGAATAACGTTAAGAGTTTACATAACTTTTTCTATAAGACAGAGGCAAGACATATATGAATTGCACTAGCACACACACACACACACACACACACACACATACACACACACACATACACGACTGCCACTAATTCTTTTTTTTTAATTTTTTAATTTATTTATTTTTTTCTCTTTATTAGATATTTTCTTCATTTACATTTCTCATAATATCTAGAAATTTTCCCTCACCCTCCGGCGTCCCCGCCCTGCTCCCCTACCCACCCCCTTCCACGTAATGGCCCTGGCATTCCCCTGTACTAGGGGATATAGAGTCTGTATGACCAAGGGGCCTCTCCTCCCAATTATGGCCAACTAGGCCATCTTCTTCCATATATGCAGCTAGAGACATGAGCGCAGGGGGAACTAGGTAGTTCATGTTATTCTTCCACCTAGAGGGTTGAAGACCCCTTCAGCTCCTTGGGTACTTTCTCTATCTCCTACCTTGGGAGTCCTGTGTTCCAACTAACAGCTGACTGTGAGCATCCACTTCTGTGTTTACCAGGCACTGGTATAGCTTCCCACAAGACAGCTATATCCGTTCCCTTTCAGCCTTATCTTGCTGGCATATGCTATAGTGTTTATTTTGGTGGCTGATTATGGGAGGGATCCCTGGCAGCCGCCGTCACTGGTTGGTCCATCCTTTTGATTCAGCTTCACACATGATCTCTGTAACTCCTTCAGTGTGTGCTTTGTTCTTAATTCTAGGAAGGGGCAAAGAGACCACATTTTGAACTTCATTCTTCTTGAGAT